>VXBC01005406.1:352931-453291 GCA_013399945.1 Ploceus nigricollis
GGCCCCGCCCCCCCCCCCCGCCTCCCGTCCCCGCCGGGACCCTCTCGCTCCCGCAGCACCGTGCTGAGCGTGAGGCTTGCCACGCCGGTTCTCCCCCGCCCAGCCTCCCGCTCCGGGCGCTCTGCCGCCCTGCCCCCGGGCCGGGCCCCGGCGGGCACCGCCTCCTCTGGGCGGGCTGCCCGCGGCCCATCGCTCCCGGGCCCGGGCGGTGGAGGAAGGGGCAGCGGCCCCGGGCGCTCTCTGCCCCCGGAATGTGGGGAATGCGGGGCGGCTCCGCCCTGCCCGGCCCCACCGCTGTGGCTACCCGCGGCCCGCTGGGCGTGCGGGGGGAGCTGGGCGGTAACACGGGGGTCGGTGGTCTCCCGTGCCTCTGAGCTGAGGTCGCTTCCCGACAGCTTGTCCTGGTCGGAGACACACCTTGGATAGCGTCATGCCTAGCGTCACCTTCCTTCCACCGTCCCTTCCTTGTGAAATCTGTCTGATGTGCAAAACTCGGCTTAGCAGCAGGAGGGGAAGGTATTTTTGTCCTGATGTCAGACTCAGGAGATCTGGTCCCGTGTTTGAAAGTAAGGTTCAGTTTCCTTCATTTTCTAGTCTCTCATTCTGTAGAGTTACAACAGCAAAATGAAAGTTAACAGCTTGGAAGAAGCCAAGCTCATCTAGAAGTCAAAACATCACCATATGTTAGTACTGCAACACATGTGATGTAGACAAATTTCATATTGCTGTGAGTCTTAAATCCTAATCTACAGCATACATGGACCTACCCAGCGTTCCAACTGTTTCTGAAAATGGCTGGTTTCCAGTCTTTGTTACTTTATTTGCAGAACACCGTGACAGATCTCAGCTAGGAGTGGAAAAAAAAAGCTAACTTGGCAAGTTTTTGAGGAGCTTAGATAACGTTTGTGTAAGTCTTTGAGGGTAAATGGTAATAGCATAATAATCTCAATGTATGAGACTGTATGGTAAGCATAACCTATTCATGTAAGATTCTGTAATAGATAATTGTGTCAATTATCTTAATATATATACATGCTTAAGATTTCACTGTGTATCCTTCTCAGTGCATTTGCAGGCTCCGGTGTCAGCTTTTTGACAGGTCAAAGCCTCTGCCTCTTTTACTAAAATAGTCGTACAAGGAAAATCTCTTAGCATCACAAGATAGTACTTTGCCAGTTTAATGTTATTTTGCAAGTACCAGTTGGAGTGCTACTTGCTGGCAATCACACTAATATCATCCTCAGGTTCTTGTAGACTGTGATTCCACCTCACACACAGAGCTTTGGAAATAGGTTACTCAAACCACATACAGAACTCAGAAAATCTACTCAGAAGAGTATTAACCATGCAACTAGGCTGGCTCGAATAAAACAGGCTCTAAAATGCTCATAGTCATCTATCTTAAGGGAGGGAGTGATTTATCTTCAACAAATTCATATTGAATTTTAATAAACAAAATAATAGGAGTGAATAGAAATTTACTTGTCCTCTTACTACTTACAGTAATTCTAATTTTAAAATTAGAAATTCTAAAAATCTAACACCGAGGGATTTGTGCACCTTTTGTCACACTTGCTCTATAAAAATTAGTCTTTCTCATTGACTAGGTTGATTTTCATTGCCAGCAATTCTTAAACAATGGTCTATAATTTTTTTTTCAGGTATACTTGATAGCTGACATTTCCCTGCATTCAATGAATAATAATAAAAAATAAAATACTGTAAATATTATCCCACTATTACTTTTACATTGCAACAGCAGGAACACCTACAAAATGAAAAGTGGGAGAATATGATGTAGACAATTGCTGGGATCCAGACACTCCTCCACGCAACTCCTCTGTTGGAATAATGGCCTGTAGTATAAAAGTTTGTCATTGTGTTGCTTTTGGCAGATGAAGGTTCAGCCAGTGCAGCAACCAGACAGACTGGATACTGAGGGCTAGGAGGAAATGTCTTCAAAAGGTAGAGTAAGTACTTTATATGCAAGTCTGCTCCTGCTCCTATTTCTGCTTCCCTTGAAAACATCACGTGTCTCAGTTCTTTCCATCTGAATTTTTCTATAGAAATGCGGAAAGAAAAAAAGTATTAACCAATATTTATCAATACTTAAAATTCTACCTGCACCATGGGAAGTTATTTAACATTTCTCCCACAGAAAAATCTTTTTGGGAACCACTCTCTTAGGAGTCAAGAGACAAAGCAGCCTTTATAACATTTTCTGATTCCAACTTATAACCAGAAATCTGTTTACTGCGAGCAGAAAAATGGTCACTTATAATAATGTAGATTTTTTTTTTCCCCATTCTCCATGCATTTTCATACCAAATGACTGGTCCAGTTTTGTAGAAATTATGGTGCTTGGCCCAAGGGGCCAGTGATATCTACAACTCAGTTGCCTTTCTTGGATAAGTGAGGTTGCATGAAAGCAGTCAGGATTTGGGGAATGCCTAAGAAGATAAGGGAAGAGAATTTGGTTATGGAAGCAGATAAAGCCAGAGGTACTAAACCCAAATTATTTGCTTCCAAATCCGCTTCCCTTGTTAAAGGTGTTCTAATTTTGTCAACCTCTTTCTAAAGGAAAGGGTTTGTGCTTATTTGTTGGTGTAAATATTAAAACATGTTATACAAGTATCTTTTATTCTCCTCTTGGTTCTTAAAAAACCTCAGCAATTCTATTTAACTTTACAAATTGAAACCACTGTAGCTTAACATTTTTGAACTCATAATACATAAAAAAATGAAGAACTACTGCTTATTGGTTATGGTATGGTGAGTTTTTGAGATGTGCAGAAGTTGTATTTACCTAGAAACTGAAATTTGATTGAAATGCATAAACTGTCATTTAGTGTTTTGCTAAAACATTTGGCATTTATGGGTACATTAAAAAAAATGACCAAAACATGGTGTGTATTTAACCTAGGTTTATTGGAAAAAGGGGTTTTAACTTCTATTAATAAATTGCCAGGCCTCTTATTTGATCATTATTTTTCTTAGGACAATCAGAGATTCCCAAAGATAAAGGTGGCAGACTAATAAAATTCTCAGGAGCACTCCTGCAGAAATTCTGAATGCTACTTGTGTTTTCTAAGTATCTTCTAGCAGGATTTTCAAATGTAGATTTTTTAAAATTTTAAAAACTAATATGTCTGAATCTGTCCTACTTCTTTGTATAGACAAAAGGAGGAAAATGAGCTTTCCTACCTTTTGAGATCCAAGTGTTCTCCAGTTTTGCATTCATTTGTTAAGATGCTTTTCCAGAGCATAGGAAAATGTTTTCACGCTTTGGAGGTGTCACAGGAAAGTAATTTTGAATTAATGTAACACTTTTTTCTTTGCATGTGGTATTATTTTAAATAACAGATACTACTATTTATAGCCAGCAATAGTGTCAGAGGTCAAACATTTAGGGTGGGATCCACCTTATCCAACCTTACTAAGGTAGGAGTTAGGTGTGTCATTTCAATCACTCATTGAGGCTGCTTCTACAGATAAATCGGGACGGGGAGGGGAGAGGCAGTTCTGCAGGTAATTCATTCAGGTCGAGATACTTACTCATCCCACGATCTAAATCTCTTGGTCTTTGAAGGTGCCTATCTCTGTATTGATTTAGGATGGAGCCTGGATGACTAGCTCTGATTGGGGAGCAAATTTTTGGATGGCTACAGTTCAGATGGGTTCCCTCATAACTGGCAGAATAAAATCTCTAAAAGTGAGTATGGGTAGGAGCACTGGGGTTTTTTGCATGTGTTTAAAGAAAATCATGTCTCTTTGCTAAATGAATAAGTGGATTACTTTATTACAGAATACAACTCCTTTCAAAATTTGTATTTTACATTTGCTATAATGCAGGAGGAACTCACTCTGAGCAGGCAGGCAATTTAAGAAGCTGAATGACAGAAGTACTTCTAACTTGCCAGGCAGTTCATGGGATGGCTACAGTGCAGTGCTGTGTAACAGATGATACAAACAAAAAGACTGAATGTTTCATGGGGAGTTTCACAGCAGGAGCCTAAAATCTTTACTGAAATACAATGTAAAGTAAGTGTATATGTAAAGGAAAGATATATTAATTTGTTATGGTGGCCTTAAGTAGCCTTTCATTCCAGAATCACGCTGACTACCTAAGGCTGCAGCAATAAAGCGTTCCTACTGAACAATAGTCATATGCTGCCATGCTTGAATTCACATACAGCCAAGGCATTTCAAACCCCACCAAACCTGTTCAGAGATAAATAAACTACAAATAATAACCCAAAGGAAACACTTTGATGTCTGTTTGGTATACAGTATTTAAGACACGTGAACAGGAGAAAGATACGTTTTCATCACTGCCTTGTAATATTCTAAAGTAATGTATGCTGGACTAGGTGACTCATGATCTGAAGTTTCCACAGCCCAGCACTCAGTGCATCATTCTGAGAAGTGTAACAAAGCAGGAGTGAAGCATTATGTGTGTGTAGCATAGCTGTGTGCACTTCCTGGGATTTGGGTGTCTGGTATGTCATGTGTTCCAGCCCTGCATTTGGTGGATTAGAGGTAATTTCTTTAAACAATAACAGAAATTGTATACTTAATCCAATACACATGATGCAAAAGCATGTACTTAGTGGAAAATGCTGTGGTGTCATTGGGACTGTGTTGCTGTCCACTCTCATAAAATTATTGCACTAAAAGGTATTAGTTTATATTGTAGCTACAGAAGACACAGTCCTGTAAGATGACATGCCACCATCTTTATAGATGGAAAATCTTGTTCTGCTCCTCTGTAATTTATAACAAGGAAGCCATTAACCATATGCAAAGAGGTGGAGAAAAAAAAAACTTCAACGTCCTGGGAGATTTCTCTCTGCTTGTACTTTTAGGCTTTATAGCCATTTGAGTTCTCAGGATGTTTCTTTATAAAAATCTTTTTTCTTGAAATTTTCAATATGCCCATGATGAGCGCAAGTATCTGGGACGAGCCAGATAATGGGTCATCAGTTGAAACATTAATTAGGGACAGTCAATCCTTCTCTCTTTACTCCTCTTTTATTTATGTGCTACTGTGTTTTGGATGTACTTGGTTAATGTGAGGGAAAAATGATGGGCCATGTTTTAAGATTGAGCCCAGCTTTTTAATTTGTTACTGTAAGACTAAAATTGTTTTCACGTATCTCTTCTATGACTTAGTGCTTTTTACACTTAAAAAACCATTTGTTTTTTACAGTTTCTGTGTGAAGGGATTTCAAATACTTTCAGCTAAAAGGCTAATGCAGAATTCTGTGATACATGATTAGTTTTTCCCTCATGCTGCAAAAATTTTGGGTTTCTAGTCTTCAACTTTTCTATTAACCACATCATTCCTTTGTTTTAGATGGTGAACTACTTATTTAATATAATTGAAACCAATCTTTCTTTTCGCATGTTTACTGCTGTATCAAATGCAGGTTTGTTTTCATATTAGATTTGTATTTCTGCAATATTCAAACCCAGTAATTCCTAATTTGAAATGTACATCTCCTACTAGAATTTGTCCTTTTCTTAGTTACCTTTCTTGAGGTAAACAGATCTAGTAAGAACTAAGGGGATAGAAGGGGATATCATGTAATGAAGCTCCTGCTTCCTGCTGTTGAACCTGGTCATGGGTGAACTTGAAGGACTGCAGCTTGGAAGGGCAGATTGGGAAAGTCCTCTGCTCAATTCTGAAGTCTGGGATGTACTGAAAGGTATTTTCTAGCAATTACTGACAAAGTGATGTGCAAAGGAGGCTTACAGAGGAAAACACGCCTCTGAGTAGAAGAATGCTCATATAGAGGAGAAAAAATTATAAACCAAATTAAATGTGTATTTTAAAAAAAACCTTACCTGTTTCTACTTAGTACTTAAACAACTACATTATTAAGACTACACTACTGGAAATAACATTCTTTACCTTTTTTTGTGTATGTACTTATAGATTTTAGAGATCAGAATACACAAGGTAAGTCTCTTAAGAGACTAAGAGTATTAAATCTGTTAAATAAAACACCATTGCAGATGTGAAACAGGTTCTGATTTAACATGCATCTCTATGGAAAACATTTCTGCACTCTCTCTCTCACATATGTATCTATATAGATAGAGATACACATATAGATATGTGTATATATACATAATCACCATCTTAAATTACCACTTTTTGGGCTTTTTGATTTATAAAAATTATCAGAGCATGGCTGTCTTCTATACAGGTATATGCAATTTATTGTGAATCTGAGTTTTCAGTCACAAACACTATTTTAGTAGTGCATTTTAATAGAAGAACATCTACACTCAGGTAATCTGACCAGCAGATGTAATCTAACATTTGCAATTAGATTTTTGCATGCTATGAAAATAATGGGTTTGTGCCTTATTGATGCTTAAGGTTCATCCCTTCTGTTTCTGTAAATATTCCTTTTCCATGTAAAGCAACAATATTCTAGTCCAGGGAACATTAATGAGACAAGCTGATTCTGTTTCCAAGTGCCGTGTTTTGTAATCTTCCAGAAATACATTTCTGAATAATTTTTTTTTTTTACTACTGTGATCCTACAACAAGGTTTACTACAGTCCTTAGCTACATAAACAGAAGAATGTCAACAGTAGAAGCAGATTAATTGTGTAGGGCATTGATGGAACCTTATTGAAAATATTCAGTGAAAAGCTCTAGAAATAGTAACAGTAGAAAATGTATCACTGGTATGTGTTTCGAATCTATTTTAGGTTGACTTATTCAAAGAAGATACCATAATATGCAGCTGAACCTGAGAATATTTAGAAGGCTGGAAAAGAGTGTGTTCATCATGGAGGAGTACACCCAATAATAACCTACTTGCTGGGGGATGATTAGATACTACTTTAAAGTTTGTCTACTGTTTACATCTCAAATTCAAAACCAGTATTTCTATTCTGTAAATGGACAAGCTACAGCACAAGGTACTGTAATCTTTTTTCTATTTCTTCCATTTTCCTATGGGAAACATTTTTTTTCTTGCATTCTGCCTTTCTTCCTTCTAGAAAGGTCTGAGTACATGTTTAATGTACTAGCCTTAATTTAAAATGAGGTGTGATAGTTAGCATTAATAAGAATACATAATTTGAAAGCAAAGTAAAAATATTTTTTGCAAGATTCCTTTTCTAGTTGCATTACTCCAAAAGAATTACTTAAATCAAAGTATGCTGAACAGTATTATGTCTTGGTGTTTACTTAAACCAGGAGTCGGGTCCTTTGTTAAAATTGGTATGACTCAAATTCTTAGCTTACTGAAAGAAATGCTGAATTTAAATTTTAGCTAATTATTTTAAAGAAGTGCCTAGGGATCCTAACTGAGACCAGAAGAATTTTCTTTTCAAGCTGTATGTAATATGTGGAATACAACATCAGGGGTATAAGGAGAGAATTGTAATGTCAGGTTTAAGACAATTAAAACAAGGCTATGTCTCTGTACCACTGCACTGAATTAAAAGGTATACCTAAAGCATCATGAATATGGAGTCAATAATAGTGCTGAAAAAAGCATAGCTTGAGACATATATATATGTACAAAATAAACAGTAGAGTTAATTATAAAAGTAGAACTGCTTTTGGTTAGACCTCTCCCAAAAGGGAAGTCCCTGTGTTCTTGGTCCTCTATCAAATTCCCGTTCACATTCTACTCCACTTTATTAATCCCTCCTTTTTCCTCCCATAATACTCTGCTTCTTTTCAGTTTAGTTGTTGCCAGTTTGCTTGTTTACATAGCATTCCATATGAAATACCTCACAACAGTTTCTACTTCATACCCAAAGAATTCCCCCTTAATTGCAGCAATTCTTAATATTATCAAAAGCATGCTAAACACAACAGGTTAAAACAAGAAATGAAGACTACAACTAATACTGCAGAAAAAAAATCTGTGTGGGCAGCAGTCAGCACAGATGGGATTCATTCAGTATACAGCTCTTAGTTCTGCCACCCACATAATCCCCATTATCATTTCCTACCAAACACACTTCATTAGCTCTGAAGAAATCTCTATTGTCTCTCCCAGCAGATCACTAAAGGTACTGTCATGATATGGATATAAAAGTTAAAGGTCACATCAATTAAAAACCATTCCCTTATGATCCTTTAGAAGGTCATAATAATTAAGCATATTTTCATTTGATGACAACCAATAATATAATTTGATTAAACATTACCAATTTTATCCTTTATAAGTAAAAGTATTCTTCCTGCTAGTACTGAACATTAGGATATCATCATCCAGTGGTTCTCCCTGTTCCCTATTTGTTTGTCCATTTGTCCCAATTAATTAAGTGATAGTATAAACTCAAGAAAGCGATGTGCTGTCCCAGAGGAAGGAAGCAAGGCTCTGCCTTTGCTGGAGCACAATCTGTCATTCCTGATTTCTATACAGGGTGGAGTTGTGCATTCTTTTTATTGCTCCAGCTGTTGACACTGATGACAGTTCTTCCAGGAGAGACAGTGCTTTGATCATGTGTGTAGCTGAGGATGAGGAGGTAACTTGCATTGCCTTGTTATGAGGGACAAAACGACTTAGGGAACTTGGCTGAGTAAATGGCAGGACAGAAATTCTGATTCTTCTGCCCTTTTTCTGCAACCCCCCTTCCCCCCCAACTGCTGTGCTAGTTATAAAGCAGCTTTGCTGTAAACAGAATCAGATGGGTCCAAATTAAAATGGAAAAAAACCCCAACAAGTGCTTGTTGTGTTATTTTAGAGGGGGAAAAACCCATAAAATTATGCAAAATCACCTCATCTGATTCACGAATAACTGTATCAACACAACCAGGAGGAGCAAGGCACTGCAGTGTAAGGGTGCAAACTCTACAAGCTGGTGGAGCTGCCAGAGTACTCATACTGTTAAACCACAACCAAAGACAGAATTTAATTAAAACCTCTAAATCATCCATTCTTGTGGTGGTCAGTTCATTTTGGGTTAGGACAGAATAATTGTTTCCAAGTACTTTGCCTGCAGCAGTAGAGTAGACTACATAAGACTGTCTTATTTACGAGATTTTAATAAATTACCAAATCAGCCATGTGGCTTTATGTTCTTAAAAATATTAGCTGCTAAATGTTAGTTGCTAAAGGTCATGGAATTATAGTTTGAAGAGTTTGCTGTTCAAGCACTATCGTGTCACTTCTTGTTCCTCCATTTAATGAATTGTTAACTAACATATTTAATGCCTCGGGGACTCTCCATCTCACTATTCTTTCCTTCCCAGTAACTTCACGGATTTCTTTGAATCAAACAATGGAAGTTTCACACATTGATTTCCTCTGTTTCAGTTCAGCCAGCTGGTGGTGACGTCACACACAACCACCTGTGTCTAACAAGCACCTGATACTGTTCCTTCCTTAAGGACTCAAAGTACAAGACACATGAACCTACCAGCCCTGTATCGTGTTTGTACTACAAACACTGGATTGCTATCATGATTCAGATAAACAGGAGACTTGTTCAGCTGTTTTAGTTACTTTGGATCATTTCCTGCAGCTTTATTCATCCTCCAATTAACATGAATACACATTTGGGTTTTTTCCAAGTTAGCCATTAAGGAGGTTAAGTAGGTTGGGCCTTGTGACTAATGTTTCCTTGGCTCTGACTGTATTTTGCTGCTCCCCTAGAGTACTCTATCATACTTTATTAGCATGCAGGAGAAACTCTGAGATTCCCAGTTGTAGGACAGAACTTGAAATGTTCTAGAAATTTCCAAGCTCCAAATGTAATCCCAGTTGTAAGTAAGACCCAGCATGGAGGGGCGAATACGGAAGTACTTGTACTGTAAAAAGACATCTTGCATTAGCATTGTCATCATTAATACAGTTTCCTACTGCTGAGCTTTCATGTTCTGTATTGATTATAAAAAAAAAGTTACCAGTGCCACAACAAAACTTAGTCAAAAGGATGCTGCAGTAATTGGATGAGGTTCTTCAACTCCTAAAGATGTTTGTTGTTCCACTAACATGGTAAAGGTAGTGAACAGGTTTTGTCACTGCTGATGCCTCATCACAGGCAACAAATTAAGAATGCAGTTGCTTAACTATTTTACTACATAAAGTTTAAATGTAATCCTGTTTTAGAAATGTCAGCACTATAAAAAGGCAGCAGCTAAAGGAAAGCAACATGATCCATCAATGTGCAGTAAGCATATCCCTCACCAGTGTTTAGTTGTGAATCATGCTGAATATTACATCCATGGATTAACGTCCTGATCTTACATAGTCATTTGCATAGCAAATGGGTTTGTTCAGGAGCTGAGTATTGTCTGTTTAGACACTTACCTGGAACAAGAAAATATTTTTGTTTTAAGTTAGCTTTAGAATTCTCCTTAGCTAAATTACTAAAAAAGAAGAAAGGCACATATTCTAAAATAAGAGTATTCACTTCAAGGGTGGGTACTCCTAGAAATGTTTGTCTACCTAGGGCTATGCTCCAGGTGCTAGTGCTGCAATGAAAATTGATTACTCTTTCCACACCTCACTGTAGATATGAAATGGCTCTTACAATGCCTTAGTTTGCTTTCCTCTATTGTGTTTTACATTACTTCAGCATAGAGAAGCAGGAAGTACAGAGATAGTACTACAGGTGTTACATGTTATGGGTGTGTTGATCTCTGCTTTCGAGTCAAGCCACTGACTGAATTTCCTCCTTCAAGTAAAAAAACAAAACATCTATTTAAACATAAACACCAGTCTTACTTCCTCTATCTTTTGCAGATATTTGTGTTAAGGACCACAAAGGAGGGAATATTCTGTAGCCTTCATGACAGAGAAGCACCAATGGAAGAACCAGTTGCATATGGCATTGTTTCAGTAGAAATTATCAATTTTATAATGCAGACACTGCTGCCCATATGTACTTTCTTTCCCTACTAGAAAATAAAGCAAGTCAGATAGAAACAAGTGTTAAGACTTGAAGCAGGTGAAGATTACCTAGAAGTGCAGTGAAGTGTGCTCCAAGGGTAAGTCAGCAGAAGCTCTTCTTGCCTTCCAACCCAGGAGATCAGAAGAGCATGTTGATGTACCTCAGTGACAATGGTCTGGCTAAGGTGAAGCAAATCCTGCAGTGATTAATATTTTTTTCCTGATATGTCTGCCTGAGCTCTGTAATTGAAAATTCCTAAAGCAGGTCATTTGAAGTATGTGTGGTATCTTAGGAACTATGACTTAGTGATCATAAATTTGCATTACAAATGCTCTTATAGCTCCTTACTTGGCATAAATTTTCAATCTGAACTGCTTATTAAGTACACCACAACTCACCCACCCTGTAATTACCACTGGCTTAATATCTGGTCATTTAAGTTCCATTTTCTTATAGTTTTTATTCTCTATTCCCTTCTGTTGGATGCTTTTGATTTTATGTTTAAAAATCTAGAAGTTCTTTTGATTTCTCATTCATTTTTCTATGGTGAGGAAACAGAAAAACCCATATAGAAATGATTAAAGAAATCAGCTAAAACACATCAAGGAAAGGTGTAACAAAGAAAACAGTGGAAGGTGGAATAAATATCAAAAATACATGAAGGACAGATGTCACCTTTTCAAATCAGTGATGCTAAGCTTGCCTTCTTTAAAAAAAAGCTCTCAAGAGAAATAAGACTGTAGATTTTACTCTACTTAGTAGGTACAGCTATTAAGCATAAGTATAAATTTTGAAGAAATTAAAGGCAACAGTGTTTGGAATGTTTACCATCAGCAGGTAAGGTTATCAAGTTCCTGAGTGTTCGAACACAAAACATTTCAGCTATGGCCAGATACTGCAGTCAGGAGATTGAAAAGCAAAACTTTAATCAAGCTGAAAGATTTAAGATGTTTCAGTGAAGTAGTTAAAAAGATGTACGTAAGCATTAAGTCATTAAAATGACTTAAGCCTCTTAATCTTCTCAAAGGCAGATTAGGCTAAATTTAAACAAAACATGACATGAAGTCCAGTTTTGGTTTTACACACTATGTATCCTTGGTACAGAATTCAGTATGCATAGTTCTGAACACTGATTTTCATAAGAAAGCATATGTTCCTACAGTCTCTAAAATACACTTGCTATGGAGTTCTAACAGCTATCTGCAAAAAACACTAATACCCATCCAAATAACACAAGTATTACTTCTACACTTCCAGGAAAAAGGAAAACTCTTGGAAGCCAGTTAAATGTTTGTGCTCATACCAACTGCTGCCAGTGTGTGCTTTCATTATTCCCTTTAATTTCTGAGGTTTTCTAAACTCCAATGGCAAATGAAAGTCCATGTAATATCAATTTCCTTATACAATATGGGCATATTATTACTTTGCAAAACTTGTGACTAAAGGAAAAGCCTTTCAGAATAATTCCTTAGCTCTACTGAATATGAAGGACAAAATGTAGTTGTCAATCATGCACTTTTAAAAAATATCTGTAAATGTTTTGCATGGTGTTTTCATAACAATGTAACTTTTGCTTTTAAACCCTGCAGAACTAAGAACTCTTTAAAAAATGTAAGAGTTAAAATATAATTTTTGGCACCCTTGATTACTCCACCACAAGTTGACAAAAAGCTGGGGATTAAGTCCTCATTGGCATCCTATTAAATGACATTTTTGAAGTAAATAGCCAAAAAAGCTATTATTAGGGGAGGGAAAGCAATCTAATTCTATTAAGAAGTTTAGTTATAAAGATTTGGTCCCTTTTAAAGTACAATTGAAAAAGTTTAACATAGTACTTAGAACTGTAGAAGCTTATTCTAAAAATTAGGTTAGCACTGCACTCCAGCATATAATATCCAACATCTTTGATTACTTTTTGCTCAGTGGATTTATTCTTTTTCCAATTACAGCAGATGGATCAGGTACAGTTCTAGTATTCATTTCCCTATGGTTGTAACTCCCTTCATTTGCAGTAGAAATGATGAACCACCAAATTCATATTCCAAGAGGAGAAGAGATCTTTAATGATGGCCAGAACCAGAGGACTCTGAAACAAAGACACAATTTAGGCTGTTCAAACAGTAAAGCAAATCAATTCAGGAATGTAGTGCCGGTCCTAGAACTGACAACTGTACTTACATCTAGCACAAGAATTGGCTATTCAAATGAAACAATACCCTCAGAATATGTACATAGGTAAATTTAGCAACTATTAAAATTTCTCTTTTGCAAGTTTTAAAGCCCTATTACAGTCAAACACCCATTCTTCCTTGGTTTTGTTATGGTTCTTCCCGAACTGGAGTTTATTTACACTATTATTCTAAGTCTACTAGGCAGTATTTTCTCTAATTACACATTTCAAAATGTAAATAATGTTTGCATGTACAAATTCAACTGCAAGCAAATGGGTTCTCTCTCATGCTGCAGAAAGTGAACTGAGATACAGCAGGTCACGAAAAAATAAATTCCAGTATGATGTCAGAACAAACTGTCCCTAAATATCTAAAGACTTCTTTATAAAGATACAAATTCAAAACACAAGTTTATACTTTCTAGTTTCTTGATAGCTAAAATAGCAGGTATCGAATTTCCATTTTACTCCTAAAACCTACACAAAAGATTATTTATGTGCAGATCCATAGTTGTTTCTAGGATATAAAATTATCAACAAAACCAAAATTACTTATTTTGAAGTAGTCTTTAAACATTTGCTAAATCTGTAACTTAAGCCCCAAATTTATCTAATGTAAAATATTCTGAACTAATTTTTACTGTACTTATTTAAAAATTATATCAAGGTATTAGATATCTAATACTTACTACTTCCTGATGATTTTTTGCCTGGGGGAAAAAAAGAAAAAAAATAAGCTGAACAATGACTGTTAAAAATATATTTCCTATTTACTTTTTACAGATAAATTTTAATTAGCTTATTATTAGCTTAAACAAAAATTGAAAGTGTACAATGTGTACTTTCCATGGTACATTTCTGTAAACTTTATATTGATTTTTAAAAATTGTTTGTTTTTAAGTAACCAACACTCCATGCATTTAGAAATTATAGTCATCAAGATTTCTACTGTAAGTCAAAAGAAACTTTTATGGAATGTTACTATTTTACATAATATATAGATATATACACACAACATATGGATGTAAACTGAAGTGAAACTTTTGCTTTAAAATTTTCCTTTGTATTTTACATTCCCATTGTAATTGTTCTCCTAAAACACTGGGTCACAATGATGAAAAAAAATTCTTCATAAGGAAGACTATTATAAAAGATTGTACAATCTCCATCCTTGGAAATATTCACTTAAATTATGAATAATGTAATAAGCAACCTGATCTAACTGGGATCTAACTGATTCAAGCACTGGTTTCGACCAGGTGAGCTCAAGAGGTCCCTTCCAATCTGATTTATCCTACAACACACTCTTCTGTAATTCCATATATTATTTGCAAAATTATCCCCCAAAGTGCAGAAAGGGCTACAGCTATTAAAAACTATTTTCCCTTCCAAATGCCATTTGTCCAGGTTTTTTGGCCCTCAAAAGTCTACACCAGGTCATGAATTAACTTAGCATGACATGAAGACAAGTTTGAAACAGTCTGTCCATTTTGAACTCTCCTTGAAATAAAAGGTTAAATCAAAAGTTAAAACTTTTTTTTTCTTCCTGTCTATCTCAACTACTCATATTTACTTAATAGTCATTAAGTACCCATTGACATCAACTGTTTATATTTACTTAAAAGTTTAAGTGCAGTGTATCAGTTTTGGAATGCTACACATTATTTGGACAAAGCTAGAGAAATACTGATATAATATCTCTCTGCTGCTCCCACAGCAAGGGGTTCCTTTATCTAACGTACAACACTTCATTGTTCACAACACCCAGTAAAGGGTTTGACATGGGATTTATTGAGCATAGCCTAAATTGACAAACAGGACCTTTAAAACACTGTAGTCTCTTGTACCCTTCTGCTTTAAGGGACCTGGCCCATTCAAATTTATTATTTTTACATTAGATATTCTGTTTCTTTCTCTGAGAAAGTCATCCAGTGTCACCAAGTAACACACATGCTCATGTTCAGTGATGTACCTCTCATTTTGAGATGCCATCAGCTCAAAATACACTTTCACATGTTCATGTGAGAAAACCTTTTTAAAACTATTTTTTTTTCAAAATCTCAAGCAAGTAAGTTAGATCTGCATTTTAAAAACCAATACCTACATTACCTAATCTTCATAATGTAAGCACAGTTACACTGACATTTGAGTATTTTTGTTAGTGGAACCATCTAAAATCAGCATTTAAAATACCTAAATTTTTATAGTAAAGACCTGGCCCTAAGGAAGAATGTTAATTTCTTATTTGCTGGCTATGTTCAATGACTGATTCCTGTTGTGGGTATTCTCTTCTATTAAAAAAGAATATAATGTGTGACTTACCCCCATATGAAATCTTGTAGTAGGCGTAAGTTGTTAATGCTACACCAACCCATATTTCTTGATACACAGTCGAGAAGTAGAATTTCATGGGTCTCAATGCCTTTGGAATCATGGTCTGCACCATCTGAAATTTATAAAAAGTGTTGTCATTTTAACTTTTGCAGCTGTATTCTTACCTGGATTTTTAACATACATACAGACACACATACATATATTCATCTATCTTTATGTATACACACACACTCCTGATGTATATCAGCAGCACTTTACAAGTTAAAAAAAATCCCCAAGCATGCAGAAGTACTTATTCCAAAGCAAAGAAATGAAAATTCAGAGTTAAGGTTACAATTTATGGGCTAACACAAAAAAAAATTACATTTGATGATGAAGGGTTCAAAGATGAGTCAACAGAACATTTACAGAGCAGCAACAGATAGATTTCTCTCTGTCAGTAACAGCTTTTTCCTAAAGTTTCCAGATTCCCTTAGGAGAATGTCTCATTCCAGACAAGCCAGAGAGGCTCCTTCCTTGCACTACCAATTTAGCTTCCCTCCTTCGCAGCTGTCTCTTCCAGCATGGTAATTTCTACTCAAAATAGCAACATAAATGATGTTAAGCTAATGAATTCATGCTTTATCATAACTATTTGACTTTTAAAATATGCCCCAAGAGCAAGAAGCCTGTCAGTGCTGGCAGTTTTTTCCTTTCCATGCAGCTTTGTAAGACAAAGAGAAAATTGTAGGAGGTTTTAAAATAAAGCTTATCCTAACTCCCATAAATATTAGTTCACATTTGCACCACACTGTACTAAGATACCCCATGTCTTACGCACACTCAATAGTCACTATTGACACTTATTACAACCCAATAAAGTCAGCTATACACACATATAGACAGCCTATGGTAAACCAGAGACCCAGGAAAGAAAAGCAGAGTTAAGCTTCTCTGAGGAAATGCTCACTTATCTGCCGTTACTAAATGTAAAGCATCTGGTAAAGCATCTCCTCTCTAAGAGGAGAGGGTGCAAGGGCAGCCATTCTCAAAACAATTAGAAAAATCTAGGTGTTTCTTAAAGAATGAAAGCAACTTTGAGGCAATTCGTATATAATTACAGACAAACCCACATCTACATTTGTTTATGGACAGTCATTTCAATAATTTATTATTGTGGCAAAGTTCCTGAAACACCTTTGTCCTTTCACCAACACTATTAACGACACTGCATTAAGGACACTGCTCACCTAAATTTCCAGCGTTTGCAGTTTCAGATGAACAGTGGAATACAATCAGTTACTCTACTATAGCAGAATTTCAAGACATACTAACAAATAACGAGACTGAACAGAACGGGAAGGAAAGATTTCCCCACCGCTACAGAACACAGGGAATAAGCAGTGCTGTTTCCACTTAACACCGTGCCAAAGCCCGGCAGAGATCTTTCCCCAGGGCCTGCGCGGGCGCGACATCGTTCTGAGTATTTTTTTCCTGGTATCTACCCGGAACAACGCTGTATTTGCTGTCTCCTTGACCTCCCAGCCACAATCCGCCGCAGCTCGGGGCACCTGCCCGAGCCCCGACCCGCTGCACGGCGGCGGGAGGGTAACGGCAAAGTTCCAGCGCCGCGGGCCGCGCTCCCTTTCTCCCTTCTTCCCTTCCCAGGCTGAACCAGCGCTGCCCCCACCCGAGACACCCCCGAGCGGTGCCCGCCAGGACCCAGCCGGGGCACGCCGGGCCCAGACCCACCGTGCCAGGGGAGCGGCGAAGGTCACACTCGGGAATGGGGACGGGTCCGCTGCCGCCGCGGGGTGCGCCGGGAAGGGACGCGCGGCGGACGGGGACAGCAGCGCCCCCTAGGGCCGCGGGGGACCAGAGCGCCCTCGCACCGCGGCGGTGCCAGCCCCGCTTCCCTCGGAATCACGGAATAGGTCGGGCGGGAAGGGACTGCCGTGAGGCATCTGGAACAACCTCCGTGTTCAAGCAGGGTCATCCTAGAGCACGTGGCACAGGATTGCATCCAGAGAGTTCTTTAATATCTCCAGTGAGGGAGACTCCACACCTTTTCCGGGCAACCTGTTCCAGTGCAGGGTCACTGCACCTCAGAGAAGTGCACCGACCATTCCTCATGTTCGGGTGGAACTTCCTGTGCATCAGTTTCTGCCCATTGCATCTTGTTCCATCACTCAGCACCACTGAGAAGAGCCTGGCTTCATCCTCTTGCCACCCTCCTTTTAGATATTTAAACATGAGGTCTCCTCTCAGTCGTCTCTTCTCGAGGCTGGACAGGCCCAATTCTTTCAGCCTTTTCTCATAAGGGAGATGCTCCAGGCTCCCAGTCATTATCTGTTGTCCTGCACTGGACCTGCTCCAGGAGCTCCACGTCCCTCTCGTACTGAGGAGCATAGAACTGGACACAAAACTCTACATTCACCTCCCCTAGGCTGAGCAGAGGGGCAGGATCACCTCCCTCGATCTGCTGGCAATGTTCTTCCAGTGTAGATCTCCACCTCAGGCCTGCTTCCCAAGAACAAGCGCTGCAGGTCCCATGCTGGGACAATGCCGGGAAGGGCCTGTCACAGTCTGTGCAGCATGTCCCTTAGGGAACAGCTTGTCCTGGAGAAGTGGGAGGCACCCACTGGGCCATATTTATGAAGTCTGAAGCACCTACGTGCTTTGCAGGCCGTTTCCTCCAGGTGCAGGAAGGACAGGGTGACTGGAATTCCAGAGCTGTGCTCAGGCATTGTTCTGTGGGGTGAGGGCAGGAATGACCACCCAGGCCTCCCGAGGCTGTGAAAGGAAAGCAGAGCTCAGACCTTTATCATGTGTGTTAAAATGCTTTAGTGGGATCACAGACTGCATTTACTTTCCCAGTGAGTGATTTACATAATCTGCAGGTGTATAGATTTGCTACATATGAACTTTGTCACACAGGGCAAACAAGACTTCTTGAATCTTACATGGGCATTTTTTGCATTTAATATAGGACCATAACTTATGTCAAAATACTGCATATATGTCACCTCTTTCATTTAAAACTTTTAAGACCTCTTGAAAATTTTAGTGAGGAAAATCCCCTTCTTTCTTTAATTTAGGATTTTGAGGCTTATACATTAAGCAACCAGAGGCTGTGTTATCCATACGTCTCTACATATACCCTAGATTTGTATTTACCTATCCGAGAGTAACAGTTCTAAAGCAGCCAAATGCCAGCATTGGATCAGGTACTCAGTGTGGAGATGATATATCCTATTAAAGAAAGCAAGGGTCTACCCTGTGTTCATATTGGTTTTATTATTTGTCTAATTTAACAAATTGCACGCAGATGTTTGCCATTATTTCAGAAGAGAGGATGACAGGATTAAAGGGAAGTTCAATAGACACGTTTATCTTAATTCCTTAATTCTTTTGAAATTTATCCAGTAGGGATAGCAGGCCTTAGTGTTCGATCCTCCCGTATACTTCTGGCCTGCATCTGTAGGTCCTGCCTTTCTAAGGAAGGGGGTCGGTTTAGAGGAATTCGGCCCACAGCTCCAGGTGAACTGTGTGGGAAGGGAAGACAGAGCGCAGCCGGGAGCGCTCCCGCCGGGGCGGGGCTGGGCGGAGGGCGGGAGGGTGTGCCCCTGCTGGGGAGGGCGGCGGCGCGGGACCGCGTGCTGGGCCCGCCATCCTCGCCATGCTGCGGAAAGTCACCGAGGGCCAGGGCCGGGACTGGTTCACCGTCGGCGGGGCCGTCACCGCCGTCGAGCTCCTGGGCGAGGAGGCGCGGGTCGGCCGCCCTGGCGCTTCTCCCCGCTACCCCGCACAGGAACCACTGACGGCCGCGGGGTGAGTGCGGGGCGCTGGGCCGCTGCTCTTGATGGCCTCCCTCTCTCCTCTGCTGTGTGCCCTGGGCATTCCCCAGAGCCAGGGCAGCCTCCTCTGGCTCTCCTGCTCTGGTGGGCCCAGACTGTGAAGTTGTTGGATTCCAGCCTAACACCCCCGGTAGCGTTTGTGGCTGATGCGTTTTTGTGCGTTTAATATTTTATGTTGTTTTCTGATTTGCTGCTTGGGTCTATTGTCTCCGTCATCACTGGATGTGTTGTGTGTAGGGTTTGCTTTCTCTGAAGTGCATTAGCAGCTGTACCTAGTCTTGTTGAAAAACTCTAGAACTGTACTGAAAACGACTCGGTTTATTCTGATTCAGGTGCATTAACTTAAAATTTTATCAGTGGCAAGTGATAAATGAGATTCACTAGTTCATTGCTGTCGTGACCTAAGGAAGCATTTAAGTTACCAGAGTAAAGCAAGTCAGAGGTATATTGATGTATTGTTCCTTATGGGTTATTCTCAGATGGCAGAGTTTAGAGGCAACGAGAAGTCTATGTCTGTCTGCATAGCAGCCAGGTACATCTGCTTTTCACCGGAGTCTGGATATTGAAATCCAAAAACTGCTTTCCCCTGGATGCTGCCTGGAGTGGGGCAGTGCATACCAATCTTGGTGTTCAGACCAGGTGTCTTAGTGTATCTGTGGTTGCTCAGTAGAAAAGTGTTTTGTATCCACTTCCGTATAGTGTTTTTCAAGATGAGCTGGGCATACACTCCTGTGTGAGTATTTCGGGTTTTATCTTTCCATGTGTGATGCACAGCAATAGAGGTTGCTGTATTTCAGGAAGGTGTATTTATCTTAAAAGGTGTACACTGGCATCTGAGAAAGAATGAACTTTTTGTGTAACATCTTGCTACCAGGTAGTGTGATATTTCAGCAGAGACTGTTCAGGCTATCAGTGTTTCTGTCTTTGCTTCAACTGAAGGACAAAACTGTCACCTCAAAATATCTATTCCTTTTTATCTTTCAGTGTAAAGGTGCTGTCATTACCGTGCTCTGAATTGCTGACCAAGAGCTACTGGGCTTTGTGCAAGTAGATAAAATTTTCCAGAAGTAACCAGACAAAATTTTACAGTTCTTTTAAGTTATTTCTGTGAATGTGATGCCTCAAACCAGTACAAACAAGATGTTTATAACTTCTCAGTCTTTATTTAGGTGATAGTAGCGTTTCTGTAGTATTAAGTGTTTGACTCTTTAACCCAACTGAGTACTAAGCCACAAGATCTATTTTGTGTTATTTCCTATACACAGGAGAAATAAGCAAGATTGATCAAGCCTTGTGTGACTAGGCAGAGGCATATCTTTATTTTTGGTTGGACAGAAAGTTCTTTCCACTCACAAGTCTTAGCAGATAAGCTGATTGTGAGTTTGACAGCTGTGTTAGTATTTTTACATGTTTGGTTTTATAATTTTTTTCCCCATGTCTGAGTGGGACAGAAGCAACATGCATCTTAAATGACCATTTATGTAAGCGTGGACAGAATTTCTTAAAAATAGCTATAAGACCTTTGAGCATAGATGACAGATGCATGTCTGTCCTGCCACAAAATGGAAGGAATCTGTATGAGAAGCTGTGTTTGCTTAGGTGTGTTTTGTTTCCATGCATACTTCTATTTCACAGCTCTGGGAATGTGCTTACATTTGGAGTGTTTTTGCAAAACTTGAAGTCTGTATAGGAGGTTTAGATTCAAGTATTTCAAAGAAAATGCTTATGTTTTATTCATTGACTTCTTAAGAAGGAGTTTGAGGAGCTGAAAACAAAATAATTTCTCCTCATTTGTTGAGGCTGCTAGTAGCATAATTGTCTATTTCCTTCAAAGTTCTTTTTTTGTTTCTTGGGAAAGTCAAAACCAAAGTTATTCAGATTTTTGAAATGCTTATTTATGTTTATTTGAAGCTGGATATACAATTACTGATGGACACTTGTCTGCCTACCAGTTTTGTCTAAACTTATATGTAAGAATGTGTGTGTTTAATACTAAATTGGTAATAACAGGTGTGTTATTGCACACGAGTGTGTGTAATAATACTTTACAGAAACATTACTGAGATTGTTTAATGGGATCTAAAAGCCTCGTGTCTCCCTTAAAATGAGATGTGGAATGTGTTTGCTTCCTTTACTAATGATGCCTCATTTTCCAAGGTTTTAAGATTCTTTTGCTTCCCAAACTACCTCTAGAATAGCAGAATTAGTAATTGAGGTTGTTGGGGAAAGGTAGTAGAAATAGAAACTGCATAAAATCGGGCTGGAATTTCTATCCTTAAACAGCTCATTGATTAACTTTTTAATTCCTTTTACTATATTTAACTGAAAGAAAAGAAATTTAGACCCTTAAATCCTTCCTTGGTATCCACACAATTGTGTTCGCATTAAGACAGTTAAAGGTTTAAGTGTGTATTTCCTGCGTTTCATAGGTGTACCTTTCGCCAAGTTAGCACTTTTTTGAGGCTTGCTTACTGGCTGGAAACATTGCATACTGTTTGCTTTGCTTGACTCGCCTGTCTGTTACCAGAGTGGTTTGTGTTGCCTGCCTGCCTATTGCAGAAATATCTGCTGGCTCAGTGTGAGGGACAATGTAGTTTTAGAACATCTCATGCAAACTGTGTAGGGCATAAATAAAAAATACTTAAAGAAGTAGTTGCAGAGTTCTTGGACAGTGATCTCCCACAGGGTGGTGGTGACTGGCCTTCCAGCAATCTTACTCCTGTCTGAGGTAGCTGAATTCTAAGGGTAAGCATAATTCTAGCAAAAGGCTTGTGTCAGCTGGTGAGCTGAAGAACAGATTTTCTTGGCAGCATGTTGTGGTAAACCTAACAAATTCCTTTAAAATATGTTTTAACATTTTTAGTTTGACTTCTTCCCCTTACCCCATTGCTTTTTCTGTGCTTTTCTCTGCTTTTTAACTAGAGAGAGTATATAACAATTTGGTCAGGAGGAAGTGCTTGTACTCCACAAAGTTACCCCACATTTCAGTACTTGAAAAAATGGCCAAATGAGGCCTTAGAGGATGGCATTTTCACAGCCTTTGGATATTTTTTTTTTCCTGTACTTTCTGCAGTTCTCTTTTGCTTTCTCCTTCTCCTTTCCCTCAAATGCAGACACTAGAACTGGATGCAGTAGTCTGATTAAAACATGCATATAAAAGTAGGTGAGCCTTTCTGTGCATTTCCCTGGCACTGTATAGGGATTTAACACTGAATTGGTTATGATGCCTACCTATATTTTTAAACTATTGTGCAGCAACTGCCTTTTAGAATATAGTTGATGGTGCATATCAGTGATGCGTAGTTGATGGTCCCTCTTTCTGAACTTGGAAAAATGCATTTACTCATGTTAAAATGAAACTGAAGTGAAGTTTGCAAAGCGTGGGCAAATTGTATCTGGGGTTATTTTGTTGTTTTTGTTTGTTTGTTTTCCCTACTCATTTTTGGTGATTGTTAAGGTAAGTGGATCTTCCATGTTACTGGCTTTCCATTTTCCATAAGTGAAAATTTACAAGCTGCATTTTTAGAGTTTTTTTACCTACTTTTCAGATAGAGAGCTGTGAGGATACTATTTTAAGAAATAAACTCATGTGAATTGCCATTACAGGAATCTTGCACATTTGACCACTTCAAAGCTATCTGAAACCAGCATTATGGATGTTAATTCTCAGAGTAATATTAATCCTGCCAACGCCTTTTAAATGCTCAGTACCTGTTACCCTCCTTCCTGTAGGAAAGGTATTTGACATTTAATACTTGTGAGAGTTTTATCACTGTGGAAAAATCTTTCTTTGAATCTCTTGCTGCTCTCATGCAGGGATTAGATTAGAACTGCAGGAGAAGAATCTCCAACTCCAGAGGCTGCATCAGTAGGGCAGAGTAAGTTTAGAACAGTGTTTTTATTATTAATCCACAAACTGACAAGAAGAGGGCAAAGAGTTTATAGCAGCTCTGAGTGCAGATATAGGAAGTTTGCGTGTCCTTGTGAAGCTTTGTATTTAGTTTATGGGAGGTGGAGGGGCTAGTTACTTTTGGTATTGAGCTGCAGCTTTTATTATTTTAAATCTGTTGGAAATTTTTTTACTCTAGTCCTCCAGTGCTTTGTCCTTTATGTGGATGTAGGGGTTCTCATTGTTTTATCTTCTGTGAATGTTATGTTTTGTTTTTCTACATGAAATGTTCTCTATATCATAAGCTTTTCAAAGACTTTTTTAATCTACTATTTAAAAGATTTAAAAGTGTTTAGTAAATGATTGTGCCATTTGTTCATCCAATTTATGTTGCGTTATTAGTAAATTTTTTCTGGAATGAGGGATACAGCTGTGGAGCATAAGATGCCTTAAAGTTGTGTTACCAACTTGATGAAATCTGATTGGCTTCTTCAGTATGTTTGAAGAAAATACCAGAGGAATGTTTATGAAATAGTGTATTCTGTGAATTGGGCCATATGAGTCTTGCCCATTTTTTCTGATCCAACAGACAGATCAAAAGCAAATACAGAGAAGAAGGCGTTACATGAAACATGTAAAGACTTGTTACAGTGATGGGAACACAATTGGAAATGCAGCCAACTGAGTTCTGGCGTATGTTTTCATTGATTTTCTGCTCTAATTGCCTGCTGTGACCATGACTGCTGTGTATGTGAATAATCTTGTAAAACTTCATAAACCCGCAGTGATAGATCATGGTGGCTGAGAAACATTAGATCTTGTTACGTGTAAATTTAGAATGAGCACCTTGTGTGTTGGCAGTGATCTGTTGACTCCTTGGCTATTCTAGAGAAGTACCATCTGATTTCATCAAAATGTTAAAGGTTTATGCAGAATTTGGGTTTCAGAACAAGTAAGTCAAATGAAAAATGGCTATTTAAAATTAAATAATTCAATTTTTTTTTAAGAATAGAGAGCTAGTTGTTAAATGCTGTTAAATATCTAGTGGTTTTGTTTAGCTGTCCACCTTCACATACTTCAGCATGTGCAGAGTATAGTTTAGAAAAAAAACATAGAAATAGTACATGCAGCTAAGTCCTGTCAGTATTTTCATGCAATTATTCTTGAAGAAATAATTATTCAGCTCCAAAAAGTATTTACCAGTTTATTTAACTGATGTTATATTAAACCATTTCCTTTACACAGTATAAAGTTCCCATAGAGCCTAAAAGCTATGTGACAAACACAGAAGTTTTTGTCTAACGCTCTGTGGATTGGTGCTGTTTCAAAATATGCAAAGCAATCTTTTTTTTTTTTGTTGTTGTTTAAATACTTCTAGCTCTATACGGCTGAAAATTAAACTGCCTCAGAGTTTTTTTCAGAAACATCTACATTTTTGATTAAAAGATGGCTTCAAACACAACAGCTCTAAGAAACTATAAAGATAAAAGGTGGCTTGATACCTAAGTTACTTCATACTAGTTATTACAAAGGATTTTCATTTCTAAACTTGGAATAAAAGGGGAGCACGTTACATTTCTTACTCCTGTGTGTCTGGATGGCAGTTACAAGAAAGGAATGTGGATGGCTACGTAACTTTTTGAAAGTAACACAAACCAACTTAACTTGATGGGTAGTAATAGGGTAGATTCCAGATTCTGTGAGAGAAGGTGGGAAACATGCTTTGTGTGTTTTTGTCGACATAACTTGAGACGGTCGGGATTTCATCTTTGTCCGACTTGTTGGAGCTGTCACCACGCGGACTGAAATGTTCAGGGCAATTTGTATTCCATGCATCTACCAGCTGCTCTGCTTGGTTTTCTCTCTCAATGGTGGTAAGAAAATCTTTTAAAACTTGCTTGAATATGTAGACTATTTCCCACGGTAAAACATCATTTTCTGCCAAAACTTCCCGAAATCTAGAAAAAAACAAAAATTGAAATCTAATCATCAGCACTGAAAACTTTTCTCTTTCCTCTCTTGTCAGTTGGGGGTGGGGGCGGAGGAAATGACTTGAATTCTAGTGTCATTTTTTCCTTGCTGCCACATTTCCCCACTCACCTCCCCCAGAAGATTGTAAGAGGAAAAGAGCTCTAACAATGCACTGGATGTGCTCCAGCTATTGTGGATTGAAAGCAGTTGTAATTGGGTTGGCTTTTTTTTTCTTGATTTTTTTTTTTTTTTTTTTCATTTGGCCCATCTGGGTAACTTGATTTAAACTGACTTTGCCCTTAGGTGTATTCTGGGCTTTAAAAGGCAAATGGACTTGTTCTGTCGTTTCTGAGTCCCTAGAAAATGTACTTAAGATGCAGGCATAGGAGAATTTTTCTTTATAAAATGTGTGGAGGCTTTTTTTTTCCTTTTAATTTACACTGATTTTCAAGTTTTTAGGAGCTTTCTGGTATTGTAAACAGTAAGGCTGGATTTCTGCATAATAGTGCATTGCATTAGTCCTTTTATTTGATTTTTAGTTACTAAAATAACTAGTATAATAAACAGTACGAATAAGTAACAGGAGAAATGGGAAGTGTCGAAAGGTCATGCAAGATTTCCTTTGTTTGGATTAGACCAGGAAAATCCTGATTTAAAACTTCCTTCAAGAGCAACATATTAAAGTGAATATGTAATTTCTAAAACAACTGTAAAAATGCTCTCCAGTTGCTGGTCATTGCTACTTTGGAAGAGCAGAGCCAAATACAAACTTTGAGTTCTCTATCACAAGTAAGATGTTTCTCTACCGAATCAGAGTCAGGGAAATACGAAACAATTACCTGCTGAGAACAGTTCCTGTTTGGCAAGGCTGGATTTGAGAGCACAGAACTTCAAGCTGCCGTTGCTCAGTAGCTGGAATTGTTGCTTGAGGGTTTTGATAGTTCTTGAGCCAGTTGTAATCCATGCCAGTTTTCTGGACTTTTTGTTCATTTTCAATCTCTTGCACTAATCTTTCGCGCTCTTTCAGGTGCCATTTCAACTCCCTCAGCAGGGTTTTTGTAACTACTTCTGATCCAGGACATCTTGTAGATTTGTAGGAATCAGTTTTTGACCATTTCATCCAGCCAAAAAGTGGCATTTTTAAGCTGAGGAGAGGAAAAAAAAATAATTTTGCTTGTCTGTCTAACTGGTTAGTTCTTTTTACCTGTAGACTTCTTTTTAGGAACTGAATGTTTGAATGAAACTTTATTAATCATCTTAGAATAGTTTGCTGTACAAAATCACCAGGCCATAATGAAATAAATATGACAAGTCTTGCACCTTACAAAATTTCCTGTCTCTTTTCTGAGTTAACATACTCTGTGAAATTTACAGCATTTGAAAATACATATCTGTCACCTTGGAAATATTTCATATTTTATCCATAATATGCATGATTTAAAAAACAAACAGGGAGGAAACCCCTAAACCCTGTCATGCAAGCTAACAAAAAACCCCTCAAACCTCACAAAAAACCCAACTAAATAAGAGCTCTCCCTCCCAACAAAACACAAACCCCCAAAATTCAAAAATTCGAACTTACACATATATTTAAAATTGAAATTAATTAATTAGTAGTTAAGTGCTAGAACTCTGCTTGATCTAGTTTTACAACTTATGTATCAATTTTTATTTTAAATATTTTAATTATTGTACACATAATCTAGAAACAGAAATCTGGTTGAATAGACTTTTAATGTGCACTTTGTAACAAATCATGCACACACAAGCATGCAAATTGGAATAAAATAACATAAATTACCTTTGCAGTTGTCTGTGAACAGTGTTGTTTCAGGGCAGTTTGCTTGAAGGTCTCTTATTCTAGCATATCCCGTTTGCAGGTTGTTAGTACTGCTGGAAGAAAACAAGGGGATTTTTTCTCTTTTTCCTATTTTCTTTTTTTTTTTCATTTACTCAAACTGTGCCCAGAAAAAATGACTTTCTGTACTGAATATGACAGTTTAAGTTTTTCTGCTTTTAAGGTTCTTTTTCATCCTCTCTACTGGAGAGAAGCAGTAATCCATTTAACCTAACATGGTCTCTCAAATACTTTCTACCAAGTCCATTAAGATCTCCTACCTTTGAATTGAGTTCTGCCGATGGCAGCAATTTGAAAAAAGATGGTAACAATTTCAAATGCTTGTTGCTAAATCCATCCAAATGTATTGTTGGTAGTGAGATGAATAATGATAGTCTGAAGCAACTACAGACGTGCTTGTAGCTAAAGTTAAGGCTGTCGTATGATGTGATGCTTGGCTGTGCATAGCTGTAGGTCACAGTTTAGAGCTGTATTTTTATGCCCGTAGAGTGCTAAAAATAACTCTGTTGCTTTTATCATCAAACTAAACTTTCAGGCCATTGAGATGCTGGAAGACTTATCTCCCATTAGAGGGGGATCAGACTGTTCTGCTGTCATTTTTAAACAGCTAAGAATAGTTTTTCCCTAGTAAAGATCATCTAAAGCTTTTGTTAAGTGAGTGTTGACAGAAAAGAGGTATTTGACAGTTGCTCAGGATTTTGTTGCTACATTAAATGTTTCTTCCAGATGAATTTCATCGATCTCGTGGTTCTATATGTTTTCATTACTGTGCATAGCTGTTAGCATTTTTAATTAACATTTCAAATGTGTTTAAAGAAGCCAGACTGTAACACCTACAGTGTGCCATGAAAGACACTTTAATCTAATTAAAGGAATAGAATGATAAGGAGATGCAAATTGAGGTCAAACTGATCTAAAAAAGCCCAGAATTGTAAGTCTTACCATAGACATTGCTTCTCTCTCAAGTGGCTGTCAGCTGCCTGCTCCCTGTTTCCCTGATGAATATTTTGAGCATATCCATTTTTAAGGTTCATTCTCGGGGATGGCACTGTGCACACTAAAGGTCGCTGAAGGAGCCATTTTCCGTTCCAGTTATCCGGTCTCTTCCTATTAATCTAAACAGTAGCCATGGTTTAAGAAACACTGCCTTTCTTCTTGCCCTTGTTCTAATGGCTGTCTGTGCTCCTCTTAAGTATTTTTCATTCCTACCTTTCTCCATCCATGGGTGTGTTGAACAGTTGGGAGGACAAAGGTTCTCTAAATTTGTTGTAGATGTCATACAACATAAAGGATGACGTGTATGGCTGTTATTAAAGCTGATACTACTTATACATTGGAAAAATTCAAATGTCAGTATTAATCCTCTTCAGCTGGAAGGTTTTCACATTGCATTGAATGTGGTACTATGAAAAAGGAAGGGAGCTAGGTTTATGATGACAGAACTGTCCTGACAGATTTTCAGATAAAATTAAAATGCTCCTTGCCACCTCCTTTACAGCACAGTTAACATGTCACCACTTTTTTCCACTGTATCAATCTGCAAGTAAACTGCTGTATGGTGTAAAACCATTATAGTGTCTTTGCAAATTAGAGACGCATACTGGAAGGTGTGCAAAGTAATTAAATGAGAAACCTACAACTTTTATTTTTCAACCTCATCTTTGGTTGCATCATTGAAGATTCAAGGCAGGATCCTGAGGATCATGTGTATCTTTCCATTGTTAGGAGAGCATTGAAGCTGAAAATTTGTATTGCTTCTACTTTTGTATGCACTTCAGGTGTGTGAAGAGACTGCTCATGTGGGGCTGGCACTGGAAAGTGGACCTCAAAAGTAGATCAGTAGTTTATGTGGTTTCTGGCCCATGGTTAATCCTGGAAACTTTGTTAAGAGTCAAAATTCTACCCAGCTGTCTCTCAGTGTACTCCTGGATCTGAAGTGCTGTGTCAGGGTGGAAATTTTGGCTTGACTTTGGCTGATAGTGGGTCTGTTCCCTGAAGGCACTGTGAAGTTTGTCTTTATTAGTGACTTAATTGTGTCTCAGTGGTCAACTCTGTGCATCCTCAGTCAGAACAAGGAGTGTTCTCTGTTGTATGTGGCAGAACAGCTCCTGTACTAATGTGCTGGGTTTATTCTGTTACTTTCTTTTATTCTGAATTTAAATTATACACAGTTCTATTTACTTCTTGATTTTCCAAGGTGTGTTTAGGGAGTCTGTTCTTCTTTGTCTGAGGTGAAAGGATTGTCAGTGTGGGGTTAGTACCTGTCATGTTAAAAGAATTCCTCCTAAGGTAACATGCATGCGCAGTGATTGGTGTGTTCTGGGTATGGTTTGTACTGAAGAGCTGCAACCAAACCCAGCATTCTTGGAAGAAACCTCATTTTAGGAGTGGTTTTGTTCTGCCATGTGGGTGGCTTGGTGTGAAGGAGTGGAAGTATGGTTCATGGCTCTTAACTATTTACCTGAAAATATCTGCTACTCTAAATCTCATCTGTTTGGGGAATTCCTCCTTTGTCTCCTCCTGTTTGACATCACAAATGCGAGGGAGAATTTGAAAATTAAGATATAACTTAGAAGTATTGCTTTTAAATTTGTGGAGTTTTTTGGGGTTTTTTTTGACAAAGCCAGTTTGAGTAGAAGTTGGTGCTGAAGAGCAGTTTGTTCAAAACCAGCTCTATTTAACCAAATGTTACACTGACATGAGCATCCAGGCGTGATAAATGGTGAGAATGGTTGGAGGAGAAGCTTCTTATTCTTTTATTTGGAAAATTTTATGGCATCTGTACCATGTAGTTGCTGTTGACTCTTGTAGTTGAAAGGAGCAAGAAGTACAGCTCTCTTTATGAATGAGACTTGATGTGACATTGAGAAATTAATACCCTAATTCTTAGTTGACCAAGAGTGCTGATAGCAGATCATAAGTATGGCTACCTAGCTAACATTTCAACACATTGGGGTAGTGTTGCATGTTCCATAATTCTTTCCAGTATCTGTTGATAATACTCATATACTGTGGTTTACTGCCATAGGTTTTGTGTGAAGGGCTGGTGATTGTTGTGGGTTAAACCCAGTAGACACCTAAGCCCCACAGAGGCCCTTGATAAATCATCTGCTGTTCCCCCTCAGTGGAATAAGGAATGAGGAGTGGAACAGAAAAGAAAATAAGACTGGGGTTCAAAATAAAAACTGTTTTAAGAAGTGGAACAAGAGAGAAAGAAAACAAAAAAAGTGATGCAGAGGCAGCCCCACATCACCTCTTATGGGCAGACCAATGCCCCCAGCCAAGTTCTGAACAGCAGATGGCAAGCTGAACTGAAACCCCCCTCTTCTCCCTTTTTGTTGCTGAGCATGACACTGAATGACATCTCTCTGGTCTGTTTGTGTTGCCTTCCTGGTTATGCCCCCTCCCAAACCCTTGCGCACCCAGCAGCCTATTTAGGGGGAGGAGGGGAGGATGTAGTGTGAGAAACAGAAACGTCCTGTATGCTGTGCAAATGCTGTTCTGGAGTAACTAAAACATTTATTTTCAGAAGTACTGATTTGGTCACAATTTTAAAACAGCATCATAGTGCTGCTGTGAAGAAAATAACCCTATCCCAGCCAAGCCAAGTCCAGAACAGTTACAAAAAAAGGTTGCCAATGCTCCCATCATCTGAGCAGAGAGAGATTTCATAAAATAATTTATCCATAGCTAGCAGGTTGGATGGTTTCCTTTCATTTATAAGTGCAGTGCCACTCTATGGGTTTAATCAACTTCGTAGTGTATTTTTCTTTTGATTTGACAGAACTCACTCTGGCTGTTTTGGGCAGCAGACAGATGGTGAGTCTACCTCTTCTGATCACTTCAGACAGCATTTGACTACTGCTTTTGTTTTTTTAACAATTATGAGCAAAATTTGCCATGAGGCTACACAAGAGACCACTTGGTAAGACTCCTTGTTTGGTCTTTTACTGTGACAGTGAACAACAGAATAATTTTCTTTTAGCAGTGTTACCTGACAGAAGTTTGTGTAAGCTATCATTGCATCCTGGTGCTGAGATGAATAAAAGCAGGACATGTCTGAAGCTGATTTCTTCCACTTGGACTGTCTGTAGCATTAATGTCTCTGGTGCTGATGACACTTCACTAATAGGCAGGGGAGTTACAGGCATCGATTTGAAATTCAGGCAATCCTGCTTTTAATACTAATCTTCAAGAGCATTCTTCTAAATTCAGAGCAGTCTCTTGCATTTTATTTTCCTCAGAGATTTTTTAAATCTGGATTTTACCAAGTTGGTAACCAAATGCAGGAAGAGAAGCTCATCAGCAGCTCATCTCCTAGAAGAGTCCAGTTCTTTGAAGCCCAACAGTTCATCCCACTGACATAAAATCCCAGGGCAGAAGACAGTAAATTGGAGGATTTGGGCTGTTTTATCCTGGTATTTGTGCTTTTTATGTTTCTTGGATTTTAACTGTGAATAAGGTGCAGAGCTATTGGTATGACATATGTGAAATATTTCTGAGTTGTTGAGTTTCCATAGTCTATCCAAATCCAAATATTAGCATTTGAGTTTTTCAGGATTTTACAAAGTTTTAGTGCTCTCCCTCCCTCTTTCCCCTCCTCCCCAGCTAGTTAAGGTTTTAAAACAGGCAATCTGAATTGCACCTGAGGAAGAGCATTGCAAGCCTTTTAAAATGCTTAAATATGAAGACTTTATCACTAAATCTAGCAAATTACATTTTAGAACAGCTCTCTTACTGGGAAAAAAGCATGCACCTAACTGATTCTTAGATTCTTGAAATCATATGTAGTGACTCTGTGAAATCTGTATTTTAGTTTTTAATATGTTGCATTTGTTCTGAATTCTATTAATAGTCTGTTTTTGCAGCTGAAGCGTGGCTTTTGAATGACAGTACATGATTTCATTGAAGTTAGTGCATTTCTGCAGGTAGAACAAATCTTTTGTATACAAAGCCAGCTTCCAGCTGAATGTAGTTTTTAGTATGTCCTTCAGTAAACCCAGTGGAAGGTTATTTACTGTCATGGCAAATGTTCAGTTATGTAAAGTGTCACATTACTTTAGTTTCAGAGGAGAAGCTTTGAAACAGTCTACTGTATATATCTTACTAAAATTGTACAGCAGAATATTGCTCTGTATGTTATGAGGCTGAGGGTAAGTGTTTTTTTCAAGTGACTTTCTCCCTCCCCAAAGATCTGTAAATAGGTGAATAGTTTGTGTGCGTGACAGAAGCCATGACTTGGGGCAGTCCTTCTCTTGTGATCTGTGAAATGGGTGACACTAGCTTTATGTTCAACTTCTAGTCCCATGTGCACAGGATTTTTTGTGTTAAATGAGGCACAACATAAATAAGCAGAAAGTACATCTATAAGACTTTTTAAAAACACAATGCCAGGAGACTTTGATGTTTCAGTTTTGTTTTTAAGATGGACATGCTCTAGAAGTTACATGGCCTTGAATAGAAGACCTTGAATAGAATTCTATCCCAAAATTAAGTGATTAATATGATTTTCTTGAAGTTGGATAAGCAAGCATCTTAATCCTTGGAATTTCATTGCGTGCTTGGATATTTTCTTTATACAGTCAGGTATGCTGCATAAGCAGTTTTGAAAAATTTTTTTCAGGGAATAAGACTGCTTGTGTCTGTTAGTTTAATAAAGCTTTTTTTTTAAGCATTTCTTCTAGAAGTGTTAACTATGTTCAGTGTAGGCATTGGTATTGTAGTTAATGTATGTCACTGGAAAGGGCCAAACAAATTACCTGTCATAGTTAAGGTGAGATTGGGCAATTGATTCTATTTTTGGCAGCTAAGTTTATGCAAAAATGCTTTGGTTATTATTTCAAGTGCTCAAATACAAATGTTTACTCAGTATACTCTGTTATGATGTCTTGTTGACTTATTAGAGCTCATTCTATAGCTTGAAAAAGACCTTTCTCTACCTCAATTTGTGTAAAGAAAGGCGCCCTCAGTGTATTTGGAAGCATTTACAATTTAATGTGTCAACGATTTTTGGTGTTAAACTGTGTTTCCCTTCTATTAATTCCCCTGAAGTGGCCGCTGTATTTAATTTTATGTTTAAAAATACCTTGTTTCAATCAATTGCTCAAAATTAGTTTGACTGGGCATATGAACCAAGACCACTCACATTTCAGAAAAATGTTATAGTAGCTAAACCACATAATACAGAATGAAGAAAGGATCATGTTACCTCATAAGGCAGTGTTAATTCTTTTCCAAGAAGAGGCATGTACCTCTTTGTCTTGATGCAAGGGGTCCTGCTGGCCACTGCTTGTCAGGCTCAAAGTCCTCTTTGCTACTTCTGAAGGTGAAAAATAGGTAGGTCTTGAAATGTACACACCTACATAGGTAGATCTGAGGATGTAACAAGAGTTACTTGTTGAGTGAAGTCAGTGATTGGTTGTGTTGTCAGTGCTTTATAATTTTGTCTGCCTTTTTCCACTTGGGGTGAACAGAATGTCACATATTTGCAGGTTCTGCCATAGATACCTGGCTGCTTTAGAGGGTGAAATATGACCTTGATATGAATAAGATCAAGTTCACCTACTTTTTAAAATGAGGGACAAGGAAGAAAACCCAGAATATTTAAACTCTTCTACATTTCCTTCAGTTGGTGACTTCAAATTTCAGTGATTGTGTTAGTCACAAAAGTGCTTTTTACTGCTTCTTAATTTGGTGGAGTTTTGACTGGTTTGGATGTGCAGTTTCAGTGTCTGGACTCTGGAAATCCTGAGGAATATATATTATAACATGGCAGGGATACTGAAGGTGGGTTTTGACTGTCAGGAGGAATAGAAATGGGGAAGAAATAATTGGAGTATAGGACAGACTGGTGATGCATAAGTGGAATCCAGAAAGGTCCCTTCATTTGCATTGCTGTGTTCTAGCCTGGAATGGATTTGAATTTCTTTATCTTGTTATTCTTCTGCTGTCAGCAAATTTTGATGAAAATCATTAGATTTCCACCTAAGGGAAGTTTCTTTCTGTTTATCCAGGTATATAGGATGATACCTCCCACTGATGGCATATTAATGATTACTTGGAAGGATTGTATCATTTTGGTGATTGAGGAGAGCTCCAGATGGCTTTATAGTAATTTTTTTTTCCTTTTGCTTAAAACCCCCCCATTATTCTGTAAGCTTTTAATTTTATTAATGCAGAAAAGTACAGCTTTAAAACATCAATAAATGATATAGCAAAGCTTATTTGCTCATTTCATATTCCCATGTGTAATTTTCCAGTTGCATATGATTTTCCTCAAGACTGGAGCCTGATTTGGTACATCAAGTGCACAATGTTTATTCCTAATGACTGGCTATTAAATATCTTGTTTATTCATTGTGTAGCCTGAGGTTCATTTACTGCATGCTGTTTTCTGAAGACAGAAAACCTAATTCTTGAAATAAAATATTCAGTTGTCCCAACAAAAAAAAAAATTAATCTATTCTCGCAAATGACTGAGATCATGCTGTCCTCATTTTTCTCAAGCTATACAAGCAAAGGTTGAAAGCTCACACACACACACATATATACATAACATTTCTAAATGCTTAAGACCCTTAAAATTCCAAGATATATAATTAATAAGTTTGTTTATTTACGTAGTTATTACTATTCCTTCTCTGTTCCTTAACTGATTTCAGCTACTGCTCAGATACTGATGCATCTGCAAGGTCTTAACTGCAAGCAAGGTGCGCAGTCCTGCCTTTCCCAGCCTTAGCCCCTCAGTGGGAGTTTTCTGTTGGTGATTTGCTTGCTGTTGCTCCAGGCTCTGACAGTCAAGCAATACCTGCTCCTCTGCAACAGTGCTGACTGCTTGCCCTTGATGTCTTTTTTCCTCACGGAGAACCTAAGGACAAGTTGCATTTACTGCATAACCAGGTTTTGTTTTCAGAATATGTGTGTCCAGTGTATTCAGTGAGGCTGCAGGTTTATGGAAGTGAAAACATAATTGGTTATATCAGTAAAAATCTGTTTAGTATGTGCATGCCATGCTGCCCAAGTGAGATTGTGCAGTCAAGCTTCATTATGGTATTTTCAGCTACCGAATGCTTGACTTTGTTACCATCATTGAATTTTTGGGTTTTATTTGTGTTTAGTATACATTCAGTGGAATAACCTACGTTGCAAGCAGTCAAACATGCTGTGTATGAATATTTCTACATATTTTTGCAGATTCAGACCTTTTGACAAGTGTTTTAGAAGGCTTTGAGTGATGGAAGTTGGATGTAAGCGGCTGTTGTTGCTCATGTAGCCGTTTTGCAGATGGGTGCAGTCCTGCTGAACCTTGCATTAAGAAATACTTGAGGTCTGGGGGAAGTTGCTGTAGCTCTGTGCCTAAAACATTGTTAAAATTGGATCAGAAGCTACCTCCTAGTTTGTTGGCAGCAGTAGGTGATAAATACTTGGTGTTCTGGGCTGAGTGAATGGTCTGTAGCAGAGCCAAGTTGGCACAGAGTTTGCCTTGGCAGAGAAGGTGAGTGCTCAGTGGCATCAAAATCTTGGGAATTTCCCTCTGTTGAGGGCTGTGTGATGTAGTGCCATGTTAAAAATCTCATGTAGTTTTTCAGTGTCACTGCTTCTGGAGTCAGTGTTGCCTGTTTTTTGTGTCAAGAAATAAACACTTCCACAGCACTATCCTTTCATAAAACTTAGAAACAGATTTGCTTCACCTTCATGATCTGTTGCATAAGTAAGGCTTGCACAGGGCCCAGAGTTGAAGTCAATGTGCAAAACTATAGTCTTGACCTCTAGTTGGTATTTTATTTTAAAAAAATCACTTTTGATGTTTTCAAAACTTTTCTGTGTTTAAGTTCATCTGTGATTTAATAACCGTACAATCATTGTTTACATGCTGCTTTATTCTTTAGTGAATTTCATGTGAATTTCTTCACACTGTTTATGTAGAAGAGACTTCTAAAAATCTCATTTCATTACATTTATATCATGATTAATGTTTCTTCTGTGTAACAGATTTCCATAACATTCAGTGCTTATTCAATGAATGTCAATTTTTTTTGCTGACTGCCATCATTTCTTGGCTTACAGTCAAAATTTTTTTCTTAAGAGCAGTGAGATGTTTGTGTTTTCTCCTGTCTACTTCCCCTGTCTCCAGGGGATCATGCAAGAATTAAATTTATTTTCCTAATTGTACATGTCAAGAATTGAGGAAACAGAGCTATTTCATGTTTGTTCAGAAGAAATTGTAGTCTTTTATTAGGAGAGAAATTCCTAGGTATTGAAGCCTTAAAGGATGATATTTTGGGAGCTCAGTCTTCCTGGGTCTGAGCAAAAAGATATAAGGTGGCATTTTGCTCAGGCTAGTATCTAAATGCATAGACTAATTTTTTTCTGAAGTTTGTTCATTGAAGTAGTTCCTGCATGACATGGGGAACTTCCTGTATAATGCTGTTATTTCCAGAGATCCTAAAGACTTGTATTAGAAAGCATTTATTGATTTATCCTTTCTTTCCTCTTCAGATTGCTTATCTCAGAGAACATTGGGACTGAGTATGCTAAAAAATACAGACAAGCAGAGGAAAAAGAGCTGAATGTAGCTGGAAAGTATCAGCTTGTCTATAAACCAGGTAAAAAAAGAAATAAAATTATTTAGTTCCTATTATAAACTCAGATACACCTGTCGTTTTTCTCCCTGTTGTCTTTACACTATCTCCCTCTCTAAATTGAATGTACTTGTTTGTTTATTGGTGTATGTGCATTAGTTTGTTATATATAAACATGGTATTAAGAAGTCAACTCCTTATTTTCTGGAAACTACAATGTATAATGCTGTTGCATAAATAAGCGTTCATACATCTGGCTTGTTGTATTGATAAATGTAGATATATGATTAAAATGAGTCTGCAAGGACAAGATACCACTCATTAGATTCATGCCTTTGTTCTGTTTCCCCATTTTCTATTCATATTTCTCTGTGTACTTGATTGTTGCTTTGAGCTGCCTTTAGAGAGAAATTCGATTGCACTTCTTTCCTAGGAGCTCTCGTAAAAGCACTGTGAGGCTGACTCACTTGTCAGGGCAGCTCAGCTTCAAACTCTTAGTCTGCCTCTTAATTTCCAGATTTGTTAATGTAGCTGATTTCCTGAGAAAAGGACATTTATCTGTTCTGTGTGTCATTCTCTTAATACTTTCTGTATACCTTTGCTGGCATACCAAAATATGACAAATGGAGAAATTTTCTAGAAATTACTGTCTTTCAGTGCATCTGCAGATTCTCTGGCCTCTGGAACTCAGGCTGATGAAGCCACTTGTGGGATTTGTCATCAGCTGAGACACAGTAGGGGCACTTGGCCAGTTCACCATGTGCAGTGCTCCTCATCTTCTGTCCCAACCACAAAATACTGTCTCTTGTTCCCTTGATGTTATGTAAAATTTGTGGGAGAGGAAGTATTAAAAGGTGGAAATGGGGGAATAAAGAGACTGGAAGGAGCTTCCAGTGTTGTTATTCAGGAATGACATTTCCATAGTTCTTCATGTGCTTTTCTAGCAAAGGAGAGACAGCAACGAGTAAGATTAAGTTCTGTAGATGTTTCTTTAATAATACTGTGGTACTGATTAATGCAAGGAAATACCATAGCTCATTCAGTGTCTTTTACCTACTAAATCAGAATCTTGTATAAAATAGAGTAGCAACTTTAGCAGCACTAGTGGCCTGCATGACTTTGAATTGGACTGATGCTAGCGGTGTTCTTTCTGTAAAAGAAACAGGATTATAACTTAGGCTTTTTAGGAAATATTTCTGTGTAGTCATCCTGGTACTTTATAAAATAAATACTTATTTTCTCTTGGTCTACCCTAAAATATTTGTCCTTGAATTTTACCTTCTAATATTTACTCTTGCCTTCCAGTGGTAACTTACTGAAACAGCATCTAGTTAGCAAACAACCATAAAACTTTACTAAAGTATTGACATATTACATAATCTCTTATTATTAATGCATTAGATATTTTCCTCAGTTTCTTGCCCCCCCTTCCTTCCCCCGTTCTGTTCTTTGTCTGTCTCATTGTCTGGAGTCTCAGTTGCTTCAGGAGTTGTTCTGTGCAGTGTTGATGCCTGCCTGCTCTCATCAGTGCTCTGCTGCCAGCAGTGTGTGATCCCGTGGCAGACTCCAAGCAAACTGGATAGTGACAGGACTGCAATATTCCTATGACATTCTGAGACTGAGCTGCCAAATCCCACCTAGATGCAGAATAACATAAAAGCTTCAGAAAATCCTGGTTCTTACTGCTCTTAACTTTGACTTACAGACAGACTCAGAAATACTGTGTTAGGATAGTAGAATAAAAAAGCTCAGTAAGTGAGCATAAGAATTGTACTGTTAATTTCATGGCTTCTAAATGTGTATGTTGTTCTACATTTGAGACTGCTTCAATGTAGTATGCTCATCATTCAGATTTTAAGAGCTTCAAGATGTATTTGCAACTATCAGCTATATTGATCTGAAAGTGTATATTTTCCTCAAGAACATGGGAAGTGTAATAATTGATCAAGGATTTATCTAGACCAGGGCCTATGAGTTGAGCTATGTTGAATACAAATGTAGTCAAGAAATAACCTTCACAACATGGAAATGAGAAACTGATTTTTTCTGAAGGTTCTGAATTGGTACCCCTTCTGTAGCTTCTTTCTCTCTGAGTTGCTGTTCTAACTATAGGCAATGTTTCTGTGCAAATTGGTAGCCTGTTTTAAATCTTACAGTTACTGAAACTCCTTGTGTTTGTACTGCATGTGCCTTGTTATTTGATGAAGTTCTATTGCATTTAAGTCTTGTGCTTTCCAATTTCTTTGAAAGAGCATATGCTTTTATACTGAGATGACAAACAGAAATGCCTGATCTGCTTCTGTGTTGGGGAAACAGATCATCAGGGAACTGCATTTAGAGTTCTGGCTTCTGCAGAGCATGGTAGAAATGATACTGCTGTGCAAAGGAAGGTTGAAGTGATTAAATCAAGGCAGAAGAAGATTCTTTGTCATAACTGTTACCCAAAATGAGTAGAGCATTAGCAGTTCTTCCCTCTCCCACCAGGCTTGTTCCACATTTGGTACTGGCTCTTCCAGGCTTCACACACTTTTGATTCAGTGAGGTCATGGGGTGTTGTGCAGAGGGAAACCTTCCAGAGCTGGGTGTGTGGACACTTACCATTTTACCCATCTTGTAGAATTTTTTTTTTTTCCAAATGTGGGAATTCTGAATTGTACAAACTAGAGCTTTGCACTTCAGAAAGCTTCTAAAATCCTTATTTTCATGAAGCTTTGTCGATGGCAGCTTTTTGTTTTTGTTTTGTTTTCTTTTCTGTCTTCTTGATTTTCATGCCTATAAATGGATATCTTCTGGATGTCTTCCAGGTCCCACCTGAAGTAATTTCTTTCAGAGAAGAAGAAATTTAAACGTTGTTTCTGATATATAAGAAACTGAATTTTAGGTACTTTATATATTGTGAATTCAGAACAGATGCATGCCAGGAAAATGAATCATAGCAGAGATCCTCACCCCAAAACTTTTTGTGTATAAGATACATGCAAGTTGAAGAGGATTGCAGTAAAGAAGTCTCACCAGACAAGTATTTTCTTAGGAATTCTCTGAATTAAGCTTATCAAGGATCAGTCAGCAGCACCTTTGTGTACTTGGTGTTTGACTGAGGTAGCACCATGTTCTGGGAGGTCCGTTTGCTTTTTGGCTCAGTGTAGGAGCCAGTTGTTACCTATGGCTTTCCTTTCCTATGAGCTTCCTTGCAAACTGTAATCACTTTGTGTGTTTGTAGCTCAGCAGAAGAATGATCAGTGATTTAATAAGCATCTCATTTGATTAATCTAACCAGTACTTTCAAGTATATTTTGTTTTAAGCATCTCATTTTAATTGCTTAGTGGCAGATAGCAAGATACAGCTGTACAAACTCTTCTTCCAGAACTGGTGAATATAAAAATCTAATCTTAGCTTAAAGGATCTCTTCAAATTCAATTCAGGAAACAGGTACCAGAGAGAGTACATCTGCTGTATGGGCTGTAATAACTGAGATTATGAAAAATTGCTCTTTCTATGGGCACTGGACTGTTCTAGTCATTGTCATCTCTACAAGACTTTCATAATAATTGAAAGGGAAGTGAGCAGGCAAATTCATCTTTCCCATAACCAAGTTTTCTGTTTCTTTTTCGCACTGACACTGAATAGAGAAATTCATATTATTTATTCTGACCTGGCATTAATGCTTCTTATACACTGAAATATATTGCTTGTCCTAAACCAGCATGGGGTGCAGTTGCCTGCTTCCTCAATTTACTATTTTCAGGTTGGAACCATCCTACATTCTATGTCAGAATCCAAGGTGCAGGTTAGAGCTCAGTGCCTGACACGGGTGTGCACTGGATGGGTCAGTTGTCCTGGTCCTAATACTGTTTTTCAGAAAGTATAAGCAATTAAAAAAGCAAAAGTTCGTGCCTCCATTGCTGATAATTCTGTAGACCTGTTGCTGAATTTTCAGATGTGACTGTATTGGCAGGAATGACCAGCTTTTCTGAAGACTAGTTATCATTGGGGGATTTATTACATATTAGATATGAAAAATAAAAAAGAAAAACCCCAAGCAAACTCAAACATTTAAAGGTAATTACACTGTATGGTATAGAGTCCCCAGTTGAATGGTTATTTAAATCAGTAGACTAACCTTTCAGCGGGGTGTACATTGAAATGTTCTCTTCTGCAGCATGTCTCCATGGTTCAGAACAACTTTCATGTTTAAAAAATAAAGATGAAACTGTTAAGGTCTTTTAAGATGGTTGTTCAAGTTCCCCATCTTAATTTTGTTTTATTTTTACTAAGGATCATAATAGATTTCAGATGGAGTTTATCCTCAGTTTGGTAGGGTGGAGCATTTTCATTGCTGCTTGGGTCACGTCAGTGTTCATCTCAGGTTGCCAGTTTGCTGAGGCCCAATATTGTTCTGTCTCTGCAGACAGAAGTCTCACAGCTGTTGTAGTATTAGTTCCCCAAGCAAAAAATGTTTCTTTCTTTTCAAGGCATGTCTTGAAGAGAAAAAACCCAAACCATACAGTGTTCAGTACTTGCAGCATCTGCTAAATGGTTGTATGGCTGTCAGTTCTTAAATTCTGTGTGGTGATTGTGGCTAACATTGGATCACCGTTTACTTCTGGTATCATTTTTTTTCCAGACAGCTGTGCTTAGGAGAGAGTAAGATGTTGCTGTCCTAGAAATGTTATGTAAAAAGCAGTATTAAAAAAAGTTATATTTTATCAGTGAAAAAAATGATACATACAAAATTAATTAAATTATTTTTCAGCAGGTACATGAATACTGGTGGCTGTTTCTTTGCTTCTGGTTCGTTTCTTTGTGTTTTTAAAATAAAATTATTAATTGAATTTTAGGTTAATGACTTCTTACTAATACACTGGGGTTTGTACTGCATTACAGAGGGTTATTATATGAATCCTACCTTTTGAATTGTTTGTGCCTCCCTCCTTATTCATAAACACTATTAAATATTGCTTTCTTCTTTTAACATTTTAACTTTTCAAAATTGCAGTTGTTTCTTTGAAAACCTGATAGAGGTGGGAAGGTTATGTTGCTTTCGCAGGAATCTGCTGGTACTGGGATCTGTTCCCTAGCAGCTTGAGGTTTCTTCCAGCATTGGTCAAATCACACACAGCTATGGATGTCTCAGTTGTGACATGTTTGTGCCAGAGGGAAGCCAGGCAGCCTTTGTGCAGAGTTGCTGTGGCAGAATGCTATATATATGCTTTTTTCTGGGAAATATATTTAGAACCTTGACCAAAAGTATTTTTAAAAGGACAGTTAATATTTCAAAGGGGTGCTGCTATCAAGTTCTGGTTTTGTTTGTGTTTAGTGGTGCTAAGTAGATCCTTGTGCAGTGATGACCTTTTACTGTTGTGTTACAGAGTCCAGGTAAAAGAATTTTTTCTGTTGCAGAATGTGGCTTTAGGAGAACTCTGGTTTTTAGTGCCTTATAAAACTATCATACTGAGCTGTCCAGCTTTTGGGGCTTTTTTTAATGTTAGAATAACTTAATTTGTATTCCTTGACACTTTGAGACAATTCAGGGCGGTGGAACACGCTGAGGTATGGCGCAGAGCTAAGATGCTGTTCTGCCTGCTTCTGCTTCATAGCTGTGTGAGATTGTTACAACTCTTCCAAAGAAAGGGAGCTGTAACTGCAATCAAGAATTCAGGCTGTAGCCTTTATTTTAAAGTAATTATTGCCTTTGTAGAAAGAATAATAGAATTCTGTCTCACTACTCTATTTCTTAGAGAAAAAAATGACACAAAAAGAAGTATAGGGTTTTATAACCTGTATGTAAGTATCCATTTCGCCATAATACCTGGTGAAACCCATTTGAAATGGAAAGCATTTGTATTTTTGATTTCATTATGCTATGGGTATTTTAGCTATTTGTTTAGTTGTAACTTGCAAAATTATTGTTTACCACAGTCTTGTCCGGGTTTTCTGCTTCTGCACCTCCAGACCTGTTCTTTTGTTTTGCATGGTCAAACTGACTGCAGACCTCTGAGCAGAAACTTAGGCTGGCACTGAAAGATTTTTGTCCTGTATTATCCAGTGCTAATGGGGACTAACTTCTGCCAAGAGACTGCAGAGTGTAGTATCACATAGGCATGGTGCTTATCAGATTTTAATGGCCAAGTGGTAGAAATATAATGGTATTCATATCAAATTACAGGTTATTTTGTGCTGTGAATCCAATAGACTTAAAGGGGAAGAACACAGGTACATGAATAAGGCATATTTTTTTCAGTATTGTGTTCAGTATAAGTTCTTGGGTATACAGGTGTTATTGGCAGTTGTAATGCAAACTGCAGAAATCCAGTTCTTTAAATTAAGAGACAATTATATAGAGTTGTATACATCCTTTCCACTGATGGTGGTTTAAACATAGAAGCCAGGTTTTTCAGAGTTGCTTCCAGTAAAACAGCAGTTGCATAAGTACAGAAAATCTCTTCAGTTTACTAATACTAAAAAAATATTTATTCTATTAATACTTAAAGTTTGCAGTTCACATTTTAGAGAAGTTAGGTTTCCAAATACTGTCATCATAGTCTCCTGCTGGTCTTTTCCTTTCTATATTGAAATAAGTTACTCTTGTTTATTTTTATGCCTAGATACTTTGTTGTCTCAGTGTGAATCAAGTGATTCAACTTCCATACCAATAAGTAAGGGTAAATATTTGGATATGCCTACAGCCAAACACAGGGAAAAGGTAATGTCAGTTTACTTTCTCTCAATAAAGCTGAAAAAGATGTTTTCATGTGGCTTTGGGGTGGTTTTTTTGTTCATTTGTTTCTGTTGTTTTTTGAAAGGTAATTTCCGTTCCTGTTTTAAGCACTGTACAAAACCATTGCATAAAATTTCTTAGAGGAAGAAATGTTGCTGTTACACTTTATAGGTATTCGTGTGAAATATGTACATGGGTGTGTGCCCATACTCTTTTCTGTGATTTTCTAATGTGCTTTAGGATTCTAGTTATCTCCAGGTGATAGAAAATATGGCAGAGTGTTTTAAAGAAACTTGCTTTGTGGCATGGAAGCTGTTGATATTTCGAATCTGTTTGAAACCTGTTCTGAGTTCTTTTGTGTATTTACAAGTTTTCTTGAAAAATTGTTTCAGATAGTCTCTCTCATACAGAACAATTCAGTTGTGGTTGTAGAAGGCGCGACCGGCAGTGGAAAGAGCACACAGATTCCACAGTATATTTTGGATTATTGCATGAACCGGTCTCTGCCCTGCAACATCGCTGTTACCCAGCCTCGGAAAATCAGCGCCAGCAGCCTTGCCAGGTGGATTAGCAAGGAAAGATCATGGACACTTGGTGGATTTGTAGGATACCAGGTATGAGGAAACCCAAATTGTATTTAAAAATGCATTAGAAACTACTGTATATTCTTTCTTGGTTACTTTTAAGCATATCTAGCATACTGAAGAAAGGTCAGAGAATCTTATTTAAGTGGAATTGCTATTTTTTATCTGTCTTCTGCTAAATGTAATTAAATCAACTTGTAAATTTGAGCAACTATAAATCCTGGTGGAACTCCAGCAGAAAATGTGTCTGCATCAGACACATGTACATTATTAATCACTGAAATTGTTGTAGAAGGACTATGTTCTGTCATTTTTCCTTTCAGCTCCTTAAGTAATATACTATCTGACTTTACTACATTTACTTGTCAGCTCTGTCAGAACTTTAATGCATTTACGACCAGGTTTTTTTCTGAACAATCTGTTGTTCTTTTTTAACATGTGAAAAACTCAAACTAGTTTTTCCTCTTCCTCCTTTTCTTTGTTCAACTCAGCTTCAAGCTCAGTTCTGTCCCTCTGTTTAAACTTGATGTCACATTCCTCTTTTGACACAGGTCCTGGTGCTCTGATCAGCTCCTTGTCAGTACCCACACTAAGCTGCTATGATGGTGGTTTCATTGTTGGTTAGGCCACAGCTGTCTCTGGATGAGCTGCTGTGGTTCCTCAGGCCAGTGGGTTCACATTGGTGTTGACACTGGGAGGGATGTTCATGGAGAATTGTCTGCTTCTGGAGTCCTTTGCTCAGAGCAGTATTTGCTGGGCTCTTCTTCCCCTCTGCTTCATTCTATTTCTTGTTGTTTATTCCTTTCTTTCTTCCACTTAGGGTAATATGTATATGTTTGCTAGCATGCATTTAGAGGTTTCTGTTTCTTCATAGGTCTGCAGCTTTAGGTTACTTCCTAATATGCTACATGTGGTGCCTTTTATGTGTTAGGTGTTCTTTGTTACCCTTAAATCTAATTTTGTACAGTTCAGGTCTGGAGGGGTTTGATATTTAACTGAGAGTGAGAGTGCTGTTCATAGCATGGACTCTTCTTACATGTCAGGCTTCTGCTTCTTCTGTTATCCCATATCTGTTTTCTTCTGTGCCACATCATAAACATGACAGCAGTAACCAAAACATCAGTGTTATCAACATTATTCTCCTACTAAATCCTGAAAACACAGTGCTGTAGCAGCTACTAAGAAGAAATTAACTTTATCCCAGCCAAAACTAAGACAATTATGTATGTTGTTTGTTTCAAAGTAGTTTATATGTAAAGCCTTTGTTGTGATTTTTGATACCTTGAGTTAATTAGTCATAAATTGCTAAATTGACTCATTAGGCTAGTGAGTCTCAAGGACTTAAAATGATACTGTGCTTCCAGACTGTCTTCAGGACAGTGTATGTGGATGTGCTGTGCTTGTCTCACCAGCACTTGTGTGAGCTGAGCAGAAACAGAGGGAAATGGTGGTGTGCACATGTGTCTGCTCTAGGCACATGAAAAGATGGTCACAGCTCTGCCTGCCTGGGTAGGTTACACGTGAGATAGCTAAAGGTGCACAAGAACATTAGAAATCAAGCATCTGTTTCATATTGGGTTTGTAAACCTTTCTCTCAGGAGTAAGTTGCCTGGTCTTGGTGATAACTTAAATGTCTTTCCTTTTCCCATCCTGTAAGCAAACTACATTTTGGCAAAATCTTTTTCTTGCTCTTTGTATCAGTGGAAAGGATGATGTATGTATATACCTTTAGAAGTCTTTGAAGAATTCTCCGTCTGAAGTCCCTAGCAAGGAATTTTGTTACTTCATAAAACTTCAGAGTTTTAAATTTTTTTGAAATTTCTCCCAAAGAAAAACTAGTTAATTGGTTCTGGTAAGAATGCTTGTGTATGGAAACTTGTGCAAGTTGGAGTAAATAATTTTGATAGCTTTACACTGTGTTTGATTTTGGTGTTCTTTCATGTGCATACTTCTGTAACTACAATAAATATGTTTCCAGCTAGTATGTCTTTTTCTTACTGTTGTTAGTTAAGTTTAGAGAACGTTTCAACAAAGGAGACAAGGTTGCTGTATATGACAACTGGAGTTCTTCTTCAGAAAATAGTTTCTGCCAGGAGCCTAACTCAGTTCACGCACATTTTCATTGATGAAGTAAGTTTAATTTTCATATTAATAAAACCTTCTCTTTTGTCTCTTACCACGCAAGAAAAGAGAAATGCAGACATTTACTTTTAAAGATATTTTATATAAGTTATCTAAGGTAACACTGCTGGAATAGGCTTGTCAGCTTTCCTTTGAGCAACAAGTTTAGAATTTAGGGTGTGGGGAGGGTTTTTGAGAGTCCTTCATTTTTAATATAGGTGCCTTGAAATGTTTTTTGAAATCCATCTTGTGGAATTCAAGAACCTGTCCAGCTAGGCCTGTCAGGAGGAGGCAGCTACTTTTCACTCACTTGGATGTTAAAAAGTCTTTATTCTTCAGGGGTGTCCTGAAAAATATCTCTGTGGAAGTTCTGTCTCCTGGTTGTGAGTACAGTTCACTCATGAGGATTCATTATTGTTGTTGTCACTTCACTTAGAAGCTAAAGAAAATACACTTGTAATTTGTATATTTTTACGTGTGCATATGCTTCTTTTGTGTGGAAAGCAGTATTTGACATTTAATCATAGTCAGATGTGAAATTGTGCTGTCACAAAGCATGAATGTAAATCTCATGTAGGATGTACGATATCTTGGGATGTAGCAATACAGAAGAGGACTTAGGGGTTTGGGGATTTTGGGGTTTTTGGTTTTTTGTTTTTTTTTTTTTTTGGAGGGTGTTCGGTTGGTTGGTTTTTGGGTTGGTTTTTTTTTTTGTGTGTGTTTTGTTTTAACTTGAATTTTTTATAAGTGCCACTTTCCATTTTTATCCTGTTACTGGCATTGTAGCTGAGAGCTACTTTAATTTTTGGATATTTGAGGATCAGGGAGACAGTAGTTAGTGTACCATTAGACTATTACAGTAACAAGGCTGTCATGACTGCACTTGAGATGGTACACTGGAAACCTGGAAAAGATTGAGCAAGTAGTTACATTTTTGTATAAGGAAAATTTAATACTTCATTCAAACAGGAAAAGAACAAAAAAAACCCCAAAGCCTAAGGAATTGTATCAGTGGCCTTCATGGAAAAGATTTGAGCACACTAGTGTATTAGCAGAGTGTTGGAAACAATAACATTTCCTTTAGTAAGGAAATTCAGGTTAAATGTAGATTCAAAAGCTGAACCATAGAAGGTGCATACGTAGAAAGTGTTACTGTTCCTTTAGTTTTAAGATTTATTCATTGCATATGAAAATGAATGAGTAAAGTTTGTGATCCTTTACACAGGAGAATGGGTTTACGTAGAGGTTTTTCAAACTTTGCTTTCTTGGGTGCTGTAATTTGAATGGATGTTATTGGCTTGTACCACTTCTTTCAGCAGCATCCCTCTGTCAAGACTGTGTGTGTTTTTGTTTCCCCAGCCAGGGTTCTGGTCCCTCCTGTTGCCCATATGTCACCTTTTCCCCCATCCCTACTATAGAGATTGTAATCTTGAGTCCACAGTCACTGTTTTTAACAACTGAATGTTCTCCACAATATTTTAAATTGCAGGTCTCATCCCTTTAAGTATACTGCAGACATTTAGGAGCATACTTAAACAAACTAGGACCAAAAATCTTGACTTCTCACAGCAAGACCTTACTGTCAGCCTGAAAACTACCTTAGCTAAATTTGTTTTTGTAATGGGACAACATTGAATATAAGTCTTACGTTTACATTATATTAGAATATGCTAATTAGCTTCCAGGACTTGAATGTTGACTTGTGAAGGCTGAACTCCACAAAAGCTGCTGCACTTAAAATATTTAAACTGTAATTCAAGAAAGGGATATGGTCATCATGGATAATGTTGGGAAGAAGTATTTGCTGAACTTTAGGGAGTAGGCAGAAGGCTCAGGTGCTAGGATATGTAAAGAATTGGGTGTAAATTAATGTTTTAGAAAGCAGATGAGTATTTGTATCATAGCTGGAAGCTGTTGGGAATGAGGCACATCTATTTGATTTGCTTAGTTTTCAGACAAACCAAAACAGTCCCTGGATATTTTGGGATCCTATCAGTATAGTTCATTTACCCAGCATCAGTATCATAGACTTTGTCTGTTACTGTCAGCTCTAGTACAACCAGTGGTTAGAGCTCAAGATTGATTTTCTAGTCATTACTGTAGATTTTCGTAACTTTAAAGTGACATGATTTTCACAAAGGGTTCTGCAGTCATCTGAAGACTCTTGTTGGGATTTTAAAGTGTTCTTAGCAAGCCTATGCTCGAAAGGTGTGTGCTTTCTTCTATGAAAATGTATTGTTACTCCAAGTTACAAAATAAAGCATAAAATTGAGTAGGAAAGTAAGAGATTGTCAAAAAGAAGAGGATGAATTAATGAAAATTAAATTGTGGATAATGTCTTCCAGGTGCATGAGCGTACAGAAGAAATTGATTTTTTGCTCTTGGTGACCCGTAAATTGTTGTGGACAAATTCACAGTCTGTAAAGGTGGGTTCAAACCGAATTCTGCTTTTTTTCTTGCAAGAAAATTTTTGCATGTCTTTTATCTATGAAGGCCCTATTTTAAGGAATTTACCACGAATTACTATGTTATTACTTTTTACTAAAATATTTTTTAGTTTGCCACTCCTCATAAGTAAGCAAGCTAAGGGGCATTCTTTTCCTGGCTGCTGTAATGTGTTCTGAGAGACTTCTTTTTTTTTCCCCTCATGTTAAAATGCATTAGTTTCTAAAGCCTGCTTAAGGCTAAAAAATGCACGATGGATATTAGCCATGACTAGAATTATGTATTGGGTATTGAGGGCAGTGCTTATTCTTGGTTAAAATGGTAGCATTAACTCCTGGAAATACTGAGCCTTTTTGTTTAAGTGGGACGACATATTTGGAGAAATAGCAAAAGACCAGAAATGCTGTACTGTAATTTCTGGGCAGAACTGGTAGTAAAATTTGGCTGAGGTTTTTCTCTGCATTTTAGGCAATTCTGCCTTGTACTAAAGCAGAGTTCACAGACATTTGGCATGACATGTTTAGTCTTTGGGGTCTCAAAGTAATGAACTCTTGAAATGTTAGAAATTAAATACAAATGATGGACTTAGGCTAACTCAGTATCTTTCTGTGCAGCTATTTGGGACTGCAGATATTTTGTGAGACTGCATGTCTCTTAAGTGCTTCAAGGTAATGGTTTAATGTGACTTTTTCTTGTTCAAAGTAAAGTCTAGGTTGGCTGGTTTTGTTGCCATTGGAAGGAATTGTGTTCTTATGTGCAGTCCATCAAATTGATTCAGACTTTGTCTTTAGGTCTTCCAAACATGCTGTCACTGGAAGTGCCCTTTCATTTGGCGTAGGACATGGCTGTGCATTTCACATCTTTCACTTTTTATCCCTTTTCATGCTGATTTAGTTCTTAGAGAAAATTCTTGTCTTTAAATTTAGAGACAGTTATTGAAACTATTCAGCCTTTTTTAGCACTTGGCTCTGCCTACTGAGAAGAGCAATAATTTGATCAAACTGAGTTTGTGAAAAGTTTACCCTTTATTCTGATTATCAGGTTGGTTTCAATGGCAGGAATCCCTACAGGCCCTGTCATCTTTTCTGTTAGAAAACATTTTCTATTAGAGGTTCCTGACAAATTTTTCATTTTCCTCTGTAGTTCTGTTTCAGTCTCTTGCAATTGTCACTGAAAAATTTTATCCCCTTTATATCATTCTCTGCAGTTGTTTCTGCAGATGACAGTTTTTTAATATTGTACATACCTGAGAGAGACCTATATTTGAGAGAGTGGAGGGCTGTCCCTTTGATTTTTTTTTATGTTGAAAAAGGGAGAACTCTTGATCTCACTTGCTGGCCTTGAGCAGAGTGGAATGGGCTATTCAGTTTGAATTTATATACTAAGCCCAATGTCTCCTACTTCATCCCTTTTCAGCCTCTTCTGAAAAACTGTAAAGGAGGGAAGCTTTGATGTGGCAAATTAATTTAGAAAATGTAAGGTTTTCCTCCCATCCTGCCTAGATTCATGAAACAAAAGGGTGCAAGGATCTCTATTTAAGAGAGGAAATATAGCATTTTTAGCTCAGGGTGGTATGAAATGCATGTGAGCTGTTTGTTTCCTAGTTTGGAAGTTGCACACCTTAGAAGTGTAGAAGCAGATAATTCAATATTTCATCAACTAACAGGAATTAGTTGAGTGATTCTTATATACTGAGGACAAGATCTACCTGCTGAACTAACCAACTTAAATTATGGTGGATTTTCTGGCAGATGGCTGCTGCAGATTATTATTTTTAGATCACAGAGCCGAAGCTGGATTGTTCTGAGGTTGATCTTGCTGGGATAGGGTTGTTGAAAGAAAACCTGAGACTAGGAGTCGCTCTATTGGGTCAAACCAAACAGTGCAGTTCCCACAGTGACTAGTAACAGTTCTTGGTATCATCTAGTGGGTCTTGGACATAGCTGTGTTGTACAAGTGGTTTGGACTGCTTGATCTTGACCTGTCTTCTTTGATTACCGTCTGTTCTGATGTGTTCATCTGCCACGTTGGTGATTTGTGCTTGTTGAATTTTTCCTTTAGGAGTACATCAAACTCTTGGTTCAGTTATGTGAACCCTTCAGGCACTCTGTTAAGAATCTGTCATTTCTTTCCACTTTGGAAAGATTCCACGCAGATTAGAGTCCAGATTACAAAGATTATCTAGAAGAAGGGGTAGTTTAATATTCCTAGCCTGTAACTAAGGATTTAGATTGGATTTTGTTTCAGTAGCCTTCAGAGCCATGAGGCAGTCCCTGGTGTAATGGGACAGATTTCATATATTTGCAGAATTATGTCCTTTCAAATTTCTCTTTTCAGGATCATGTTGGAAAACTTCATGGTTTAGCCTGCCCTCTCCATGTGTTCCTTGTGCCTTTACACGTGCTTTGGAGCTGAGCACTGTGGTACAATGCCCACTTCATTAGTTTGCCTTCCTGTCATTTTGTAAGGGGCATGCTTTTGTGTTTTACAGCATTTCTGGTTTGGGTGGTGGTGAGATCTTTATCAAGAGTACTGTATGTTTTTGGTTGAATTTTCACCATGTTGTCTGCTCTAGGCATTCTAGCCTGAGCCATTCTCTTACAGGTGCTTGCCTCTCTCCACATGCTGATTAGGGTATCTTAAGCATTTGGTTTGATTGTCTTAAATGTACTTAGGTTACATACCTGTAGTAACCAGAATTAGATCATTTAAAATGAGGAGGAAATGGAGAGTCCCATCTAACAGGACAATTTGTGTTAAAATTAATGCTTTACATTTGCTGTACATTTTTTAACAGATAATACTGATGTCTGCTTCCATCAACTCTAAAGAATTAGCTGATTACTTTGCACTTCCAGTTCGTAATGGTTTGAATCCAGTCTGTGTGTTTAAGGTGGAAGGCAGACCTTTTGCAGTTGAAGAATATTATCTTGATGATTTGAAGGACATTGTTGATTTCCAGGTATTGTAAATATAATTTAATTTCTTTCGGTATAATAAGAAATCGGAATAGTCAATTGAAAACTGTGTAATAAAATGACATATTTTATATGATGTATATAAATATACATATATTTTTATATATAAATGACTTTTATATTGCAATTCTAGATAAGAATTAATAGATGATGATAAAACAGGAGTCTTCTTATGAGCAGACTAGTTTCTTTCATGAAACAAAAACGTTTCAATAGGATGAGACATTTTGTTTGATAGTTGCACTCAAAATAAACAGTGTAAACCAGTGTGCGGAAAGTAGCATAAATAGATTTACAGATCTCTTTGAATATAGCTGACAAAATCAGGGAATATTTCCTGGGTTGGTTCATGTTGTTGTTACATATCAAAGGCAGAAAGTGCTATGAAATGAAGAGAAAACAATCATTTTTGATTAGAACTTTGATGTTATCAAGTTGGCTTCTCTGTCAGCTGAGGCTTTCCTATTTTTCAGTCCTGTTTCTTTTCTTTTTTTTTTAATAGTGTAGAGATGTTATGCAGTAGTTTTTAACCTATTTCTGTTGTAACCATGTAAGCCACCAAGGCAAATGTGTAATTTTGAGTAATGAAAACATGTTAAAATAACTGCTACCTCTCAGATGCCTGGTGGGCTGTGCTGGAGAACTGCTGCTCTGGTGCCTGAGGAGAGTAGGTGCTGGCTGAAGATAATGTTTGCTTTATCAATCTAGATTATAAGCTGCACAGAATGTAATTTGTATATTTTGTTTTTAGAGCTTCTGACATTATAGCAATTATCTCTGTAGACATCAGATATTGAAGGAATGAATGTAAATATGTGATCTGTTTTCTGTGGTTTTATAATAGGAGTTTGTTTTACATTTGGAAAACAGCTGTGTAGGAATTCACTTGAGTGAGCTCTTTCAGTATTATGGTTCAAGGCAAAATAAACAGGTTAAAGTGGAGTACAACAAATGCTCTCAGGCCTGTATTATGATACCCAGTCTAAAAATAACTGGGATGTGGGTGTAATTATTGGTCAGTTTTGATAATGCAAAGCACTATTAGAATGTTATTGCAATGAAGGAGATGGGGCATGCACTTAAAAAGTACCACTGGGGGGACCACACTGTTACTATTCAGGTTTCATCCATCAGTTCTGCAGAAAATAAAATAGCGAAATAAAATAGGAAGCCCAGAAGAAAATAATTGCTTATGCTGTGCACAGCTCAGGCATTGGTTATGCTTCAACACAGGCAAGGTAAAATAAAAGGCTGTCAACCATTGAAGTTTTAATGCAAACAAAGAAACAAGCTCACTGCTTACAGCAGTTGTTGGCCCATCAGCATTTATACATTAGTATCGCAGTCAGACAGATAATAGGGAGGAGATTATGTAATACATGGGGCTTTGTAAAATATTTTTGATGATGACAACAAAAAGATAACCAGGAAATTGAGTAAGAAGTTTCCTTCAGTCAAATTGGATTTGTCATAGCTGCATTTGGAGCTGAATGTCAACTTGCACACCTTTCACCTCAGAGATCACGAACAAAGGAACTGCTTTCAGTGCTTAGCCCTTTTTATACTTTTTTATTTTCCCTGTGTTTTTTATTTAAAGTTTTCATCTGATTCTTTATCTTGTGTTGTCCTATCTATAGCCATTCTGTTTTTCAGCAAGATGAGGAGAGTATGTTTGTCCAAGATGTTTCCTGTGACTTAGGGCGACAATAGAAGCACATGAGTGCTTTTGATTTTTTTTTTTTTTTAAAATATATATTAAAAAAGGATGAAATTGAATTCTAAAGCACTGATTCTTGGTTTTGATCTTGTTCCTTATGGTGCTGTGTGTGAAGACTTAATCTGAATACTAGTTAAAATTAAAAAATTAAAATGTGGAAGGTCTAAGTTGGTTTGTGTAACATCCTAATAAAATGAAAGTGGAATGTGGGTATTAAGACAGTTAATGAGTTAATGCTGCCACATGGAGGCTGAGGCACATCTTTCATCATGCTAAAATCTAAGTCAGTTAGATGACTGCCTCAGGTACAGGCTTCAGACTTTAATTCTTGTTGTTTTATTTTCACCTATAAAAGCCTGTAAAATTTACATAAAAGAACACAGCAGTTAAAAGTAAATGCAGTCATTGCTCTCTAGATAAACAGAATTTTTCTAAGTTTACTTTTGATTTTAAAAATAATAACTGTAAAATTACATATATCTTCAATCATTTCTTAAAGCATCTCAGTCAAAATCAATTTAGTGCTTTGTAATTGTCTCTTGGCTATGAGGTGTGAATCTTCATCCCTTCTGAAAAAATCTTAAAATAATTAGATGTTACTGTAGAGATGTAGAATTCTTCCATGAATCCTGCAGAGCTCTTGGCTTTAATACAGCACTCATTTCTGCATGTGATAATGTTTTAAAACTGTCCTTGAAAATAAAATGTTTAGGGGTAGTTTTGACTTGAATAATTTGTCAGTTCATTGATGCTGTTGTGATTTGGAAGATGAACAAAAACGCCAGTCATTATTTTTTCTTCTGTATGCATGTTTGCAGTAAACCCTCTGCTATGGCTAGACAGACATCTAGCTGAATCAAAGATAAAGCTTTCTACTTGAATTACTTCATTTGTAGGAAAGAATAAAAATAGGGGAGAAAGAAGGGAGAAAGATTTTTCAGTGTAGCACTGGCTTACCCTTGCCCAGGTATACTGTTTAATTTGTGAGCATAGGCTTACAAAAAGTAGTTTATTTTTCTTGTGGCATAATGGGCTTGGTAAACATGTTGTTCTGGATGTTTAACAGAATCATGATTTTGTCATACCAGCAACCTCTAAGCCCCAAGGAATCATTGAAACACAGGTTTCATGAAAAATGCATGAAGGCTCTTTCTATAGGCAATTTTAAAGCTAGTTGTGTAAATATTTGCCTTTTGTTCTGGATAGTGTTAGAGATATGAAATGCAAATTTAAGAAATGAAGCAAAATGCAAAAATGCAACCCATTTTTGGCTTTCAAAGGTAAAAACTCTTTCATGTCTATGGAACTAGAGTCAGTTTGCTGACTGGTGGAAGATAGTGAGCTGCTGTCAAAAGCTGTCAAAAGCTGTTCTACCTGTGTTGTATTATTTCAGTCAGATCTGACTGGGGTTTGGATTTACTGTTTGTCACATTGTTACCTTATATTAGGAGTGATGTGGAAGCGTTGTCATGTTAGAAATACTAAAGGTACAATCAGTAGCAAAATTGAAAAGACAAATTTGACAGTTGTTTAAGCAGGGATAATATAAACCAAAAAATCTTACTTTGGAGCAGCCCAGAAGAGATAACTTAGATTTTCCACATATATTAGGGCAAAAATCACTTTGAAGAAAACAGTCAAGTATTTTTCAGGTTTCTCATGGGCTAATTAAGCTGAGGACTGAGGCTGCAGTAGCAAATGCTGATCTAAATCAGTGTTTCCAGACTGGTGTTAGGGGCTGTGCTTTTTGTGATTGTTATGAGCTCCTTTACAATGGGAAACTGGTAGAAAAATTACTAATTTCCTTTTAATAGTTTAGAGAGATAAGTGATCTGTGATTTTAGCTCTCTGAAACACTTGGTTCAATAAAGAGTTTGCACTAGAGTGAGGAGAAACTCTGAGAATGAAAGGTGAGCAATGATCAAAAGCCATTTTCCCTACAAGAGAAAAACGTGTAATATTAGAGACCTTTTTCATAGCAGGTCTAGTTCATTAAGCATAAAACTGAAAAGTGATTAAGTTACTGTCTTTGCTCTGAAGACTTGATGGTTTGTATTCTTAAATACGAAAGCCTTGAGTTTGTACAAAATGCTGGAAAACGGTGTAGACAGAATCACCATGGTTCTGTTGAGTACAACAGAACAGTAATTCTTTGACTGGGTGTGACCAAAACCACAAAACCCATTAAATGCAAAAACAATTTAAAGGAAAAAGAGGTACATGGTTTACGTGCAGGCAGGTAGAGAGATTTGTGTAATAGCAGCTGTGAGAAGCACTCTACCTTCCCTACACAAATTCTTCCCTGTGATCCTGTTCCCATGAGTTCTGATCAGTTCCCATGTGCTTGACACTTCAGGATAAGGAGCATGTCCTGCAAATGAATGGAGGGTGGGTTGGTGCTTACGTAGGTAAATATCAGAAGTATTTCTTCAGCATTAAAATTGTAGGATGCTTGAAGAAAAATGCCTATTTAGAAGGTAATGAGTGCATCAGATGAAGTTACTTCTTCTGTACTGGATCAGTTTGAATAGCAAGCACTTGAGAAATTGAAATACATATGTGAACTACAGTCTTGTAGCCAGTTATACTGTGTTAACCTCATTACCTTCTTCTCCAAACAGTTTCATCGTCAGAGCCTTGAAGAACCAGTGATAGAACAGAAAATGTATCAAGTGGCAGTGTCTCTGATTCAGTCGTTTGATGAGTTGGAAAAGAGGAGCAGTGGGTAAGATACAGTTCAAGATCTGAAATCAGTGGCTCTTGGGGAAATGAGAAGCTAATTAGGCAACAGCAGAGTCCATAGTTATTAGTGGAAACTTAATTTTTACTTGCATCTCTGCCTTTATTTTACATATTTATTTGATTTGTACCCAGTGTTCTTAAAGTGCACTTCATGCCCTGAAGCGTGAGTGACTATTCAAGGCAGCCATGTCATATGGAAAATAAATTCTTTACTGTGGACCAGAGCTGAGGAGTATTTATATCAAGAATTATATAAATATAAATGATACTATTTGATATTGTAACCTAAAACATACATTATTTCATGGGAAAAAAAGGATAAAAGCTAGGCATTAATTTTCATTGGCTGTTTAATGCCTTAATGTCATGTGAAATAAGTAAATAATGGATTTTGCTGCTCTGCGTTTTGTAAATTGATGTTTGATATCTGAAAATGTAATAAAGTTACTTCTGCAACTTTTGTCTAACACTGAGTGTGTGTTAAGTAACCTAATTCTAATTATTTTCATTGTGGAATGAGAATGTTTCTGTTTTATCATAGTTTTGAAGAAAAAAAAGAGACCTATTGCTCTGGCTCTAGTGTTTATATCTTGCATTTTTCAGAAAGCATAGTTGCAAATAATGATTGAAATTTTGTTTCTTCAGGAAGTTTAAATAATGAATGCTACAACAAGTGTGCGCTTGTGCTTGTTCTTTGAAAATAAAATAACTTGGGGTAATGAAGTAGACTGAGACTGTAAAACTAATGAAGCTTTGTTTTCTTGTTAGGGAGAAAAAGAACTTCAGTGGTATATTGGAACGTGGCAGCGTGCTCGTGTTTTTACCAGGCGAGTACATGTCTTAATAACTTACTTTTTTGTTATTTGTCATCTAATGAGCTTTCTTCTGGCACTTCTTCCAGGGATTTATTGAACACATACTTAAATGAGGTTCATTGGTCTCTTTGGGCATTTTTTCTTGGAAACTTGTTTAATTGTGGCAATAATTGGAAAAGCTGTGAGTCAAAAATTAAGATGTTACGTATTTTAAAAATAATAAAATAAATTCTGTAGTCAATCTACAAAAATGCAGTTGCTAAATTTTTTAGTGCAATTATTAATTATTGTGTAAAGCTCCTAGGATTCTTTTAGAGATGTTTTCTTATCTACATGTAGTGTGGTCTTCATTTAAATTGTTGTAAAAGCTCAAATTCACATTTTTCTTTCCATGTACATTGGTTGGTGTAGTTGACATGCTCAGAAGTACACATGATGACATAGCAATTTTTGATCAGAAAACTGGCTATATAATGGAGTCTTCTGTAAAGAATAAAACCTAAGTTGTCTTGCACAGAAATTATTGTAGGCTTTTGTTTTGACTGCCATTCTTATTTAAAGTCACTAGCTGGATTTTAGAGGCAGTGTAACTAGCCTGCGGAGTAGTTTTCCTGAACATCATAAATCTGTTACCTGGTGGGCTCAAGTATTCTTTTACTTCATGAGCTGAACATTTGTTAGTTGGGAAATTGGAAAAGATTTATTTATGTTCAAGTGGAGAATCACCTTGAAGTCCAGGGCAGCTCTCTGTCCCTTGGACACAGTGAAGTCTGTCCCTATGAGGACTTTCTAACTCTGTAAAATGTTCATGAATGTCACCTCCCTGCTGTGTTGAGCTTAGGAATAGGCATGCCAGGGCTGGGGCTGGAAGCCCAGCACACTGGCTGAAAGATACACTGCACTTGGAGAGCAGCTTTCCTTGGAGAGTGTTCCCCACTAGCTAAAAGGCATTAGAGCTGCCTTTCTTGGAATTACCTTCACTATAAAATTAATGGGTAGAAGGAATTACTTCATTGTTTCAATGTAATGCCCATTCCAGTTTGTGATTATTGAGGTAGGGAGACCATACCTGTTGCCTCTGGCCTCTGATATTGGTGTTTGTCTGGTGTGTTTTCAAATTTTCTCAGCCCCTCTGAGGCTTCATTTCAGTCTGGAATTACTCCTTAGCACTTTCAAATCCTAAATCTTTATCTTTCACCTTGAGTTGTTTTTTTTGTTTGTTTGTTTTGTTTGTTTGGTTTTCGTTTTGTTTGTTTTGGTTTTTTAAACTTTGTTTTGGTTTTTTTTTTAATTTAAATACGTGGTGAATTTGTGGAAACGCGTGGGATAATAAGCTGGTACACTCAGGTTTGTGTTTTATTTGTTCAGTGTTTGGTCTTGTCTAATTTGTCTAATCCTTGTCTAAACAGGATACTCAGGACTGATCCTGAGCACAGGATTAGCAAACACCCCTTGAAAATTTTCCTCACAAATGTTTTATACAGAACTAGAGAAAAGGGGAGGCGAGCCCTCAGTTTATAACACGGCAGCTGAGGCAGAGCTTTGGGTTATTTTTACGCATTTAACATCCGCATTTAGGCTGTTCATTTGAGATGCTTCGTTTTTTTGAGTGCTAACGATTACGTAGCATTTTGAACCTTAAAAATAACACTCCCACTGACTTGTCAAGTTGAGTGTGCAGCAGAGTCAGAAAGAGCAGTGCTGTGCTGAGGATGCTGTTAAGTGATTTTTGCCCACTGTCTTTGTGGAGCTCAGTGATGGGGCAGAATCTGATTCCAAAAGGAGCTGCAGCTGTCTCAAGTAGGATGCCATGTTTTCCCTTGTAATTGCCTGTCTTGTTCACTGCTTTTTTTTTTTTTTTTTGGTAATGCTGCCAACTCTGACTCTTTATAGATAAGTGTTCTTCAGTATTCAACTCCCCTTTGGTTCCAGAACTTGTCTCTCTGTAGATAACAGGTGATACAAAGTGCCGTGTTAAACTGTAGAGTAATTTTCTTAACATACATGCATGAATATGTTCCAAATGGTCTAATTTTATCTGTTCTACTTGTGTTGATCTCATTCTTTGTCTGTTCCATATTTTCTTCTGCACTTCTCCATGCCCTGCTCTCCTTATTGTCCTTGTATGTTTGCCAGACAGGTTTGTGTTACTAGTTCCCATTTCATTCTGAGACCTGTGTCTCTTGGTGGGATCCTTGTGTTCTGTAGGTGTCATGGTCAATCAGCTCTTGTCACTTCTGAAACTGGTCAGCAGATACTGCCTGCTGTGTCTAGACAGTTTACTAGACTGATTAATAATTATTGTTAATAGTGATGATGCAGAGTCTGCTCTGCCAAACATGAATTAAATTTCTTTTAGTTGTTCTTAATTGTAAAAAACAACCTGCAGGTAAGTCCAGTGTGGGACAGGTTTTTGAAAATGGGGCATTTGGAATTGAACTCTCAATAAGAAGTAAGCTAAGCTTCTCAGAAAGGTTTGTCTGTGGAGGTATTCAGGAAGATGGAAAAAAATCCCTTAGTCATAAGATTTCCCCTGGCAGATGTGAAATGCATGCCCCAAAAAGTGGGCACTGGAATGGCCAAAGGTGAGATGGCTAAGACAGAAATAGCTATTTTTTTTCCCTTGGCCCTGCTCTTTGAAAGAACTTGTTTTGGCTGAAATACCCAATTTTAGCCTAAACCAGACAGATAGATATTCAGCATGTGGTGAGTCCTGAAACAAGAACTAATAATGGGATGTTGTCAAATGGCCTTTATGTCTTTATTAAGTGTAAAATTAATGCCAAATGGTTCTTCAAAAATTGACTCACTGGTTTTCAGAGACTTATTACATTTGCTGTTCAATTCTTCTACCATTTTATTATACGGTGAAAAAGAGGTAATAATGACAGGCAGTTCATAGTTGAAATGGATGTTTCTGAATTGTTCCTGATGACTAAACTGAAAAATAAACTCATTATTACTTTTTCCCTAGGTTTAGGTGAAATAAGATACATGCACTCATGCCTCTCAGATAAATATCAAAGGTAAGTTAGAACACATTTTTTTCAGTTCAGTTAAACCTGAATATGAGTCTTTCAGCTATATGAGTTTTAAGTGCATAATAGGGTTTAGCACAGAAGTGTAATCAACGTTAATATTCTTGCATCAGTAAATATTTCATGCATATATTTTTTTAGGTGGCAAGTGTACCCACTTCATGCATGTGCAACATTGGAGGAACAAAGTAAAGTATTTTCAGCTACAGTTCCTGGCTACAGAAAAGTAAATATTTTTAAATCATGACTTTTTTAAAGCATGTGAAACCTTTTGCTAGAGTAGTAATAGCAGATAATAATATATTTAAATAATATTAGCTGCTCTAACTCAAACCATTTTATGAGGACAAAGCACTTTAGTTTTTCAGTGTGTAAATGGATGGCCTTTCTTACCAAGCTGTTGTTTTAACTGGTGTGCAGACCTCAAGAGAGGTGCATTAACCTTGAGGAAGTTACCCTTAAACTATTGCCTGCTGCTGTTTTTATCCTTCAGAATGGTTTGTGCATATTGATTCTTGCACCTGCACGACAGAGGAGTGCTGCTGGTGGCACTGAATAGCAAAGTAGTGCCCCAGTGTGGGAGACTCTGACCCACTTTGTGCCCCATGTTGTCACTGCTGCCTTGGTTTTCTTCATCTGCTATTACTAAGAGAGTGTTGCTGCCAATAGTGTGATGTTTCCTTATGGCAAAGGCACAAGGAAATATTTCCATTCTTCCTCTATACTGTCCTATTGCTTTACTACTTTATTATGGTTTTTTGAGGTGAGAACAAGAAAATATAAGGCGTTTTGTTTTGTCCTTGTGTGGTATTGCTTTTTGTCTTTACTATGCAGAGCAGAAATGCTGTGTTGCGATTACATTTATATTTCTTCATAGCAAGTTGGATTTTTCATGTAGAAACATTAATGCAAGTAATTTTTTGTTTATGCATTCATTGCTCATTTTTTGCTTCAAAACTCAGGTTATTCTAGCTACCAATGTAGCTGAGAGCTCTGTAACAGTTCCTGATGTTAAGTATGGTAAGTTTCTAAATCTTGTAATTCTGTATACACTGTATTTGTAATATTTTCCATGCTTGTGCTAGGTTTGGTCTCCAGGATATGTCACTGTTCAAAGCACTGCTGTTGGAGTGTTGAATTCTTTCTTTCACAGCAGAGAAATCTGAATATATGAACAAATAGAGCTACTGAGTGGGAGGTTGGTTTAAATCTTCACTAAGGGGTAATTTTAAATGCAGTAACAAGCAGAGCCAGACCTCATGTCACAAGTTAAGATTTTTATTCACATTCTGACTATGTTTTAAAATAATCGCGTCAGTTTAAGCAAATTTTCATACAGAGTTTCTAAATGCAGAAATGATTGCCTTTTAATGATTGTCATCTACAATGATTTATTATTTTTATAGTAAGATCTGTTAGCAATTTGATTAGTATTCAGAATATCTTGAGTCTGGTTGTTTATAAATCTGTTCTTTTATTGCTATTCAAGTTATTCAGGCTTTTCTGATAATACAGATTATTCCTGTGTATTTCTTTCCACTGCCATGAGGAATTTTTTTTTTCTTACTTGCAGTGATAGATTTCTGCTTAACTAAAATTTTGTTCTGCGATAAGGAAACTAATTACCAAAGTTTGAGGCTTTGCTGGGCATCTAAGACAAACTGTAATCAAAGAAAAGGTAAGGTGGCAGTAGGTAATGCAAAGGAATTTTAGAAGCTGACCTTCATGAACAATTCTTTGTTGCTTTTTCTTGTATTAATAGTGAAAAGAACAGATTATTTTGGCCATTAATACTTGATAAGTCTTTACCATGTCAGGGTATAAAAATGGGATTAAGCAACTCTGTGTGAATGATTTTTTTTTTTTTTTGCTAAGTATATTTGCAGAGGAGTGTTTTGTATCTTATTGAAAAGTATTAAAATTCACAGACCATGGATTCTTTGTTACTTAATAGCAATTGTTTTGTCCCAGGCCATTTTTTAAAAGGGGGGATAGGTACTGCTAGGTATTTATGAACTGCTTGTGAGCTGCAGCAGTAAAAGAAACTTCCATGGGTATATGTCACTATTAATGAGTTGAAATATCCACAGCAGTGTTTCTAGTTTATACCAATGTTCATAGCACAAGGATAAATAAGATTTCAAATTGGCTCTTCTAGTAAGACAGTCCTCTTAAAATCCTTTTAGTTTCAGTCAAAAATAGTACTAAATAAATCAATAGCAGTGACATCTTCAGATCTAAAAATACTGTAATTTTTAAGTATTATGGGGTCTTTACAATTACAGCCGGGTGCCAGGTGCCCACCAAAGCTGCTCTATCACTCCCCTCTCCTCAAATGGGCAGGAAGAAAAATGATGACAGAAGGCTCAGGGTTTGAGATGAAGACTGGAAGATCACTTGGCAATTACCATCACAGGCAAAACAGACTCAGCTTGGGGAAATAAGTTTAATTTTATTACCAAACAAATCAGTCTTGGGTAATGAGAAATAAAGCCAAATCTTAAACAGCTTCCCTCCACTCCTTCCCAGGCTTGGACTCACTCCCAGTTTCTCTGCCTTCTCTGCCCTAGTTGTGCACAGGGATAGAAACTGGGGACTGTGGTGGGTTCATCATGCCTTCTGTCTGCTGCTGCTTCCTCCTCACACTCTTGCACTGTCAGATATGGGGGAAGTTTCCAGCAGCTTCTTACAGAAGCCACCACAATAGCCACCCCCTTTCAAGACCTCACTGTGAGCCCATGAACCCCAATATACAGATTTATTTCCATTTGGTTCCAGGTCAGCAGAGGTCACAACAATCAGCCAGTGTACAACCAGTAGAAGTAGCATTTTGCGTAGAAGACTTGGGCTTGTTGTGCATGTGACTTAAAAATATGGCCTGATTGTCTAGTGGAGTATCCCACAGAGAGGAGTACCCTTTATTTAGTTGGTTGAAATGAATGGTATTTGGATTTGTGAAGGTAGACTTCTGAATCATTGTATTTTCTGTAAATAGTAGATCATAAAGATGTTTTGCTGTTTATCATTGTAGCTTAAAAGTTGTTTATATTGAAGATTATTTTCTAACTATAGAGTCAAATAGGAAATGCCTGTTCAACTGAGAAAAATGGGTATTGATTTGAGGGCAGTTATGTGAAAGAGGTATTTGAGTGAAATAGTTATGTAATTCTTTTGTTAGTTACTGCTCCTATGAAAGCAAAATTTTTTTGTCCTACCCTTCTGTGTCCTCTGGGCCTGTCTGCTACAAGAGAGCAGAACACTGCTCAGCCTGCAGCATCAGCTGTCGTGTGCTGCTCAGCTGCCCAGAGGGTTTGTAGATGGACGGGTTTGGAAAAAACTTGTGCAGTTTACAAATTGGTGATTTGTTCTTTTATGTGAAGGTCGTGCTGGACGTGTTTCCAAAGGCTATTGTTACAGGCTCATACCCAAGGACTTCTGGGCAGACTGTATTCCAGAGAAGTCAGAACCTGAGGTGCTGGTAAGGCATTTGGGTTTAAGATTAGGTTTTCTTTAATGCATGTAGTCGTAGCAGAGAAGCTTTGCTTTACTTTCTCTGAAGATGATTGGAATAGTTATTAATAACTAATAGCAATGACTAGAATTCAACTTGATAACTGTTTGACAAAGATCATTCCAGGTAGTTTCCTTAAAGAACGAGATACATTATAGCAGTAAAATTGATGTGGATTAGAAATAAGCAATCTACTCAAAGCAAACCCTTGTTGTACACAATTAACTTCAGATTTTGCTGAATAGTAAACTTACTTTTTCATATAAAACACTTTGTCACACTTCCCATGAAGGGAGAGTAACAATAATCTTGTCTTCCCTTCAGCATTGTCCATTAGGAGCTACAGTCTTAAAATTAAAGAAGCTTGATATGGGGGAACCAAAAGCCTTGCTGGCAACAGCTCTTTCTCCACCCAGTGTAGGTGACATTGAACGTACAATAGTTCAGCTGAAAGAGGTAGGCTTCCTTTTAATGTTGTTAAAATCAAGATAATAGGAATTATTACTATTATCTGCAGTAATGTACTGCAGAAGTGGTTTTCTTTGTATTTAAGGTAGTAGTAGTCTTAACTGGAACCCCAGATATGAACGGTGTTGAGAGAGTCTTTCACGCCTTGGTCTGTTGTTGGGTTACCATCCTTTTGAGAATAATTTCTGTAGTTAGATCTTTAAAACACAATTGTAATTTCATCAGAGAGTAATGATACTCTTTGAGGACTAGCATCTATGGTGAGAAAGAACAGAGAAATAGACCAACCTTGAACTCTGTAAACAGTATTGTTTATGAATAAGTAAAAAATCAGACTCTTAAAACATATGATTTATAGAGGTCAGCCTGAAGATACCCTTCTCATCTGTACAAGGAGGATGGTGATTTTGATTTTCAATTCTAAAGATGATAAGGGAGAATCTTCATTGCATTAAACTTTTTTCTTTTCCAAACTGCATAAGAAATAAATATTTGCATCATTTGTAGCTTGCTTTTATATCCAGTATATAAAACTTTGGTTTCAAAAGTGCCAGGCTTTAAAAATTGTCTTAGGTGTACTTAGTCAGCTTTTTCAAGTGAATACATTTTAATTTCTCTAGCTTGGAGCACTTACAACCTGTGTGCAAGCAGAAGAAAATCTGCATGATGGTGAGCTGACTTTCTTAGGAACGATATTGACACAGTTGCCAGTGGACCTGCATCTTGGAAAGTTGATAGTCCTTGGGCATGTCTTTGGTTGCTTAGAGGAATGCCTTATTATAGGTAACTGAAAGAAGAACACGTGAGAACATTTCTCTAGAACCAAATGATTTGCAGGTTTTAATTTTGATTTGTTTTTGTTGTAGCTGCAGCACTGTCTTCGCGGAATTTTTTTGCAGTACCTTTCAAAAAGCACGTTGATGCATACAGGTAGTGCCCCAGATGTTTTATAACTGCCTAACTACATTTGAGAGCAGAGGGCAGAGTTGATCACTCAATATAATTTTCAGTCTCATGAGTCTGATTTTCTGTTAAAACGCCAAGCAGTGTAAAAAGAAGCTTTTCCAGGTAGCTGACACTGGAATCTATTTATTTGGGAACATAAATCACAAAGCTAACTCACTGTCTCCTGAGCACAAGGCCTGGTTCTTCAGCTTTGCCTTTCCCATGTGGCAGTGTCTATTAAAATGGTTCTTTAAATAGCAAGGACAATTACTTCTTATTGTCCTGCTCATACAGAGCATCTCCTTCAGCAAGCAGATGTGAATAAGAACAATAATTACAATAAGTGTATTGATCATGTTTATTAATGACATGGAGGGTGTTACTGAGCTGTGTAATACATGCAATATTTGAAAAGCATGTTGTTGCTAATAGTTTTTGTTTGTGTTGACAGGAAAAAAATGTTTTTTGCTGGGAATAGTAGGAGTGACTGTATTGCAATTCTGAATGCATTTAGGGTAAGTCTTGTTCCAGCTTAGATTACAGTGAAATCTGATAGACTAGGATGAAGGTTCTCACTTTTGTAGGATCAGTGCAGCATTTTTACTTAGCAGTTGTTAGAAACTTCACATTACTGATAGCTACATATTGATGTTTTTTGCAGTCTTGGTCCAACGATGTAAGGTTTCAATTGTCTCTAATAGCCAAAAATGAAATGCCAGAGATGTGGTGATGTTTGTAGATCGTTTTTAACCAAGGACAGTTTGGACTGGTAAATTCTAGTACAGAATGAGTTTGGTGACCTTTCTCCAAATTTCTTAGCTTTGGCTTTGGGATGGTTTTGTGCAAATGTCATATTTTGGTACTCTTGGCTGTTTGGGGGCTCAGTACCATGGACAGGGGTCAGTTCTTCCAGGTGGAGGCCAATCTGGTGCAGCACAGCAAAGGCTTCTGCTAGAGGAACTTGTTATTCAAATTCCAACATTTTATATAATGCGTGCTCTGGTGTGTTTTGTAATCTTCTGGAGAGTCCAAAATCTTCAGCTGCTGATTTAATTTATTCTCTTTTTTTTGAGCATGTTGCCCTTCGGTCAAAACTGACTTGTTTTTTTCTTTTACTCTGCTGTTAGAATTTTTTGAAGCACACATGGGCATGTGTGCATATATCCACTAATCCTGAGGCTCAAAAATAATGTTTTCTGAATTCCCTATATCCTCTTACATATTTCGCTTGTGTCACCTGGTAATTATCACCCGTTCATCTGAACATGCTGTTTCTATAAAACAGTATGTTGTCCTGGAGAATAAACACGAACATTCAGACAGAGCTTCCAGTGAAGTGTCTCTGTGTGTGAGTGATGTGAAAGCTTTTTTTTGAATGGCCGAGTATCAGAAAAGAACAGGTAAGTTCAGGCAAGTTTGTTTCTAAACTCCTTGGTTCAGATTAGATTCCTTCTTTTCTATCAAGGTAGGGAAGTGCAGTCTGGCTGTTCAACCTTGCATGCAGTCAGTGTCCCCAGTAAGCTGGATTATTGTATTATGAGGTGACTTGCTGTCCAGCTAGAAATGGATTCTGTAGGCATCTGTCATAAGCTGCCTAATAATGAAGTAATTTCCATTAATATGCTGGGTATTTTAATTTCTCTTTCAGCCCTGTTTTCTGGGAGGCATTTGCATCACTTACCTGAATCAGTCATTTCACTGCTTTTGTCCCAAAGCAATGAGGAAAAAAATGGTTTTGGAAGTAATCTGCTTTATTACAGTGTCAAATTAAAGCATCCAAATTGTTCTAATAATTTGTGGGTGTTTGCATGTGCTTTAACACTCCATCCATTTCCTCTCATAAAGCCAGGTGGACAGCCTATTGTTAAAAAATTACCTTCAGTGTTGATATGAAAAAAAAAGTTTATTGTTTTACAAATATTAATGTGACATTTAATAATTATTACTAAAGCATTACATTTTGTGTCTGAATACTACACCATTTTTTTCTTAGGCATGGCAGGCCTGCAAAGAGAAAGGGAAGCTGAGAAATCCCAAGGTTAGTTAAACTTCTTCTTATTCTTTCTTCAAGGTTGGTGACTTAAGTGCTGGAGTATTTTTTTTCATCGTAAATATAAAAAATAAGAATTTTTTGCTAGCAATGTTTATTTATAATAATTATGACTTTTCATACATAAATAGGCTAGGCTTTGAGAGAAAATGAGCATTTGAATCCAGTGCAGAGTTATTTGAAGACAATCCCCTATGTTAGCTCCTTCCACAGATGAATCAACAGTGGCCGGAGGGTTTGAAATCCAGCCTAAAAAGGGAAATTGAGCTGTAGTTGAAAGAAATACTTTCATTGTGCATAAGTATCTCTATGTTTTTTAAATACACAGATTTCTGCCCCCTCAGAAAACCCTGAAAGATGCAAGATGTTTAAGTGCATCAGTCTCAAAAAACAGTAGCATGCCCCTAATAACTGCCTCCAGTCCTTCTTTTGTGTGTACGAGATAAAACCTTTTTTATTTCCCTTGTTCTTTCAGAGTGTAGTATCTTTTATGATCACCAGTGCATAACATACACTGAGTTACAGGTAGCCAGGATGTCTGATAAAGATGTGCACTCAGAGAAAGAAGTTCTGAGTTTTTTGTAAGTGTTCCCAGATTGCCAAGAAGTCCAGTGGCATCCTGGCTTGTATCAGCAGTAATGTGGCCAGCAGGACCAGGGCAATGATATTTTTTCCCCCCTGTACTTGGCACTGGTGAGGCCACACCTTGAGTCCTGTGTAGAAAATACTGGAGGACACGGAGGTGCTGGAGCATGTCCAGGGAAGGGCAATGGAGCTGGTGAAGGGTCTGGAGAACAAGCCTCCAGGGCTGTTGAGGGAACTGGGAGTTTTTAGTCTGGAGAAAATGGGACTCAGGGGAGACTATTGCTCTACAGTTGCCTGAAAAGAGGTTATGGTGAGTTGGCCCCTTCTCCCAAGTGATAGAAGCAGAGAAAATGGCCTCAAGTTTTACCAGGAGAGGCTTAGATTGGAGTTAGGAAAAAATTTTTCATTGAAAACATTGCAGCAGACTGCCCAGAGAAGTGGTGGAATCACCGTCCATAGATTTCTTCAAATGCCATGTGGGTGTGGCACTTGGGGACATGGTTTAGTTCTGGGCTCAGCAGTGCTGAGTTAATGGTTGGATTTGAGGATCTTGGAGGTCTTTCCAAACCATAGCATTCCTGTGATTCTCTGGGTGTGAATGTTAAAGTAGATTTTTTAGTAGCAGCACAGAGCAGTTGGACTTGTGGGTTGATAATGGAAAGGTTAGGTGACCCACAGCTGCATTGGTGATAACCAAAGTATAGTTTTAGTCAAATCCATAACTGTCTTACATTCTCATGCGTGTCATAATGCTTAGTATGATTGCAAAGCTGTGAAATGTGATTAAATTCTTCTGTTGCTATATGTAGCTGTTATTTGTGTCCATGCAGAAGAACGTGAGATGGAGTTTCTAGCTGTAGATGAAAAAAAGTTCTAACTTTCTTTTTCAGGAAGAGCTTGAGTGGGGTCGATCTAATTGTGTTCATATAAACAAGATCAAAGAGGTAAGATTAAATAGGTAGTAGTTTTTATAAGCAGAAGGACTTAACATTCTGTGTAAATGTTAAAATCTTGGGTAAACCTACTGTGTGGTGTATCTATCAGTATATATAGATGTATGTTTTCTTAAAATGAAGTATAAATTTAGATGAAAGGAATTCTGTTAGGATAAACAGAGTGGTTAAATTATTAACTACTTAACATATTTTTAATATTTTTAAGAAACCTGCAGTATTATTTGCTAATTTTATAGGTTCCTCAGATCACTGGTTGTGGTGTCACTGTTGTCTGTTGTTAAACAACTTCTCTCTTCTGGCTCGGAAGACTCTTAAGCAAATACAGTTACATACTGAGGCCTGGACTTGAGAATCTGTGGGCTTTGTTGCTAACATTACTGCAGCAATTAATGAAAACTCAGCATCACAATGGGCTTCAAGCTTAATTTGATATATTGAGGGGAAAATAAGTAGGATTGAGTAATTGATCAGCAGAATGGCCTTGGTCATTATTTCAGCAGTTCATACCTTTGGCATGAGCAATGCAGGGTGGGAGTTCAAAAAGCACAGGAAATAAAAATAGAATTTGATAGTGAGCAACCATCTGGATAAGAAATTACAATAGTTTTATGACTTGGAAATGTGATAACAACCAAAAAAAAAGAGAGAAAAGCAAATTTTGTAAAACTGGACAGTGGAATGATCAGTCTCACATGGTAGCCTCTCAGTTTCAGATAATGCTGGAAGAGGTTGTGCATGACATAATACATAAGGAGTTGAGAATGGTCACCTTCACTTAACACTTAGTAAGATTTGGGGGCTTTTATTTGCTGCACCTAAAGATCCTAATTTCATAATCCCTTGTGTGGAAGTGAGTTTGCAGAGCTGAGTCAGTCGTGGGGGTTCCTTTCTGGCAGTGGTTGTTCTGGTAGTGTGCTAAAACTGCCAGCAGCTGAAAGGAAGGGGAAATGCAGCTACAAAAAAAAGTTGTGTGGACAGTGCTTTGTACATCTGCTCCAGAATCTTTGGGAGAGTGAAGGCATTCACTCTGTGTGGTCGGAGGGACCAATGGTTGCTTGTGGGAGTTTTGTGGAAATGCTGAAGATGGAAAGCTGAAATATGTTCTGCTGGAGGGCGTAAGTTTGATCTCGCTCACAGTAATCAGATTTGTCTGCTAAACTGAGGGTGCAGCATGGTCACTGCTGCAGTTGGGTGCTAAATTCCAGGTTATTAGCAAGATTTTTACCTCCTAAAATACAAACCTAAAATGATTTAAATAGAGAATATCATCTTGTATAAGATTAATTCAGTTCTTTTCCTAATTTTGTTCTGTATCATATATGCATAATATGCTTTGTGGCTACAGAGTAGTTCTTTATAAGGAGATTTTGGGAAAACTGGTTGAGTCAAGTCACAGTACTGAAATTATTTTCCAACATAAAGGTGCTGAGCAGTATATTGATGAAATGCTTACCAGTCACCTGAAAAGGGAAGGGAGTTTGCCCAATTATTTCCGACTTTAACTAACAGATTTTATTTCAGTTTGTGGCTGGGTTTGATCCATTTAAAATGTAACTTAGAGATCAAATTTCAGGTGGCAGAGTTATTTCACAACTTGAAAAGGAGAGTCCGTGCATTTAACATGCATGTCAAAGCTCAACCATCTGCTGTGGACCAGGAATATGTGTGCAAACAACGCTTCATCTTGCAGGTAATGTTTTACTGTCATAAAGAGATGCTCTTTACAAAAATTGCAGTTGAATCTTCATATCAATTTTCATAATTTTCAATTTATAATATTGATGAACTAGTATTACACTTGTTTTCCAAAATTCTCTGTGGATGTAGCAATTTTGGGTAGAAAAAAAAGCAATTTTTGGCAGTGTCTTGGCAATGTAGAAGGACAGCTGATGTTAGTTAATTGAAATTATATTATCCCTTGTTTGAGATGTTTTATTTGAACACTGGTTTGGTTAGTTAGTGGGGAGGGGGTGCAGGGAATTTTATGTCTAGCTATTTTAACTTTGTCTAATTTCCAATTAAATTACTTGTCTTATTTGGACTCATTAGCAGTGCCTTTATTTTCACAGACCTATGTATCATTTCAGTGCTAGTTGGTTTAACTGTGTAAGCAGTGAGCTTCTTGGAGCTGAATTATTGAACATTTTAAGATACAGCCTGAAAACCAAACAATTTGCCTGTAGCCATTTTGTGTGAATTTGTTTAAATTTAGGCTCTTGAAATCAGAAGTAACAATTCCAGTTTTCAACCAATAGAATAGAGCAGGTCTGCATAGAAAAACATAAATGTTGTAGAATTGTTCCAGAAATTGAACTCTTTTCACAAAAATTTATTTTTAAGAATTTGTGTGAATTTGTGTTTAGTCTTCAGTTCTGGTAACTCCTGAACAGAGACAGGAAAAAATATCCATATGAAGATCTGTTGGTGTCTCCGTATGTTGCCAGTGTATCTCATTTCAAGAAACTGAATAAAATCTGCTGTGTTTCACAAAATATTTTCTTGATTTCAGGTGGTAATAGCTGGTGCTTTCTATCCAAACTACTGTACTTTTGGAAAATGTAATGAAGAAATTGCCATGAAAGACCTTGCTGGCAAGGATCCAAAAACCACTGTAATGGTATGTTAAGAGGGTGAATGACTTAATTAAGAACCAAGTAACAGAAATATGAAGTGTTTGGGTGCTGTTTTCAAGTTCTGTTCTGACTTGGGCAAGGAGAGAAATAATTACCTACTCTGATCCTCGCTTGGTGAAGTCTGTCCCACCTTCCTTTCTTTCAATACAATAAACATTGTGTAGGTGGGCAGTTTTAAAAGAATTCCTGAGAACTGCCTCTGTGCATTTGATTGCTAGTCTTGCACAGGCAGAAAACTTCCATCAAACTAAAAAAATACTTGGAAAAATAGAACAGAACTATCAAGGGTACTTTTTACTGAGTACTTCTGTTCATGTTGTGTTGCAACTTCAGTGTTACTTTTTGTGTAATCTCCTCCTTGTTAATGCATGGCATACGTGCTTGTTGCTTTAAGGTTACTCAGGTGTTACACTGGGTTTTTTTATCTTGTAAAATTGCTTTTCAGCTGATTGCATATGTGTAAGTTTAAAATGGCTGTGTTGATTTTGCAAATTGTGCAGTCTAAACTAAGAAAACGTTTGGTGTATCTGAACTAGGTATAACACTGTAAAACAGCCATGACCTGTGCTTAAAGAAACCAAATCTACCAATGAGCCTCAAAGAATAGACTTTACTGTCACAAGAGACAATATATACAAAGGAGAGTCAGAAAATCTTGTTGACAAGGGATTTTTTTGTGCTCGATACTGTTTAAGGATATTGAAGCAAAACACCACACTAGACTCAATCTTGTGGAATAAAGACTAGTCTTGTCACAGCAGCATTGATTAATATTAAATTGGTAGATTTCAAGAGCTACTTACTTTTAATGTATTTAACTCTTGGTCTGCTCTTACTTCAACTGCTTGTTACCTTGGAAGAAGTAGCTGCTGTGTCTTCATCAGTGTAAATGATCATCTTGAGCACAAATGCTGCAAGTTCCTCAAGCTCTCACTTGGAGAGATTTTTACAGCCATATACTGCTCCTGATGGTGTGCTGAAGATATAAAAGACAACTGAACCTCCCACTCTCTGGTCTCTCTAAATTACCTTCCCTTGAGGCAATTTCTGCAGTCTAACCTAGACCATGGTTTTGACCAGCAGCTGATCTTAGTGCTGTAACTTCAAGGCATAGGAACATTGTGAAAAAATAATCTGTTTTTTTCTGTCTAAAGTTGTAAGAGCCAAAGAAAAGAATAGACAGTTGCATAGGCTCTGGAAAATAGTTCAAAGTCTCAAAGTTTGAACTTGCTAATTAGGAGTTCATGATTCTGTATTAAATCAAGATCTCCTATGAGGTATTATTAAGAACAAGTTAGTGAAATGGACACGTGACTGTAGTTGCATGTTAATAGTTGTGAAAGCTTGCACTGAAGTTACACCTCTGCACAAGAAAGATGAGGAGATTGCTCTTTGTCATCCCTAAGAGGTGTATATCCATGTGAGAGAGCTTTCCAGTTGTGCAAGCTGTCCCACCGTAGCTCAGTGATTCAGTATGTGGTAGGTCTGCCAGGATATGCAGGAGCTGTAGGTCCTTCAACTTCCCAGGCTGTGCATATTGTACAGGATATAGTTCCCCATTGTGGAATCAAGCATTCCAGTGTTTTCTGTTACAAGCAAAGTCAAGACACACTAGACAGCTTTTTGTAACAAATACTAGATTAATATATATAATTACAAATTAATTTGCTTCATTCATAGTTTATCTACTGGTTTGAAGTAGTAGGGCATTATTAGCAGCAAAATGTTGCTTTTTAAGGTCTTTTGAGATTGTTGAATGTACTATAGTATCTGGCACTTTTGGAATTTGTTTGTACATAATTATTGCAGCTCAAGTGAAGGAGAAAGCTAGCTATTTAGGTGAACTTGAAAATGCATTAAAGTAATTGAACATATCCAAATTTAACATCTTTTTCTTTACAGCTGAAGAACATTCCTCCCTATGGATATATATACCATAAACAGTTGCAGTCACTGCTTAGACAGTGTGGGCAGGTAAAATCTATTTCCTACAGTGGATCAAGGTGAGTGTAAAATAAAGTATCCTGCCTTATGTTCTCAGTTGCAAATCCAGTAAACAGGTTCTTTTGACAAATTCTTTCTTTGGAATCAGTAAATTACTTTTAATGTATTGGTTGGAGTTAAAAAGGTGTTTTTGAAGTCTGATGTACATTGGTTGGAATAGCATTAGATAAGCTGGCTGAGGTAGAGCCTTCTGGTTTGTCTCTTTCGTTCTCTAACAGTGGGCCTTAATTGCAGCTCATCTGTCTGTATTTATTTCTGTCTGTTATGCTGAATTTAGCTCATTTGTACAGTCTGATGGCTTTTTTGAGCTGATAATCTGACTAATTTCAGCCTATGACTGCCCAAAGTTGAATTTGTGTAACCCTTCTTATTCCTTTTCCAACCTTTAATGCCATCCTTAGTCACATATATTTTCACATTCTATTTGCATTAAATTTAGCATGTGCTGGTGGTAATGTTAGACAGTTTTCTTATCACCGTCATGGTAATTAAAGTTTTAAGGAACATAAAAGCAAAGCCTGTGAGGAACCTAACTTTTACTGTTTGCTTGCCTGCTAAGATAAAGACAGGGAGAAAAAAATTGTCTTTTTTGTAAACAGGGCTTTTGTGGAGTTCTCCCGTAATCCGAAGGAGGTTTTTAAGGTTCTTCCTGAAGTGTACCTGGCAGTCAAGATGTCACAGCTGAAGATTCCTTTTGAGCTATGTGTTCATCATCCAGAGGATATCAGAAGACAAGTGCAAGATGCAGCAACTGCAGGTTTGGAATTTCTAAGGTAATTGTATTGCATATGTAAAATGTGTTTTGCTGGATTCGGTGGGAATTTCCTTGGAAATGTCACCAAGGAAAAATTGTTAGTTTCAAAAAACAGATGTAAACTTTGTCTAAGCAGAATGTTTTTGCAGGGCTAGAAATAAGAGGATTGTTTTAAATATTTCTTTATAGTTAAAGGTATTTTGCTGTTCAAGACAATTCCAAATATACAGTCATCTTCCCCCCCCAAGATTCTATTCCATTTTCCTTTGGCACATGAAAATATGGATCTACACAGTTATTTCTGTTCCTGATAGAGACTGTGTGAGGATTGCAATAACCAAAGTAAATGAGGAGTAGCATTTGGGACCAAAAAAGAAAGGGAGAGAGACCAAGCTTAACAAAAGAAATAGTGGGGAAACATAAGGATATGAGGTGTAACAAAATAATGGGAAATAATGCTGAGAAATGCAATGTATTGAGTATCTTTGGTCCACACTTGCTTTTGCTTGGAAAATCTGCCATGTTTGTTCCAGTGTTATTCTATGCTGTGATTCTGAGCTTCAGGTCATACAAGTAACCTGATAAAATGGCATTCTGCCTAGCTCCTGATTAGTCTGCAGCCATTTCAGTATTTTAAAATAAGAAATCTAGAATGGGAAGGCAGGAATGAACTGAGAAGGTTAAAGCACGGGTGAGTATTTTACTTCCAGTTGATTGTACTTAGCTTTTATTAAAATATTTTAGCACCTTCACTCTGCCCAAAACAGCACATAAAATCTTTGTGAAGATTGGCTCTTGAGGAACTGAAGTGTCCTAGGCTGAAGGACTTAAAGTTCTTATCTTTTGCCAAGTAAAAGGAATATTTTATTTTTATTTTTNGTGGTTTTGTATACTGTGTTTTTAAAAAATAAGCTTAGAAGAAAATGCCATCATGAAAAGCCTCACTACTTAACGTTAATTTTTTTCAATTTCTAATAAAGTGATGGCAGAATTGTGCCCTGGTATGTATCTTTGTGTTTGGTTATATTGCAGTTGAAACAGTTACTCTGCAGTAATTTGGTTCTGTGTTGTCATTTTGTGTTCTAATTGAATTAATGTATTTCTAAATAGAAGTAATTAAGTACATAAATGTGCCCTAGGGATACCTTGGGAAGCAGATGAAAGCAAAAAAATTAGTCCTCTTGAGTTTTCCCTTGTGAGTGAAGTATTTAGCATCTTCATTCCATTTTAGAGTAAATGTGGATTGTCAGAAGCAGACAGTGGAGCCTGTGAAAATCTTATTTGGTGGTTTACAAATGTCAAAGATGATCCCAAGTCGCTTTCTGTCCATCAGGGTAACAGAGGTAGGAGTGTTACATATAAGTAGGTCATATCTAATAAGTAGTACCTAGATAGCTTAGCAGAGATTAATATCTGACAAGCTTATGTTAAAAAATTGGGTTCTGCTAATGTAGTGCAGAGGTGTCTGTAAGAAGCGTGGGGAATATTCTTGGTCTTATTTTTAGTAGTTCTTTGTTAAACAGTACTCACATGTTTGCACTTCACAAATTTTGTGGGATTTGCTGGCAGTAAATGTTAGCTGGAAGTAGACATAAATGTAAAGAGGATTAATGGAAGAGGTAAAATACTTGTGTAAACTATAAAAATGAAAATCAGAAGGTATTTGGGCCGTTTACCGGGTTATTAACTGCTGGTTTTCTTCAGAAAATGTACATATGAGAAATGAGATTAATTAATGGTACTATATGCTCATTCAGAAAAAAATATTTCATGCATAGAAGAAAAATATTTAATGCATAGAATATTTCATGCATATCACACTTCTATGCATGAAATAGGAAAATTCTATGTATATACAAATATTTCTGAAATCTGAAGCTGAGATTTTTAAATCTTGTGTTAGCTATCATCTTCATTAGTTTTGCTAATCATCTTCATTACTATTGCTAGAGTAATAGCAATATATATGCTGCTGAAATAGAAATAATGAAAACATTCAAACCACTGAGCTAGGGGAAATGATAAGATAAAGTATGAAAACAGCTCTTGTTAGTAGTGGCATGTTTTGCAAGTGGAGAAAAGAGTATTTTCCTCCTTTTAGTCAACTAAATCTCTTGGATGAAACATGTTAATGAATTTGATGAGACCCATTGCAATCACTTGGCTGTCTATGCTACTTCTGTTGTAATATGTGAGCTTTAATGATTGTAAATAAAGACTGTTTTTTATCACAAGCATTCAATATAAAGTCTGAATAGACATTTCAAAAGATGACTTGCTCTATTTAATTGGCTTTAGCTAGGTGTACGTTCTCACCAGTTCCCTAAGGTATGGCTCATCATAACAGTGACACTGCTGATGTGCTGGCACACGTAGCTGCCTGGTATTCTGTCACTAATAAAAAAGGTGCACCAAATCTGTGCACTTGTCTAGTCAACTGTCTATCTTGTATTTTCTGTGTGTTAACTTCGTTTAGGAAAATGAAACCAGTCCCTGTATTTTAGTAATGCTTATCTCAGAATCTGTGAAAAGTGTGTTGCAGTAGTGCAGAAAATAAACATTTTCCAAAAAAAAAAAAGAATTATGAGACAGAAATGCTTCACTACATTGTTGCAGTGTGTGTGAACTGTTGTGTCAGGAGTAGGAATGTTTTAATGTATTTTGCTGAGATGAGGTTTGTATTTGAGGAAGAATAGTATGAAATCTATTATTGTCTAATTTTTATACTTGCAGGTAGTAGAAGTTGGACACTTCTGGGGTTACAGGACAGATGAAAAAAACACAGCTGTACTCCGGGCTCTAAGTGCTGAAATTGACTATCAGAACCTGATGGATTTAGCAGTGCCTCCATGTGTAGATGTGCTTTGTCTGGCACCATTCACTTATCTGGGAAAGAGAGGATACTACAGAGCTCATGTTCTGTATATTCGTGGGGATCTTGCTGAGGTAATGTGCTGTCTCATATTGAATTGGTAGCATGTAATTGGGTTAACAATCTTGGAGCTTTGCTGCCTGTTTTTTAATTTATTTTTTCTACAAATCACTCTGGCCAGAATAGATTAATTTGTTACTTTTCCAGAACATGGGAATTTTTAGTATTAAATTGAGAAGCTTTTGCAGAATGAAGTAAAATAAAGACTAAAACCTCCAGTGAATCTGAAAATGTGGCTTTTTTTTTGAACAGTGTTTATGCTGCTGAGTTCTAGATCATCAGCAAATTATTCTGAATATTTTGGCTCTTTCTGCTGATATGAGTAATGGAAATCAGTGCCACAGTTCAAGATTGGTATTGATTTTTCAGGTCAATATTTTTCAGCAGTTTTAAGACAGATTTTGGAATTTTTTTAAGATTGGCCTTTGAATTCCTTTTATTTCTTAACCTGTTTGGGTGTCACCACTATAGAGTTAATACTGAATATTGTCATGGTTTAAAGTAATGAAAAACGAGTGAATAGTAGTGCTAATCTCATCACTTTCTCATTTGAATTTGTAAACAGTCACTGAATACACGCTCACATTTGCTTAGCTAAAAGCAGTTTTTGGTAGTATCTCTCACTGAAGAATTAAAGTTACACTGATCTTAATGTGGGGAGAGAATTTAGAGTCCTTCAGAGAAACTTGCCTTTTCTAGATTTAGGGGATTATTTGCATTACAAGCAGATATTTACGCCAAGGGATCAAATAATAGATGTGATAAAATTTGATGTATTCTTTTTGACATGACTTCATTTGCATGCTTTCTAGACTTTGAATTTGCTTCCATGTGACTTGATAAGATTTGTGTTGTACTGTAATTTTTAAACTCAAGTTGTGACTTTTCTTGCCACTAAAGGTAGCACTTTTAATGTTGTGGAATCTTTGCAGATACTCTTGATTCTTTTTCCAGGTTTTTTTTGTGGATTATGGCAATAGATCAGAAGTGCCTTTAAATAAACTAAAAGAGATTCCAAGGTATCTTCAAGGGCTTCCTTTCCAGGTAGGGGTGATGCTGTTGGCTGTGGCTTGCTGGATATTTTTGTGTCTGGCCTGGCAAACAAGAGTGAACTTCACGTCAGGATGTTTTTCAGAAAAATACTTAAATAATACATATTTTGCTGATGGAAGTACCTTAAAATCACCTTCACTAATAAAATTCCAGAGATGTGTGTATTTACAGAGCAGAAATTCTTGTGTGTAATTGAACTACATTGTATTTAATTGTAGAGAAATTCTAATTTTGTAAAGCTGTGGGTTTTTTTCATGCTGCTTTGCTGTTCTCTAAACTGCTGGCTTTCCTGGGATCTTTTCAGACAGAATTCTCTTGATGATTACATATGAGTGTTATAGATCTAGTGATCTTTTGGCACAAGTTAGAGAGGTTTTATAGCTGGTTTTTCAGAGAAATAATTCTCTTGAGCTAGATGTACAAATAAAGTAACTATACTTTAATTGTAATTCACTTTTTCAGTGCTCAGATATTTTTAAGCTACTAGAAACATAGGAATTGTGTCATACTAATTGTATTTTCAGAAGCATTTAATGATGAAAATGAGAAATGGACCAGCAGAAATAAGATTAGATCTTGACAGGGCTAATTTTTTTCATTTTCTTTAGTAATTGATGTAAAAAAATAATTTTGGCAAGAGGCGTCCTTTTTTGTGTTTTCTGCACACATACTAAATGGAAATGTATTTCTGCTTCAGGCCTGATCTTTTAATGACCAGTTTTAATAACTAGCTAGAAAAAACCCAGGGTTTCTGCTGTAAATTCATTCAAAGACATAATTACAGATAGTGATTGTGGACATGGGAATTTAGTTACTCTTGCCTGCCAGGGACAGAAGAGCCGTAGTGGTCTTACCAAGTTTTCTGTTACCTTAGTTGAAAACAGTTGTAGACGATAAAGTTTTTTCCAGAGAAGGCATCTCTGTGCTCCTAAGATTTCATTGTGAATAGTGAGTTACTACCAAATTATCCTTTATGCGCTGTTTGCTCTGATTCCTTAGCAGCTATGTACTATATCAAAGAGATATGAGCTGCCATGTGTTGGCAGTGATGGAGTAGGACTTATGCCAGTAGCTTTACAGCAGCCCTAGAGTTAGCATAAGCCACCACAGTAATTATGAAATAATTTATAGTTATTAATTCAGACAGTTTGTTGAGAGAGTGAAATATTTCCTTGCGGACTCTAGTCAGGCAAGCGCTGTTTCCAATGTTTCTGCTCTAGGCTTTAGAGTTCAAGATCTGCAAGATGTGTCCCTCTGCCAGATCCCTGGTGTGTGGGGAGCCATGGAGCTGCAGTGCCAGCCAGAGATTTGCCTCGCTGGTCAGCGGCTGCACTCTGCTCGTGGAGGTTTATTCCCTCGTGCACGGCGTCCTGCATGTGGACGTGTTCCGGCACTTGGGCCGCAGGGGCCTGGTGAACATTCGGGATGTGCTCATCGAGGAGTGTCACGCTGAGCTGGCGGAGGAGTCACACGACTCACAAGTATGTACTGACTGAGCTGCTGCTTGTCTTGCTCTGATTTATTTCAGTTCTGGCTGTCCTGAGAAGCTGAGCTGCAGCTTGACTAGTGGCAAGGTTAATACTTGAATAGGGCAGTGTATTTTTATATGTATGCATAATGCATATCAAGCTGTTGGCCGAAAGCATTGCTGCTTTGAGACCCCTTCTGGAAGAGATGTTTCCTGGGAAATTATTTCCTCAACTGAGCTGCTCCAGTCTTACTTGAAACTCTGAAAAACTGTAACTTCATAGTTTTAACTCTCTTCTGTTTTGATGTTTTATATAATCTGAAAGGTCATCAGAACGTTGTTTTTTGTCTTTGTATGCGAGTATTTCTTTGTGTAAGACTTTCATTGTAAAATTTTTAAAGAAATAATTGTTCAAGGCTTTTAGCACTTCCATTATTTCGTAGCAAAGCCATGATTTGCTCAAGGAATTATTTTTGGATGAAGCAAAGAAAGAAGAGCAAATGCCTGTATCTGCAAGACAGGAAGAAAAGCATCTCATTGAAAGATTGTTGAACTGCTTTTCTGAAAAGAAATCTGATGCACCAACCCATAAGGTAACTTGAGTGGTGGTTTTGGCCTGTCATCACATGACCCTGCTTCTCACATTGTTAGAATGGAGATGAGGACTGAAAGTACCACAAATAACGAAGCTCTATTTGATGCATTTCATAGGGTATTTCATTCATTCTGCTTTCTTTTGGTAGAAAGCCATAGTGTGACCACTGTTTCAGACTGGTCTGCTGCAGGTTTGAACAGAGTTTTGAAGTACAGCCTGAGAGCTAAGTGATCCTGCTCTTCTAGTAAGGCAGCACTTTGAACTCAGGCAGAACAGAGATAAAATTGAACAGCTGAATGCAATGTTCCGTACATGGTAGTCTTCATTATATAAGCCACAGCAAAAGAGCAAGTTTACAACCCAATCAGTTTTTACTGTACACAGTGTTTGATTCTTTATTAGCTAGTGATAGGTAAGCAGCTGGGATAGGTGCATCAGTGAACACTCTAGTAACTGATGGTAATGATGCTTTTCCTCTGCCATTGTGAAACTCAGAAATGTGTTTTGAGCTATCTAGTCACTAGTAGGTTAGAATATAAAACAGGAAGATGTGTGTCTTGTTCTGCGTTGTGATTACATTTTGGGCCTCATCTACATTCTGATTATTTTTTCATTTCAAACATGACAAAATTTCAGGCTTTCAAGCACCTAATCATGCTCCATTTATCTACAGGAGTAATCCTGTTTAACTGCCCACTTCATAAAGTGGGATATTTTCAAGATTAAAGACCTCATCACATAAATAAAATTACCTGATTTTCTTCAGTGATTTATGAAGTCTGAACTTGTGTTTTTAAGCAAGAGGAAAGCCATGAATCTGCAGCACTTGTGAAAATAGATAATTTTAGTGAAGTGCCTCAACAAGCAAAGTTTGCTTTAGATGAGTGAAATGAAAGTGCTGTATTACCAATTTAGCAGCTCAGTGTTGCTCATTACATGCTGAAATGTGTTTGGCTTTAATTTATAAAGCATTTAGATTTGGAGAGATCCAGGTTCTGGCCAACTCGAATGTCTCTCCCTTTTTTTGAAGGTAACAGTTTTTGGTCCGTTCAGTCCTTACCAGTTGAAGTGCTACAGTCTGACCAAAATATCCCAATTCAGGTATGAGAAGACTTTTATTGGGTAATCATGTTCTTATCTGTTATTTTCAATAAATAAACTAGGCAAAAACCACCTAGTTACTCTTAGAGATTTTTTCAGAATTTTTATTCATTGAAAAGACTGAAGGAGTCAAGCTTGAATTTCATTAATACACATGCTATTGCTATTTAAAATCTTAGAGTAGTTTTAAAGTGCATTATTGTCTCACAGAGAGATTATTCATTAACTGTCATTTAAATCTGCTAACAGTAAGCAGCTGTTCTGAGTTTTTGTTGTGAATTTAAAATGTTTCTTTTTTTACATGCTTTTATGAGTTTTGGAGTTTTTTATTGTTGAAAATATTTCTTCCCCAGAAATGTTTTCATACATAAGGACAGCATAAACTCCATTGTTGTCCATGATGGTGCAGAAGATCCCTTTCAGCAGCTCTTGGTCGCCACTGATGTATCAGTAGCTGCATCTGGTAATGCCTCATGAAAACGTTTGGATGGTTTCTCTAGACTGCTGGTTTTATATGAGTAGTTCTGTGGGTTAATATGTTACTGTAGTTCTGTGTTACATCTTTTTGAGGTGTCATTTTCATTAAATGCTCCTTAGAGTTATTTGAATTTTTTTTTCTTTTGGTGCCAGGGTCTGTGATTTTAGGGGAAACGTCTTTGATGCCTCCTATTCATGGCCTGCTTGCACTCCTCAGTATGCTGTTTGCTCCTACAATAGAACTCAGGTATTTATGTATTTTAAAGTGGTGGGTCTTCTATTATTTTCTTTAGGATCCTCACAAATTTTTGACAGATATTATTTATTTGCTTTTAGCATTTTATGTATTCTCTTCCTGGTATTTTTTTATGAGTTTTAGTATAGTATGTAGGTAAAATAACTTGTTCATGTACTTAGGAATTGGTGCTGCAGAGTCTCCTCTCATGATAAGGCATTACAGCTCCTGACAGTTGTGCTGGAAGCCTGGGAGGATGGAATGGTAAACTGGGAATGTTAAATCTACATGAGGAGAGGAACATGCATAATTTTTTGTAAAAGCTGAGCTCTGGCAGTGGCATCACTGTTGTGTTTTCTTGAATTTCTGGTATTTGCAGACTTTAATTTCAAAATAGTGAAGCTTGCTTTCCTTTATTTTGCTTACGATGATTTTTTAGTAAGTTTTATGAGTATATGTTTTTATAACCAGAACTTCAGTTTTGTATCATCACTGTGTATTTTACAAACCAGTATGACTGAGTGTGAATGCCTCTCAATTGTTTTAGCTTCTTTCAAACACGTGTCTTGCTTTGCATGGCTTAGACAAATTCATTTAAGTCTGTCTTCATAAGAATTCAGTTTCTTCATCTCTTGGTGAGACTGTTTTCTTTCTTTTTCATGTAGAGTTGATAAAAGTGGGAAGTATTTTACTGGTGTTCTGTGTGGTTTGGGTTGGAGTCAGACATCTGGGGCTTCACTGTTTCCAGCAAATGATATGGAGGTGACATTTGATGTGCATTTTGGACCGGAAGACATAACAGAGGTAAAATTTGCATGAGAATTTTCACTACAGTAGGAATTCAGTAGATGTCAGTGCATTTGAGCTTGTTAACTCTTAGTGTTAATATAAAAGCTTGTTTGGACTGTGGGGTTTGGGTTTTTTGTAGTTTTGTTTGTTTGTTGGGTTTTTCTTTGGTTTTGTTTGTCTGGATTTTTCAGTGTGCTCCCTTTTTATGCTCTTGGATTTTTGATTTTTATCAGGAGAAGCAGTTGCCCCCTCCCTACACTCAGAACAAATAAGATAGTATAGAATGTTACACACTTTTCAAAATATAATCATCAATTTTACACTAACTGGAAGTCAATGCTTACTGGTTTTGTTCTTAGGATTGTCATGGCTTTTACTGACAAGCAGAGCACTGCTGCTGTGCAGGCTTCAGTTTGATTTTACAGCTTTAATAAGTCATCTGTATTGAGATGCAACTCAGAGCAAATCAGCCAAACAAACAATAAAGCCCCTGCATTCCTCATTACTGCCTTCTGCAGCTCAGAGAGTGAGGTCTGTCAGAGGGAAGCATGTGCATAACCTGTGCAGTGCAGGACAGTGGCTGTGTTTGACACGTGCCTGGGACAGTGAAGGACGTGCCCTGGTTAGGTCTGTGTGCGAAGCAGATGCTTGGGGTGGTTCCTGGAGGTTTTCCAAGGACACAGTGGACATGCTGGTACACACATCTGTGAGCTGTTATTTTCTGAAAGAACTGATTTGGGTATGCTGGCTGTATTCATGATGCCTTAGCCAGAATGGTAACACCAAGCTGCTGTATATGTGAAAAATTATGGACAGAGAGAGAAAAAAAACAACAACAACAAAAAAAAAAACTTTCACAGAAGAAATTCTGCTTTGGAAAAAGTTCAGGCAAGTGGTAAGCCTGTATGTTTTATGGCTTATCTGGGTAACCTTAAAATTATGATACCAGGTGGCTGAAATATTAACATCACTGACCACCAGAGGTGCAGCTGCAGGAAGAAGCATTTCTGAAACTTCAAATGTTTTTACTTATGGAAGTCGTATTCCAGTTGAAGTTCAGTGAAGTGGATGCCACAACCACCTTTGTGTCAGTGTAATATGATACAGACCTTGTGCTGGTTTAAAGTGCTTTATATTCTGTAACTGGTGTTTTATAGATAAACAGTCTGAGGACAGCCATGAATAAGCTGCTCTGTGAGAAAGCATTGCATTCTGGACAAGAGCAAGTGGCACAGCTGCAGGAGGATATTCGTCAGAAGCTTCTGTGGTAATCATTTTGTAGAAATAAGATCTGTTTCACAGTCTCAGCAAAAATGAGTGGTTGCTTGAAGCATAGCTCAGGTTACGTTTTGGAAAAATAATATATGCTCTCATTTAATGATGCATTTAATTTATTTTGTTTATTTATAAAGCAGTATACTAAACAACCTTAGATTTCTTGTGGAAGCACTGGTTCTTCAGGGAAGCCAAATCACTTAAGAGTCCTAAAACCTAGACTGTAAAACCTGTTCTACAGGATATCAGCTCTTATGTATCCTTGTTTTTTGCACTCAGGACAAAGCTAATGGAGTCCTATGGCATAACAGTGCAGAAAGATTTAGAATTCTTTCTTCCTGTACATTAAATTTGAATCATGTATGCTGCCTTTCTTCCCTCAGCAGACCTTTGCAGAATAGGTGTTGGCCAAGTGAATTGGAAGTCCCAGGCAAATTTAGGAACTGATGTAGGGCCACCTGCCTTTTTTCCCTGCAAGCCTCCCTTCTTGGAAGTGAAGCAGTGGTTTTGAAAAGACCATTGTGATTCAGTGCAGCCAGCCTGGAGAATTTTTCAGTTTGTAGTTTGTGAGAAGGAGTGCAGTGAACTATCCCAGAACAGCTCCTTCTGTCTGTCCCTGCTGAGCATAATGTGAAAAATCTTCCCTTGTTTGTACACTCAGCATGAATTTTAGTGCTGTCTGTATCATCAGGAGAATTTTCTCATCCTGACCTGGCTCTCTACTAAACGATCTTAAAAAGAGCTCTGGTCCAGAGGCCATCACATAACTTTTACCAGCCTCATCTCTAAGAAATAGGACCTTTTTTTTGCCAATAGAGCTTTGCTGAAGTAACTGCATGATGTCAAAGTTAGGCAGTTCATCCTGCTGATAAAGATCAGAACCCTGCTCTTACCCAGGGTTATCAGAATGATTATCAGAGCAGCTGATATGATATTAGCTGTTCATGCTAATTTTTCAGGTGTTCCTTGGTTTTGAAAGTACCTGCTCTCTTATCCGTGGAAAAAACCTATTAAGTTGCCTTAAGTTAAAAGCAAACACCCATCCTTCCTATTTCCAAAACTCCAAATAAAATTTGGGTGCATTCCATACTAAATTTACAAGTCAGCCTTACCTTTAGAGACACTAGAAATGAAATTAAAAGAGCACAAGCAATGGAGAAGTCAAGGAACGTGGATAGGCAGAAAGAGGGAAGGCCACAACCCCTGTCTGGAGGTGACTGTGACAGTAACAGCTCACGCTGGGACATCAACACTTACATGCTAAATTGGAGACACTAAAATGTCACTGCTATTTGTTCAGACATGTGAACACTTGCTACAGTTTGGGCACCTATTTTGGGCTGATTGTTCAGACATCTCCAGCCAGCTGGGAGGGGAAGGGTCAGACCTTGGCACAGGTCCTGGGCACCGATGTGTTCCCAGCTCAGTCAGCGCCGACTGCCTGACTCGGTCACTCTCATCAGCCCCAGGCTTTTTGTCTTCAGGATTTTCTACCTTTCTGTGGTAGCCTTTTGTCTCCTGGAATTTTTGTACATTTATTGGTTGTCCTCTAAGCATCCTACAGATATTTTTATTTAAATTTTTATTTTATATTATTTTTATATGTTTTTATTTGAAGGAATAAATGGTCTGATGATTATAATGATTTCTTCTTTTCCTTTGTGTAAAATCTTTCTTGGTTTTGAATATTTTTTTTTCCACTTGCACTTTCTGTGTTTTGGGAAAAACATTTATTAATTCAATTACATAGGTAAAAATTTAGCCTGAACAATCTTTCATAACTGTTTTCCATTTTTCAAATGCTAATTGTATTTACAACATGTCACCACTACTTAAGACTAAAATCAGTTTTTGAAAAACACATCTAGACAGAATTAATTAATGTCTACTACTGTTGTACTTTGCACAGCTTGAGGAAATAACTGGAGCAGACAGACAATCTATAGTAATTGAGTTGTCATGCAAAACAAAATACCCTAAAAATAGCTGCATTATACATTCTAGTGAGTAAGCATACATAAAATGTAAGGAATAAATTACAGTTGCAAATTCTAGTGCTTTGTAAAGAAAGAATCTCATTATTTTCTTTAGAAGAAGATCCATTCTGATACATGATACGTCCCTGTGAAAATTTCTATTTTGACTTACTCCACTGCATAGGCAAAGTACAGAGAAGTGAAAAATCAGACCTAGATTAAGAGGGAAATTTAAGATTTCTTTTAGCACAGACACCTTGTAAATACCTGGTTGTATCTCATACAAAAAATCCTTTGTCTTTGTAATGAACCAAATACAAGTGTATTTCTCAAGGCTGTATTTATTTAATTCCAGTTTAATCTGCAAATCAAAGCCTCGAGACATAATTGATCCTATCTGGTATGAGAAGCCATATGCATGGAATCAGGTAAGGGTCTACATTTTAAAGTTGTTGTGGGGTGGGGTTTTTTTTTAATTATGTTTTTTTTTTGTTTGGTTTGGTTTTTTCATTTGTTTGTTTTTGGTGGTTTATTGTGGGGTTTTTTGTTGGTTGGATTTTTGAGGAGTTTGAGTACTCCAGTAGAGTTAGTTAAGAGTGTTGAAAAGGTTATTGAATTTGAAAATACCAAAAGCACTGTAGGGTTAAATTTAAAGCATAAGAACTTTTATTTATGTAATCATTTACTACTGTTGATACCCTGTTTTTGTAGAGTCTGTTTAGTTGTTGAGTCGCTTGTTTTTTTAATGTTGTGTATATAAATATTCAGTATTTTTAAGCAGAACTCTCTGTAGTTTTAAGGTAGGAGAGATTGTAAAGGTAACTTCACATTTGTTGGAAGTTAAAATTTTTTATTCTTTCTATTAAGCAGCTGTAGCTACCTTTTCCTGAATGCAGTGCATTTTAGTTTTGTTTTGGGTTGCTGTGGTTTGAGGTGGCTTTTCCTTTCTAGGCAGACAGAAATATGGCTTGTTTTAGAACAGATGTGGTGGGGTCAGGCAGGAGGGCAGTTTTCTCAAGACCCAGGAGGGTTTCATGAGAAAACTCTCCTGGCTTCCTACTCTGTTAGAAATCTTACCTTTCTTTCTGTAAGGGCCTCTGCAGGCCACTGGGTTTCCTGAAGAACAAGTAGAGTTTCTTGATTAAAAAGGGGGTGAAGAATTAGTGAGTGTAGGAGTAAACGTGCTACACACACCCTCCCTGTGCCTCTCCCACCCTGCAGCCCATAAAGGAGGGGTTTGGGTCACCCTTGAAAAGAGGGACAACAGAACAAACACCAAGGGCACTTATTTCTAAAAGGCATTTTTTTAGAGTGTGTTGTGATATACTGCCTTAGGCCAAAGGGTTTCTGTTTTCATATTTCAAATTCAGTTATCCTTGGATTTAGGAAGATAATATACTCACTTCTGCTGGTATTTATCTTTTATAACAAGCTAATGTGTAGGCCTTGGATCAGGATTTTCTCCACTGCATGTGAAGAATCCCAGGACATCTTAGATCATAAAATACTGCCTGTAATGCTTTGGAATTCATTGTGGAATAGTGTTCTAAAATCATGGCAAACCATGAGATAAAGCATTTTGTAGCCCTGGCTCTTTTGTTGCAGTGTGTGGCATGAAACTGAAATTCCTGTATGATTTAAAACTCTTCAAGACTTTTTCTTAGCTGTGTTATATAGGAAAACATTAAGAATGCATTCTGACTTCCATCTCACTTCTTTTGGCTAGGTGGATTCTCAGTGTATTATTGACGAGCCTGAAAAGCAGCATGAAAGAGGAAATTTTGTTTATCAGCTCCACAAGCTTGTTTTGTTGAACGATTAAGTATTTCTAGAAGTCTTTCAGAGGATGAGGTATTACTAGTCTAAAAAGTAGTTCTGTCTTGTATGCATGTTTTGCAAGACTGTTCCTTAATATGAGTACAAGTGTACTGAAATACAGTTTGGAAAATGTTCCTGTGTTTCTAAAAAAGCTGAGGTTTGCTAGCCTAGAGCAGACAAGTTCAGTCAGAAAAGAAACTGATGTAAATCAGGATGCAATTTTCATTTTAATAATACTTCTGAACAGGTTTATCACAAGATACATGAAAGATGAAGCAAATCTAGGCTTAGTTGTTCATTTTCTGTCTAAAAACTCATAAATTAAGGGGTGTGACTTTATTTGTCTGTAACTGCAAGTTGCATTTTCCTGTTTTCCTTTTTATTAGTTCTTAAAAAAAATATGCAACAAAGGGGATTGGGGTTTTCCTTAAACAAGAAATAGAAATCAGAAGAAAGTGATGATCTAAATTATGTTCTGATCCAAACTTTATCATCATATACTGGATACAGTTTTTTGGTTAATTTTTTTGTACAGCAAAACATAACATTTATTTTCCTGTATGGCAGAAGAATGCTTTTGAATTACTGATTCATGGCACTTTGTTTCATCCTTTCAACTTACTTTTACTGGGCGATCTCTAGCCCTAAAAATGAGGTCAGTGGTTTCCGAATAAAATGCAGAAATTAAATAAAATGTTTTTGTCTCTTCCTTTGTGCAGTCATGCTTAATAAAAGCTAAATTTAGTTATTAAATGTATGTGATTGCATTCATGAAATACATCAATACAGAAACAATATATGGAAGGGTATTAATTTTCACTGTTCACTCTGTGATTTGAAGGTCATGTAATATCCAGTCATCGTCTGAAGGACAGAGAATCAGTGGTCACCATGAAGAAGTGGCAGATTTTTGGAAAATAAGGGGATGCTTAGAATAAGAAATTACTTTAAGCTATAACTAAATAGAGGGATGACTGTCTAATAGGCAATTTCAGTGTTTTTTTAGAGCACTACTTTCTTAGACCCATTTTAGTGATGCTTGGGAATTAGAATAGTTAGTGAGAGAGATCTAACAGAAAAATTGCATCTCAAGTGGCTTAGACAAGAGTGTTTCTCAGCCAAGTGTTGTACACCAATTAAGTGTTCTTGTTAAACACCTTCAGGGACAAGTGGATCAGACAGGATTTCAAATCCTGCTTTTGTCTATTAACGATGGGAGTTTCCTTAGGAGAAGGAAACTTGGCAACACACAAAAGCATGAGAAAAATAAAGGAATTCATTCCACATAAGCAACAGGCAATTTTAAAAAAAAAATTTAAACTCTGTTTCTCCCGTGTGTGGGTCTGTGTGTGTGACTGTGCTGCCACCAGGTGGGGGCTGCTGGGATACAGAACAGCCCTGAAGGAAACTCGGCATCCTTCAAGTCAGCCTTGCTGGGTGATGTTATTTGCAGGTGGATGTATACAGTACTAACATTTAAAAAGGACCTGTTGTATTTTATTGTTTGGTTTAGGCTTCAACAGCATTGCAAAGTCACTTGAACAAGTTTAAGGTAAGTAGCTTCAGGATTTCCTCTCAAAGGGTAATAGTGTGTCACACTGGAGAAAGAAGTATTGTAAAGTAGCAGCACGTTTGTGGCTGTGAACCTGATCCCACTCAGCTTTGTGGCTTTTGGGGGCTACTTCCATAAGAAAAAAGCCCATGACTGCTTGTCAAGATTTGCTTTATCTCCAGATGCTCACCAACATTGAGCAGAATGAGACTTCAGTTACCATAATTTACTGTATTTCTTCATTGAGCTTGAGGTGGAAACACTTAAATCTAAAAATGATCAGATTAATGCTCTTAAATTCCTCCAATAGTAATGATAAAGTGACAAATGGTACTGACAGGTGCTTCTAGAATCTGAAACAATGTGCCTTGACTATTACTCATAATTCCCCCTTACAGGTGCAATGATACCTGATAGCAGTTTTACATCAAAAGGAGATTTTTTGCTATTCCATGTAATTAATTTTGGAATTTACTGCCATGGGCTCTGGTGGAAATCAAATATTTAAACAAATAGAAAAATCAGCTGGAACTCCAGGGAAGGCAGATCCTTTAATAACTGTTAAAATTGAGGAACTTGAACTCCCTATCTTACTGAAGTCCAAAACCCCAGAAAATATACTGAAAGAATGTCTATTTTTATCCTTGCCAAAGTATTTCCTTATGACAGGTATATAGGTGGAAAATATTGTTAATCCTTTTACAGAGAAGTCACCTGTTGTTGCGCTACTTATTCTGAAAACTTGCACCGTGGATTTTACAGTGCAAAGAGGAAACTCTGTTACCAGGGGAAGGAAGGCCAGAGATGGAATTTGAGTAAGAAAGGGATGGTGACTTGATAGGCCACAATGAATGCAGTCTCAACAGATTAAATTCAATGCCAGTCTATCTGGAAGTGTTAGAAAAACAGCCACATTAATTAGGATAAATTATGGATCATGGTTTAAACCAGGATACAGGTGTTGGCATAAACTGTGCAGGAGTTACACTGGCCTTGCCAAGTTGTTAGCATGTTTTTCAAGGACCAGAGTAACACAGAGCAGGGTTTGTCTACCTCATAGAAAGGGACAGAACTGAACAGAAAAATAAAAACCCACCATCAGTGTATAGTTTGATTTGGAGTTTCTTTCTGTAGAAGAACCTTGAGAAAAGCAGATGAAACTCCGAAGAGGTAAATAAATTAAAGAAACCTGAGGCAAAGATGGTATGTCTGAGATAGACATTAATCCTCCAAAGGAGTGTTAAGGGAAGAGGCAAGCTCTGAGCTGATCTGGTGAATCTGTAGGAAGATAAATTGCTCTTTTCTTAGTCACTGAGCTACATGGGTAGGTGTATTTGTTATCTCTGTCTGATGCTCCTATATTTAGCTTTCACTCAAGCTCCAGGATTGTCTGTCTAATCTCCCAGATCTATGACTTAAATGCCTTGGGGAAACAGAGGTGGCTGTTCCCTCTGCTGAGAGAGCTTCAGGACAAGGACAGGACCTTCCTAGAGATCCTTCCTTCAAGGGAGGGGAGTCGCCCCCTTAACATGGCTGTGAGTGATGGGGAAATCCTGGCAGATGTTTCTTGGCACATGGATGAGTTTGTGGATGTTTCTCGATCCCAGGGCAAGGGGCCAGAGGGCTGAGCTTGGGTGCTGGTGCTCAGTGAGGGGTACTGATGTTCACTGCTGGAATGTACATCAGACTGGTGGGAGGGCAGTGGGTTGAGGTGAGCTGGCCAGGAGTGAGCTGCACACACCATGAGCCGTCCTGAGGTGTCATGGCCTTCACTCCTTCACCCCAGCAATTCCCTCCCTCACAGGGAGGCACCCTGGGGAAAGAGGGAAGTGGGGTTGCTGCTTGGTTCAAGGGAAGGAGGGAGGTGAAGCATGTGGTTGAAATGCTGGCATTTATTTCCTTCTATGCTCCAAAAAGTGCAGAGGCTGCTTTTTGCTCTGAAAAACTGCAATCAAAACTTCTTCACTCATGGTGAGATGAGTTCATGACTTTTTCATGTCATGCTTATGAAATTTGTCTTCTCTCTGGGCCAGTCAGAGTGATGAGCCCCAGGTGCTCCACAAACACACCAGTGTGATGGTTTTCTTTGCCCCTCCTCTATTTGTTCTTCATGCCATGTGGAGAACCATGGAGGAGTTTAAGTATTTCATTTCTCTCATTTTGTTTTCTTCCTAAACACAGCATACAACACCTGGGGGTAACTTCCTCTGTGTGCTTGAAGAAGGAAAGGTACAGCTGTTGGCAGTATTTCAACATTTACAAAGCTCACTCTTCTCTTTTTGGTCTGTTAATAGCAAAAATCTAGAGTGCATAATCAGGACCAGCACAGAGGATACATATGTATCTGGGGTTTTCTTTGTCTATCTTTAATAAGGACAGAAAGGCCACATTTAAAAGACAGGAAAGTAGATAAGATTTTATTAAAATTCTTGACACAGACAGTATCTTCCAGAGCACATATTTCAAGAGATCACAGAACATAGCTGCAGGGAGTTCCTCTCTAGTTGAAGATGCTAGCTCTGTCTTGAACTACTTTCACTTGGTCTTGACAGCAGTTGTGCAAACACCCTCCTCCTGCCCAAATGCCAGGTAAGATGGGAATTGAACAGGCACACTTTACATCTGATTATTTTACATGTTCTCTAAGGAATATATATTGCTTGAATTTTATTTATAAAGGAGAAGGAGGTAGAAAATGCAGTGGGAAAAACACAAAGTGATTTGCTTCTGATGGCGTTTCCTAAAATGAGAATAGTTTCTGAAGCTAATACATTTGTAGTGATGCTCCACAGGATGTCAGTGCTGCAGGATGAGGAAGGGAAGCACAGTCCGTGGTATCTTGGGATCTTCCAGAGGGTATGTGAGTGCTTCTGGAAGGAACATTTCACATTTCAAATGGATGCTTTCAACTGAAGGGCAGGAACAACAGCAGAACAATCCATCTAGATAGAGATGGGTGTACGGTAACAGTGTTGTAAAGCATCAAGAAGAGGACTTCTTTCTTGTATACTTCCTCTGTGCTTATGTGTGAGAAAATATTCTCTGATGTTTTTATCTTTATTTTCATATTAAAATGCATATGTTTGTCTTAATTTTACTGCAGCCAGTTTTCAAGTTACTCTTTTTCAATTTATTTTAACTGAGACAGTTCTTAATTTTTTTCCTCTGTTTCTCTGCTATAACAATGTAGTTTCATGTGATTGTTTGATAACTATAAATCAGTTACATGTAATTTAGCTCTTCTTGGGCAGTTTCACACAGCTCCTGTATTTATCTCATGCAAGTATTGACCTACAGTCAACTTGAGTTGGCTCCCTTTTGATAAAAGCTTTCCCAGGTCAGGATCATTTCAATAACTAGTTTTAATATAATCTGACCTAGTTTTTGTTTGAAGTAAATGAAAAAGCTACTACAAATTTTTTTTGAAACATAGGGAGATAATGATTTAGGGCCACATTACCTGCTCCAAGAAGCAGTTAAATGTCTATAGTTTGCAATAAAATATTTCTATAAATTTTTCTTTATGGTCTCTCTAAACACAAGAAGGATTACCTGTGCAATCCCATCATATGCATTGCTGTTTGATGCATGTGATGTGATGTGATAGTAGAAGACTTGGCCAGAATAGCCAGGTGTTTGAGGTATTGGACATGGTCTTTGGTTCTTTTGTTCTTTTCTTTTTATTTAGTGCTGGAGATTAAAAGGAGATATGTTATATATTTTAGCTTTTTGTGGATTAGTGATTTATGGGATTGGAATAAAAAGGAACCTTTGGGCTGGAGAGGCTTTTGGCACTAGCAGGCATTTACAGAAAAATGACCTTTGACTTGTTTGGTTTTCTCATAGATATTCAAAGAATGTTAGAGGCTGAGGGAAATTTGTCTAGGAATACACTACAAAGGTGGCTGCCATGTGGTTTTCTATCATTTAGTGTCAGGAAAAATTGATGCGAGGTAGGAGAGAACTTGAAATTAGCAATTCTTTTATTGTAGTTCATAGGAAGGCTCTTACTCCCTTGGATATAGCAAAGAAGCCACATTTGACAATGCAACCCTTCTGTTTCAGAGAATTTCTGACATACAGGACTTGAAAAATTACTTGCTAAACAAGCGAGGAGATCTTAGAGCAGCAAAGCAACTTTCTGGCTCCCTGCCTGCTCCCAGTTCTTAGCAGCTTTGTGTGATGGCTGTCAAATTGTTCTAATAATTGTTATTGTAACTTAAGCTCAGCCAGTACATTGAGTTGTTTAGGTTGGTATTTTGACTGAGTTTGAACAGAATTCAGAATTGATGAGCGAAGAAACTCGTGAACCAGCATAATGAACAGCACATAGGGAAAAATAAAAACTGTGATTAAGACATTAAGCTATGAATAGAAGAAAAGGAACACTGCCTCCCAGACTGTTCCTTGGGTGTGATTGCCCCGGAGCAGGGAGGAAGAACATCAGCAAGGTGAGATCACTGTGCCCAAGGGCACAGCAGCCAGGCGTTTTTGGAGTTGATGAGTGAAACATGAGCTAAGTAGGCTGCAGAACCTAGGAAACAAGCCAGAGGCTACAGCATTCTTATTTTTGGGGGGGAGTGGTGTTGAATAAAAGACAATACCAAAAATCATCCAGGTGGCATCAGCAGAATTGGACAGTGATGTAGACCTTAGTGGATGGAAACTCTCTCCTGTGGAGAGCAATGTCTTCTCCAGACCACCTCAGTGCAGGTTTTCTAGTGCATCTTGGCCATCAGACTGCTAGGAAAACTCTAAGAAAGATATTTCTGACCTGCTGTTCAAAATCTATTACAAGTTTCACACATCTAGACTTTTCTCTTGGGCCAGAAGTACTGCAGGTGGACTGTTTTGACCTCATCAGTCTGCAGGTTTCTGTCCTCCACCCTCGCTTCCTGCTGGTGAGCCGGTGTGTAGGTCACAGCAATCTCGTGTGCTCCATGAGGCTGATCACAGCACGTGCTTTATTAACTCAAACTCCTGGCACTTGTTGGTGTTTCCTACTTGTATGTCAGGATGGGTTTTATAAGTTTTGTTTCATTTCCTAAAGCCTTAAAAAGCATTCCAAGTTTATCTTGCCTGCAGTCTCTGTGTGGCCTGAGGCTCATGCTGCACTTCAGTGCTCATGTATACTGCCTTCTTGCAGTGGTATGTTCTCTCTTGATGCCAGATCACTTCTCTTACTTTGCCTAAGGCCATTCTTAGCCTGCCCTTGCCAGTGCCTACAGTCTGGTGCCAAAGTGTGCTCCTGAGCACCAGATGCAGGATCTCTTGCCAGCTCACACCCCAGAGGTGAAGGAGAGGTAACTGTGGAAATTGCTCCTTGCTGAGTCACTTCACTGCTGCTCTTGGCTTGCCTGCTCTGGAGTGGCATGTTTTGTGTCATCTCAGTGGCATGTTTTGTGTCATGGGTGGTTTTTCTAGAGCTATGATTCCAAGGCTGAAACGTGATCATTTTTTGGTCAAATGGTCACAAGGCCTTCCCAGTGCCTCCCCAGCCAACACAGCCAGGTTTGTGATGCGATTTCCCTGTTCCCAGAATGGTCATCAGGGCTGCACAGAGCCCAACCCTCAGTTTTCGGCAGAACTAAAAAATGGCAAGGATTAGCAATCTGAAGCCTGAAGAAAAGCAGGGGTGGCCAGCCTCTCTTGTGAAATGGTCCATCTCCTAATTCTGCTACCACTTAATGTCCTGTTAGCATTTGTCTCAGCATTTGCACTGGTGTTTCAGCAACTGAGTGTTTCTATGAGACTTGACACTTGTCTCAGAAATGTGATTTCAGTGGATTCACCACCTTTTAACACAGAAATACCTCCATGCCATTGCCATCTCAGTGGGCCCTCGGCTGGACAGAAAAGTTTTGGTCCCATCCACCCCTCAAAGAAAGGGGAGTTAAACTTGTGCAGCCCAGTGTAAAAGTTTAACAGCATCTGCTTCCCATCTTTGTGTCCCTTGTCACTGTAATCCGTGACTCGTGGGGCTGCAGGCTGAGAACTTATGGCACAGCATGAACTCTGACCTGGGTATTCTCTGTCAGCAGATCAAACCAGAAGAACTAAAAAAACCCCTAAAATCTAACAAAAACCTAAGTACTTTTTTAGCTCATGGTGAACAATTGTGAATGCTGAATGTGCACCTTGCCTCTCAGGAAACTGATTGTTACTATATTATTATTAACCACTAATTACTAAGCTAATTTTTTGTGACTAGATATCTGTCTTCTAGATAACTGAATTGAGTAAAAAGATTAATCTTTCCTCTGAGGTATATTAATTGATATGTAACTGCCAAAAAAAAAATTACAAATTAAGTCATTTAGTTGAGTATATCAAGTGGAATGTTGCTTGGGTATTTTTCCAGTCCAAAGACCTAATATCTTGATTAGATATTAACACTGCTCTCTCCTCACCACTGAGCCAGTTGCGTAGTCAGAGAAGGCTGTCAGGTTGATCAAGTGTGATAAATCTGTGGTGACTACTCCTGACTGCCTGTTTGACCTTCATATATCTGGAAATAGCTTCCAGATCAATTTGCTCCACCACTTCCAGGGACTGAGGTGAGGCTGGACAGCCTCTAGTTTTCCATCTCCTCTTCTTTCCATTCTTGAAGTTAGAAGTGACATTTGCTTTCTTCCTCTCCTCGAGAGCCTTCCTCTTCATTGTAATGAACTTGATAACCTTTCAAAGGTTATCAAGTGTCCTCAAATTCCATCAACCAGTTCCCTCAGCTCTTGAGAGTGCAACCCATCAGGTTCCAGGGACTTGTCAGGGTCTGGTTTATTTAAATATTCCCTAACCTGATCCTTCTCCAGTGACAGGAAGTCTTCCTTGCCCTGCATCTTACGATGGCCTCAAGTGACTGGGATTCCTAAAGGCAAGTACAACCAGTGAAGTCTGAGACAAAGGTGGCATTGTTAGCTTTCCCATGTCCTTTGTCACTGAGTGTCCTGCCTTGGGCCCACCTTTTCCCTAGTCACCCTTTGGCTGCTTAGTTACCTTAGAAACCTTTCTTGTTGAACCTTCCTATCCTTCTGTAAATTCAATTTCAGGTGGGCCTTGCCATTCATAACAATATACCTGCCCATTCTGACAGTACCTCTAAATTTCTCCTGGGGCACCTGTCCCTTCTTCCACCTCTTGAACACTTTTTATGCTTAATTCTTACCTGGAGTTCCTTGTTCATCCATGCAGCCCTGCTTCTACCTCTGCTTCATCTCTTCCTTGTTGGAAGGGACAGTTCTTGAGATCAGAGAAGGTGATCCTCCAAATGGATCAAAAATATTGGAGGTTTCTTAAGAGCTTCATTATTTTTGATGGATGACCTCGCTAGGCAGTCACCTCAGCTGTTGTGAAACAACAAATAAAGGTTCACCAGAGCTTCCAGAATGCCTGCAGTAAGACATCTTACAGTTGGTCACATACAACAGTGTTTTCCTTTCTCAAGATCAAAAAACTCCACAAATCTTGGTTTTAGAGAAGAGGATCTCACCTCTGGTTAGCAAGCTGCAGCTTTGCTGTCATTTCTCCAAGACAATTCTGTTCACTCAGGCCATTGTCTGTGTGACTTTTTAACAGCCCTTTGTCTCACCCAGTTCTCACTCTGGGCATGTCAGGGTTCAGCAGCAGGAGGTGGTCACTGTAAATAAGCCTGGGACACCTGACCATGGGTCAAGCAAGGCAGAGTCTGTTGGGACTGCACTCACTGTGGCCCATGAAGTCACCATCCCTTCCTTACTCAAATTCCATCTCTGGCCTTCCTTTTCCTGGTAATTCAATTCTCTCTTTGAGAAAACAAAGAGAAACAAACTGAAAACAAAAGCTCTTGTAAAATCTACGGGCAAGCTTTTGGAATAGATGCCAACAGCAACACAACACTGCTAGGAAAGGTCAAAACAGGATCTACATGCACTCATCTGTACCTCCTAAAATTCCACCCAGCTAAAGAAGGACAGTCCTGTTTTCTCTGGAAATGGATCAGTTCACACTGACATGCCTCTCACCTTGATTTCCCCACTTGCAGTCCCTGTAGAGAGCACAGCTGCCACAGTGCAAGTGGCCACAGGCTCAGCAGGACTCAGCTGGGTTCAATCAAAGCACCCTAATCCCTACACACACACTTTTTAGAGAGGGAATTGTGAAATTCCCAATTGTGTTATATCCTTTTCGCTTTTGCTGTTCATCCTGACAATGTGATTCTCCTGGAAGAACAGAGCAAGTGCTCTGCAGCACTACCAAGAATCAGTCAAGGAACCGGGGGTGACATTCCCCTCATCTTTTGGCAACCTCTGTGCACTTTGGGAGTATCAGCTGGCGCATTTCACAGACGCAGGGTGTAGGTCGCTGGCACTTTGAAAGGAAGGAAAGACAGAGGCTGAAGCTTGGAAGGAGTCTGGGCACTCCAGGCACTGCCTGCCTTGGAATAGTCTCCCTCTCCTGAGACCCTCAGCAGTTTCATTTCTGTTCCCCAGCTCCTCTTTCAGCTCATCCAGAATGCTTCATGGGCGGCCCTTAATGATGAAGGCCCTAAGCAGAGCCCTGAAGCTTTGCTGCATGGTCAGTCTCTGCCCAATCCTGACCTTCCTCTGCTCTTCACCTCTTTCAAGCACCAGCTCAGGAACTGAGTGGTACTTTCTTGCTGCTTTCTTTGTTTTTCATCATTTTCCCTGTCTTCAACACTCCTCTGTATTCAAACATTTATCTTCTGCCACCATCTACCCATGGCACAACCAAAACCCTTCCAGCTCCCAAATCCCCTCACAGGTAGATGATATTCCCTACCATCTTGATGTATGTGCATGATTTATCTTGCTTAAAGCAGAATTATTCTACCTGCAGCAGGCAGAGGAAAAGAGGGAACGGCTTTTCTTCTGGCTTGCTCCTTTCCTTTCTTGCTACTGTTTCCACTGGTCTAGAAAATGACACTGAATTCTTTAAAGGAGGCCTAAGCTCATTCAGCAGATATGGAGAGTCCATTGCCTTCATGAACATCAGTTAAATACATCAGAAAGGTCATGCTGACAGACTGCAGGGCTGGTATCCAGCTGTTGGAGTCCTGAACAAACGGGCTGTGAGGGCAGAAACTCTTTCCAACAAGTGCCATCAATATTCCTTCTCATGTATGGGATGCTGTGAGGTACAGAATGTTAAATACCACCTTCCTCTGTTAAATGCCACTTTGCTATTCTGGTTCCAAAACTCTCTGCTTTAAAATTGCAGCAACTCCAGAACTCATGTCCATTAAGTCATCCAAGGCCATCATGCTTGGATGGAATCCAAGAATGCTTGCAAGGAAATCACTTATTTGGATGTAGCTTTGCCAGTTACATATTCAGAGGTACTTTTGTTGCTTCCAGGCTTATGTTCTGAGATGCACAGCCTGGGTCTGTTGTTGAGCTATTATTAGAAATGCTGCAATCACTTCTTCCCTGGAAATGAATTCTAAGCTTGAGTTCTCTGCCCTCAGGTAATCTGCTGCGTGTTGCATCATTCCAGGGAAACGCATGTGTTGCAGCTCTCTGAGTGTCTCCATTGTGTTTCTATTGTCAGTATCTTTTATTCAGGCGTTATTCCTATGAATTCTCTTACTGGTTTTTCTGGAAGTGGTACCACTTGGTTTTTTGTCCTTCACCCTTCTTTTTGTGTAAAGAGTAATTTCTGGACATCATTGTGTAATTTCCTTGGGATCACTTCTCTAATTCAAGGACACCATTCAGAATTCTGTATTCCAACATACAAAGTGATTATCAGGTGTATGCAGTTAATAGCATGCAGTTTAGAGTTTTTAAAATGAAAAAATATTTTTTATTGAAAAAAACAAAATAAATCAACAGTGTGTAATGTTAAGAAAAAAATGAAATAACTTTTTTTTTTTGCCAGAAACATTTTCAAAAGCTGATTATTCTGTGGAAGAATGTGTTGAATTTCTCACCAACTCTAGTAATCCTACTCAAATGGAACTTCAGTTTTGTTCTTTCTGGAGGGAGTCCCACAGAACCTAAAATGACCTTTCTGTAGAGTTTAAAACTCTTCATCACATTCTTTTCATGTGATCTTGATTACTTTTTTTACTCTGAGTAGCACAGGGAAAAGAGTACAGTGAATGAAGATGCTTTGAGATCTGTGCCAGAAATATATGAAGTAGAATGTGTTTCTTTGATAAATAACAGGAATTAGATGCAATTTTTTCATTCTTTTGAAAAAGGTGTTTCCCTGCAGCAGATCCACATTTGTTTGTTTACTTGGAAAATTTTGTTGTGGGTGTGTCAATACACACAGTGTACTCCAGCAGCTGGAGTTACTACACAGTTTGTTTCTACCTTCAGACACTGCTGGGTTTTGTTCAATAGCCTACAGTATAGATAAAAGCAATGCACAGCAGCAGCTGTGCAAAAAGGGTTTGGGGGTCCTATGGACAAGTCATATATGAGGCAGCAAAGGGTCCTTGCAGCGATGAAAGCGAAGGCTGGGCTGCACTAGCAGGACAATTACAGCCAGCAAACAACAGGAGAATGATTACTGTCCTCTACTCGGCACTTGTGGGACCACATCTGGAATTCTGTGCCATGTTTTGGGCCACTCAGACCAAGAGAGAGATTGACAATTTGAGGGGAGAACATAAAATTTATTTCTGTTGGAGTCACAGAAATTGGAAGTAGAAGAAATTGCTTGGACTATCCCACAATCCCTATTTTTACCTCGAAAGTGAGTTACATTTCATTTAGAAGGTGCAGTGCAGGGTACAAATTAAGTTCATATGACCAGGAGCCAAAACAAATCTCTTTGTTCTACGTTCCTCCAGGAAGATTTTTCTTCCTTTGACGTACTGAGTCACTCAGGCACTCCAGTGACTTGTTTAGCCTCAAGGTACTTGTGCAGCAGCTACTTCTCAGCTCATGCAGCTCATGCTTCTCAGCAGTTAACTGTGCCCAGTAACTGGCTCATTGGGTTTTAGCCAGTTGCTTTGCTGATTTTGCTTTACAGTTAGCGAATAATAACAAATCTTATGACAACAGACCTAAAGATTAATCAGATTTTCTTGAAAACAACTTCAGCCTCCTCAGAGCTGATCTCCTACCCGATCCTCAAAAGAATCCGTGTGGATGGAAGCGGAGGGTGCAGATTAGAACGCTGGAATGGAGGAGGCAGGGGTGCTGCCCGTGCCACGCTGCCTGTTTTGGGAGACGCTGGGTAGGCAGGGGTCGTCTCTGAGGCCAGGTAAGCAGGAGCAGTTCCCACCTTCCTCCCCATGAAGGAAAAAGAGGAAATGAGGAAAAAGAGAACGACGCAGGTGCTCTCGCCGGGCTGACCCTGAGCCCGGTGTCCCCTCTCTCCTCCCCGGGCCCAGAGCGCGCCGCTGCTCTTGGCTTCTCCTTCAAGCATGAAGGGCTTTGACGTCCGCCCGGGCCGGCGCTGCCCGCAGCGCAAAGTGCAGGGGGCGGTGCCGGGGCTGCCCCGCCGCGGCCCCGCTGCCCCTCACGGGCGCTCCCCGCGCTCGGGCGGGCAGGCACGGC
>VXBC01005406.1:453544-506051 GCA_013399945.1 Ploceus nigricollis
CAGCCGTGGGGCTGCGGCCGGGGCTGCCTCGGCACGGCGCGACCGCGGGGACCCGGCGCGGTTTGCGGTGCGGCATCCCTGCTGTGAGCGGCTCCCTCTAATCCCTGGCTCCCGTCAGCTGGTTCACCCGGTGGCTCAGCTGATGGGCATCCTTGTGAGCGTCACAGCGAGCGGCAGCGGCTTTTGGCAAAGGACAACGTGTTTCCTGCAGCGTGAGTCCTTTCTGCCCTACCTCGCGCACTGAAAATGAAACCGACTTCATCGCACTAGTTATGCAGGCTGTTTTTAGCCCTAAATGAGCCACTGTCACCAGCCACCCAGAGAGCGTGTGCCTGGCATTCCTGCTGGGGATTTTCCAGTGGTGACCTGGCAGGCGCAGCGGATGCAAGTGAGGCAGCTGCCAGGTGTCAGGATGAGCGAGATCGGATGCAGTGTCAGTCTTGGGACAGGTTTCTGCTGCTTTCCCACCAGCTCTTGGCTTCTTTCATGAAATCACTGAAGAGTTCTGCCTTGCCTTACCTTACCGAGGGAGGGAGAGACTTGATAGATAATATGCCAAACTAGATACTAACTAGACATGCCAAACTCTCTCCCTGCAGCTGGAAAATGTTTACATCCAAAACTGATCACTGAGATGTATCAGTATAATGCCTGCATTTTATCTGAAGGCTTCTTAGGTACCTACAGGTATATGCTGTATGTTTTTAGGTGCCCTAAATGTCAGTAGATAGGTGCCCAAACTCACCTGACACCTCCACAGGCCCCCAGTCGAGCACCTGGTTGGAGTGGCACCTAAGCACCCCTTGATCATCACTCAGTAGGCACAGATCCCAAGGGATACTAGAAATATCAACCCATTAGTGTGTCTGGGGAAAAAATGGATTTCAGTCAGGTATGACTTGCTGTAGGGCTGTGTGCTTGCCAGCATTGGATTAAAGGGAAACAAAGTAACATGAAGAGTGGGAGTGAGAGGGAAACAGTCCGATTTTGGTGAATACCTGTTTAGTTTCTTTTCTTGTTTACTTGGAAGCCAGTGGAGCATCCCAGGCTTCCACAGCTTGTGTCTGTCTAGATTCAAAAGCATGGGTACTTGTGATCCCTACTACAGAGTTTTGTGCCCCTGCCTGAAATACTGTCTCGGCTTCTTATTGTAGGATTAAAACACTTGGGGCTTCACCTTGGAGCTTCCTAGACTTGATTTTTTTCAAATACATGTCCTTTCTTCTCAGGAGATGGTGATTGGCTGATCCTTATTATTGTAGTAAAGATGCTATAAGGTGTTCTTTGTTTTTTATGGCTGTCATCTTTGTTTTTAATCTGTCAAAGTTGTAAAAAAAGCACCCATATTTCAAAGCTGTGTGCTGACTTGCCTTTCTCAGTTTGCATTGTTTATACTAAAACAATTTCCTACTTTCATTGCCTCAGCTTTCTAAATGCCTCTTTTAAGTGAATAAATTATAATCACGTGTCTCGTTCTTTATGAATGAACTTTATAAGCTTTTCTCATCTTGTATGGTTTTTTTTTTCTTTTGCTTAACAAGTGTCAATCATTACAGCATGTGCAAACAATCTAACAGTTATGATCCAAGGATGCTGACTTGCTGCATCCTGTGAGGGGGTTTTGACCTGCTTTTCATACCCACATCTAACTGCAAAGCAGCCAGAGTACCTCTTTCAGAATATTTGGCAGTCTTTAGTGTTCAGACAGAAGCTAGTGAAAGGGCATGGGAAAGGCAGCATGCTTCAAGGGAAGATACAATAGATGCTCATTTCTTTTATTTATCAGTGGATGGAAAGTGCCTGTTTACAACCCTTCCTAGAACTACAGGTGTTTTACTTCAAGCATGGTGAAGAGAAGTAGCTTATCTGGCAACTCCAGCATGTCTTGGAAATTCTTGTTGGAATTTCTGCACACCTACGTTACCTGTGCAGGAGTAATTTTCAGAGGATGAATAGTCTGTTTCAGTTTATGTGACTTGGATGACAACCAGACTCAGGTGCAGACTCTCTCAGTATTCATGTTTTTGCTGTCAAGCCACTTCAGTGCATTTTTAAAGTTTCTTACTCCTACTTATTTCCTCCTACATTAGTTTCTTTTGGCTTATCAGTAGCTCATTTCAGAAAGAGAACCCTACTGCACTCCAGAGTGAGGTTACTATGATAGTGATCTTTCCGTCAAGTTTGTGCTGGTTCCTTCAGGAAGATATTTTCCTTCCGGGAGTGGGCATGTGAGCTAGGTCTCTTTCCTAGCTTTTACTTGTAGTTAGGAAAAAAAACCTCAACAAATCCAAGTAGAACTAAGCTAAACACCCTTAGAAAGATTACCTATCTTGGAACAGTCTACTTAGGGAGCTTAGTTATTTAAGTGTATTTTTTAGACATACTAGATTGCCAAAGGACTGGCTGCTGTAGTCCAAACCTTTTTCCTGTTTGAAATCTGTGTACCTCACTTCTGAAAGCTCCAAGTAACTTACTAGTACTAGTAACTTAGAGCTACTCCAGTAGCTGCTGCAATTGATATTTTTGCTCCCTGTTCTCTGCAGCAGCGCAGGTTGCAGGATATCTTGTTTAGCAGGTAGCTATAACTGTGCTACCTATAGCAAAGGAGTGAAAAGCAGAGTCCTGGACTGTAGGTGAGACAAAACCACGATTGTATTCCTTGGCCACAGGTGCCTGTTTGCCATTCTGCCTTTGTCCACCTGCTCTGTGGTGCCAGGGCTGGCCAGCTGACAAGGGACAGGACAGAAGTTGATGAGAGCTATTTGGACAAGTCACACAGCCTGCCTGTTCTCTGCAGGGGTGAAGTTGCTTCAAATACTTTGTCAACAAGCTTGGCTCACAAAAGCTGTTTTGCATGTGTAATAAAGTAGAAATGTTCTTAAAACCGTTGCACTTGAGTTCCCCTGTGTTTGCTTCTTGAGGCTGTAAAGCAGAAATCACTGCTAGATGTGGATGCATGTGCGGGGCTGTCTAGGTTGTAAGTGAGTCATCTTGGATACATCTGCAGAATGCCTTAAAAAAAAGGTTTACATTCAGTGCAAGTAATTATGGAAAAATCCTGACAGATTTGTGATTAAGAGATGAGGTACTGATGTTTATAGAGAAGGGATTAAAGAACATTAACGTACATCAGCTCTCCAGTTCCTGTGGCAAAGACAAAAAATAAACAATCTAATCCATTGTCAATATTCAGAGCAAGATGAACACTGGACAAACAGAAGAATAATCAGAAAACACCCAGGAAACACTTGAAACTGGGCTGCATTTCCGAGCCAAAATGATTCAATGCCCAAGCACAGCAGAAGTGGCCATTTGTGACTAAACTAGGAACATCCTTAATAGGAAAAGCAGGGATTATAGCTGAATGAATGAAACATCCAAGGCTTGAAAGTGTTTTAAGTATATTTTGTAAAACAAAGTATTCTGGCAGTAATCCAAACAAATCCACTCTGTTGCTGTCCTGTGAGGAAGTTGGCTATGAAGAGGCCTCCTTCTTAATTTAAGGCAAGCCAGGAGGGAGATCAGGGAGTTCTTAAGGATTTTTCCATCAGCTTGGGAAGTAAATGGAAAAAGCTAGAAATACTATTGAAAATATTCTCTGGGTTTTGAGTATTTGAAATGAACCTTGCTGTTTGAAGGTGAACCAAAAATAATTAGAGGTGCTAACTTGGATGAGAATCATGTTTAAATAAACAGAACTAGGAAATAGGAGAAAATTCCCTGGCTTCAAATTAGACATAGCTAGAACTAACAGAAGTAGAATAATGAGGTTCAATGGTTTGTTCGCCATGTAAACAGGTGATATGAAACACTGAGATTAAACTGAATTTGACAGTAAAATCTTGAAGTCCAGAAGGAAGTACCTCTGTTGGAAGTTCCTAGTAAAAAAACTGTCTCAAGACGTCAGACTTCAGAAAACCAGGGTGGCTCTGATTCTGGATGCCAGGACTGTTGCTGTCATTCCTGAAACAGGGTATTGGGAGATGAGTTGCAGGTTGGAGTCACAGGTGAATTCAGTTTTATGATGCTGAGGACTGTAACATCACAACATTAGGTGCCTTTGTAGCTAACAGAGAACAACATGCAGATTCCTTTTGAAATACCTGGTTGCAACCAGGACACCTGCAGGTCCACCAAACACTAAACATGTTCTTAGGCTAGTTTAGACAGCAGCTGTTTTAGGGTCCCTGCCACAGACAGACCCCATCATGGGCAGGGAGAGGGAGAGCAGAGTTTAAGATGCATCCATGCTTTCAACTTTTTCTGTTCAGAGGTTTAGGCACCTTTTTACCTTTTGTCTGTTCAGATGTTCAGTCCTAAACCTACTAGTGGAAAGTACCTAGTATATATCACAACTTGATAGTACAGAACAATGCTGGGTGCTTTTTAATTATTCTACTACTATTAATAAGTAGTAACAGTAGTAATAGCTATGGCAAATGTGAAAGAGAATGGTACTTTCTGCTACAGTTGCAAATTGGCTTCCTGTCCCTGCTTCTGATAAGTGCTTGTAGACAAGCAAGGTAAAATAAAAATATTTAAAAATAAATATTAAAAAAATATTAAAAAAATAGGTAAAAGCACAAATGTTTGATGTGGAAGAGATTTGAAACATTATTTCTCTTAAATAAAGGATTTATCTATTTCAAGTCAAGAAAAGAATAACTCATGAGTATTTATTAGGTATGTTAATTTTTCATGGTTTCAAACTGGCAATAGACTGTTTCATTTGGAAGGATGGGCAAACTGCTGTGTAACTTGTCTTCTTCCCTCCTTATCGTGCCACTCACTTCCTTCCATCCCTGCTCCTTTATTTACTTCCTTTGTTCTTTGTTTTTAAGGGCTTGCTCCCGAGGCCAATAAATTAGTAAACAGTTTGAAAACGATGCCGATGCTGCACGATGAGGCGTATGCCCAGGAAACAAAAGTGAACAACTCCCATGAATTCCCAGAGAACACGCTGGTGCTCCCGTAAGTACAGAAGGGTTAGGAAGTATCTTGTTCTTTTCCAGGTAATTATGTCTCTAGACATTTGACATGAAGGATCTATAATGAGATTAGCAAAAATGCTTATATTAGTTCAAAAGAAAAAAGTCCACCATGTTTGATGTGATAGAAAATATGTGTCTGGATATATTTGCAATGAAGTTCCTTAGAACTGCCTGAGAAATAACTTTTAAATTAGGCAACTAATAACCATTCTGGGCAGTCTATTCCTGGATTTTTTTTTTTTTGTATATTAATTTGCTGCTGTGCAAACATACAAGTGTTCTACATAAACTACAAAAATACAGCTCCATGCGAATTATCTTCAGCATATGGCTGAAAAAGTAGCATGTAATTAATGCATCTGTGAATAGGCCTTATGCTTTAATTCTGCAGGCCTTCTGTTTTTAAAAACCCTAAAAGCTGATTGTTTTTCCCAAATTTATGCAACATTATGATAATAAACAATGGGCTTATAATTGATCTGCGTTGCTCCTTAACTGTTGGGCAATGATTAATAAGCTTATAGGTTTTATTTAGAGGACAGTATAATAACTTGAAATATTCCCTAGCTGTGATGAATGACTGTACCCCTATAAATGTGCTAACTTTGCACAAAGGATGATTTTACACAGTTGTTCAAAAATAAATGGGACCATAGCTGGTTTTATATAAGAGTACAAATGGATATTCAGTAATCTTTAAGGAGAAAACCAGGATATTAAAAGAAAATAAAAGGTTTATGAATTTTTTTCTACTTTGTATTGAGGTCTCTATAAAACTTTTAAAAGTAACCACTTAAAAAGCAGATAGCAGGAAAAGGAGTAAAGGGAAGAACTAATGGACACCTGGTGCAGTAGTATTTATATGAATATACAGTTTGTGTTAAATATGAAAGTTACACTAAGAAAAATGGAGCTCTATTATGGCACGTCACTTGAATAACTTTTAACTACTTAAGGGATTAGAAACATAACAAAACTACACTAATACACCCATATGAGTCCTAAATATACTTCTCCTGGCACATCTTTCCCTGAAAATCAGAAAAACTTAAAACAATCATTCACATCAAAAAACCCTGAGGTTTAAAAACTAATCTTGTCTTGTTTTTCTGGCACTGCTGAGTGCTGTTTCTGGAGGTTTGTTGTGGCAATTTGCCATCTTGTCTTTTGTGCTAGCCAAGTGATATTTTAACTAGGTGATTGAGAAATATTGTGAGTTCCTGAGGGGAGAAAATTTTGTGAACTTTGTATATTGGTGTGTAACGTCAGTATAAGAGGAATGACATGATCTCTTTTTAGAGAGAGGCATCAGAAGCTGAAGACAGGGCTGGTTTCTGGTATCAGGATGTCATGTTTTATTTAAACAGCACATTCTCAGGAGAGCTTTCTTGTCACAGATTTTCAGCTGACTTCCAAAGTTACTCTTAGCATGTGTAAATGTGATATCCAGCAAGGCAGTTTTTCATGTGAAGTCTGACTTCTTAGGTACAGGATGTCAGTTTAAACACGTTGTTTAAAGGCTCTCTCTGCTGTTTGCAATAGTCTTAGAGGCTTCATAGGGGGAATGAGTCTACAGATTTTATTAGAAGTCTCAGGTGACTTGAAAAAGGGAAATACTGCACCCAACTTCAAAAAGGATAGAGAAGATCATGAGACCCACTGACCTGTCAACCTCCCCTCTATGCCTGGGAAAGTCATGAAACGGATCTTTCTAGAAGCTCTGCTAAGGCACAAGGAGGACAGGAAAGTGATTTCAGCTAGCACAGCTTTACCGGGACTTCTGTAAAACTTTTGATGTGGTCCCCTACAACATCCTTCTTTCTATATTGGAGAGAGATGGATTTGATGGGTGGACCGTTCAGTGCATGAGGAATTGATTGGATGGGTACAGCCAGAAGGTGGTGGTCAATGGCTCAGAGTCATGATGGACATCAGTGACAAGTGGTATTTCTCAAGGGTCTATACTGGGACCAGTGTTATTTAATATCTCCGTTAATGACATGGATGGAGGGATCGAGGGCAGCCTCAGCAAACTTGTAGATGACACCAAGATGACTGGTGCTGTTGACACACTTGAAGGGTGGGATGCCATCCAGAGGGACCTGGGCAAGCTCAAGAACTGGGCCCATGTGAAGCTCATGAGGTTTAATAAGACCACGTGCTGGTGCTGCACCTGGGTCAGGGCAGCCCTGGTATCCATCCAGGCTGGGGATGAACAGATGGAGAGCAGCCCTGCCCAGACGGACTTGGGGGTGCTGGTGGATGAGAGTCTGGACATGACCCAGCAATGTGCACTTACAGCCCAAAAACCACCCATGTCTGCCTCCCAGGTTGTATTTATTATTAAATTAAATTTAGGAATTTATGCTTTAAACCACATCAAGCCATGAACTTCTAAACTTGGAATTTAATTTCCAGATTTAAGACATTTTTCACCTAGATTTGGGAGATGGGGAGGAAAAGTGTGAAAGCTACTGATTTAAAGAAAAAATCAGAAGTGATGAGTTGATATTAATGCTAAGATTTTTTTTTTTCCAATTCTCATTCTTCATAGTCTCTCCAAGCAAAACAAGAGAATTTTTTACACAATCCTTGAGCTCTCGCCACTGCTTGATTCTTCCAACATGACACCAGATGACTGGGCCAAAATTGCAAAGAAACTTGAGGTACAGTGATGTGGGATAAGAATCCATTTTTCACTTAAACAAATCCAGCAGTATATCTAGTATACTTAGGAAGATAAAACAATTCAGTAGTGCTATACATATATATTTGTTTCTTTAAATGTAAAGTACCTTAATTAATGACTCACAAAATAAGAAGTACTGTGCTTGCAAAGTTTGCAGAATTTTTATTTCATTTGAAAATGTTGTAAACTACTTCAAGTTACATCGTTCTTTCAAGCATGAGCCATGCCATAATAGTATACAATAAAATAAATAGAAAAATTGCAGCTGTGATTGCATAAGGTATGTAATATGTAGGTTGATGTGTCCTAAAACATTGACTTGAATTCACTGTCCAAAAATGTTGAATAAAATCCTTAGGCGTGGGTAACTTAGCTGAAGGTTGCTTAGTTATGCATCATTTGAGTGTTCAAATAGCTTAATAGTTGGCTATTGGCATAGAAAATAATTTAATGTCTTTATGCATTTCTTACTCTGGGCACACACAGACTGGACTAGCTTTAGCTTTGCAACTTTTGCAAGTAGAAAAAACTGCTGCCATGGTTAGGTTTCCCACAGTGGAAAATGTTTAAAGCCCTAGATATTTCTGCATAAATAAATAAACTCATTGCATCATTGTCTAGAATAAAAAAAAAAAATCAGCATTTCTGTGCTCCTGTCCCTTGTTTGAACTTAGCTGTGTGCTTTTAAAAAACTGGAAAACTGCAAAACATTTCAAATGCTTCACACCAGGAATTCATACATAGCTGACAGAAATAAATAACTGTGGGGCTAGGAAGATACTGCTCTTCCACTCTGTGATAGTGGGCTTTATAGTGGAAATTCCCTTCTTCCACCATGCTGTAGCAATGCATGTGAACAGTTCAATATTGCATGGAATGATGCTGAAGGTTCAGCATCCTGAAACCACCAAACCTGGGAAGTTGCTTGTCCTATCAAATGCATCTTGCCCAGGCAAAGAAGACATGGAGCTGGTGTGTACATGAAAAGTCTTTAGGGTGATGCAGGGGTGCAGCTGGGTAAAGCTCAGGGCCAAGAGAAGGCAGCAATCCCATGCTGAACAGGAGAGGATTTACCTTTTGTCCCTTATTGGCATATTAGTCTTTATTACAAAAAAATAAAGTGTTTTTTTTCTTGTACATGGGCTCTCTGTATGCCTAGTTTGTGTAATCCAAATGAAGATTGCTGAGAAGGCAAAAAAAAGGAACCCTTTTCAACTCTCCAGGTTGTGTACAGACACTGCCACTTTGTGTTCATCTTGGACACTTGCCTGCCACAGCTGTAACATGATGATTTTCCAGACTAAAACATTCCAAGATATTTCTGTGGGATATCTCCTTAATTGGCAACCTGATCTTTTTCCTTATGAACCTTAAACCAAACTATGTTCTTTTGCATCTAATAAGGTTCATAAGACTGAAAGGTCTTGTGAGTGTACTGATTTAGAGAGGACAGGTGGCTATTTCTTGGCCATTCTTGAAACCTTTCCTTGTTGCTGCCTTGGTGAATGGCTGCAGCATGGTTTTTACATCACATTGTAATTTGGCCTGCAGAAAGACCTCGCAACGCTGGCAGTTGTTGTGTTGGCTCAGTTGTTAGAGATAAGCAGAAACCCTCTGAAACTTCCAGTAGGTAGCAACAGGTAGACAGACATGAGTATCAGTGAAGAAATAGCAAAAGGACAAGTAGGAACCTACAAATTAGTTTGGACATGACCTTATTATCAGGAGGTGCCAAGTGTGTGTGCCTAGTGTAACATGAAGAGTGTAATAAAAAGAAATCTTGTTTAAACCTCTTTTTTCCTCCTCCTGCTGGCAGTTCATGTATCTGCCATTAGAGTTCTGTGTAATCCTTTCCATGTTACCAAGTCACATCGGAGACATTAGTGTCTCTCCCTGCAGTGTTTGCTATGTCCATCATTCTTAAAGTAGCTGAACCAATTCCTTTTTCTTCAAAAAGCCAGCAGATAACTATTCTCACAGGATTGGCAGTGTGATTCATGGCTTTGCATTAAAAAAAACCTCACCTCTTGAGTGGAATAGTATGTAGATTAAAATTTTTATAAAATTCATTTTGATACTGCATGTGTCTGATAGTGTGAGGGCCTTCTCAAAAACCAGCAGGTGAGCGTCCATTAATGAACAAGAAGTCTGCTGTGGAAAGGACGGCTTTCCATCAGAAGAGGGCACTCTGACACTGGTAGTTTGCCTGTCTGCCATGGATTAAACGGATTGTTTTTTCCCCTATATTATGATAGCCCTGGTTTGCCTAATCTGTTCCTGTAAATGGTGTAATCCCTAAAGTAAAAGCGGCAACAAGACATCAGACTATACGACTAATTTACATATGTTAACATTCCTGTTTAAAGCCATTGCTAAGCTTTTCTTAATTAGGAGTCTTCTGGTTTAAAAACGTTGCATTAATATGTATACACAGAAGAATCTCTTTGACTGTTCCATAGTCAGAATTACTGGTTGTAGTGCTTAGTGTCTGCTTAACCCTTAATTGTATTTAAGCTGGAAACAGGGTAAGTTTAGGAGGAGTTGTGTGTGCAGTACCCTATAAGGCATTAAGGCATTATATATAAGGCATTGTGCTATTGCCTGCATCAATGAAAGTAATGCCCTGGGTACCTCACATGCTGGTGCTTTAACAGTGTGAAAACTGTCTCTCCACCTCCAGGAGCACTACGAGAAGTACGATGGTTTTGTGATCCTGCACGGTACTGATACTATGGCGTACACAGCTTCAGCCCTGTCCTTCATGTGTGAGAACCTGGGCAAAACTATTGTTCTGACAGGATCTCAGGTAATGGAATTAATTTGAACTTGAAACAGGAATCCTCATTTTTGGTTTTTATATGCAGAACTTGGCTGTATCCTGATTATCACTCTACAGCTTAGCAGTGCAGGCCAGGCCCCTGGCCAGGGTGAATAGTCACAGTGCTGACGGAAATGAGTGAGAAATGATGGGCTCACCAACTGAGGATCTGCCCCATAATTTTATCATTAATGACTTCACAACTCTGTACCAAATCAGACCAGGAGTTCATTATAGCTGGGGCCAGATGCTTCAGAGAAAGACATAAGAGCCTATCATTGGCCATTGTGTATTAATCAGTTTATATGAGAAGCATTTTTCCAGCCTCAGGTGGCCACTGGTTGTCAGCTGTCTTCTTTTCTTTAAAAGCCCTGAAGCTTAGTATTTTTTACTTCATCAGTTGTTATCTCAACTTACATTACTCATTGTTGAATTCTTTATAATTTAAAAAAATAAACCTAAATCATTAGATGCATTTTTGATCATTCCTGTTCCACAAAACATCTAATATGGTCTGTTTCCTTTCCTCTAAAGACTACATTTATTAATTTTCATTCTCTTAGCTGGAGATCAGCCCTTTGCATATTGTCTGAGGGGGAGGGGTTGTCTTACTAGAATAGCTTGCTTGAGTATAAAATACTGCTCTAATCACAAAGGAAAGATGAAACATCACATTGTAAAATTCCTCTCCCCCCTATTCTCATAACTTCCCTTTCACATGTGGTCTATTTGAAGTCAAAATACAAAAGTCTAGGAAGGAGTAGGCTCCCACTTGCTGTCTTGACGTGGAACAGCTTAGTTGTGATACATCAGTCAAGGTTTTGCTTTCTTTTTGGTTTTATTGCTTGGAGATCTATCTGACATATGATCCAGCAAGGGAGCATGTGATTTTCTTTTTTAATAATTGCTGAAAGAAGCACTCTCTTTTAATAAAGAGGCAGTCTGAAAAGGCATGGAAATCATCACTCAGCAGACTAAATTTCTGGTTTTAATCTTGCCTTTTTCTGTCAGTAATAACCTGCTGGCTCAGTTTTACTATGCAATGAGGAAGGATGGTGCAAGAGAGCTGTTGTGAAGCCCACAGTGACATTTCTGTATGTTCTGGGGGTGTTGCTTTTTCTTTCTATCATCACTTCTATGCTCAGTCACTTTTAACTATGCCTACTTGCTAGTTTTTATATTTTTCTTGAACCAGTGTTAATATTCTTAATCACATTAGAAAAATCTCTGTATTAGTTTTTAAGCACTTAAATTACAAAATTCTGTTAAGCTGGGAGAGAAGTCTTGCCATCTGCTGCAGTCTAAAATAGTTTGGGTGAAGAAGGAAAACTTTTTTGTCATAAATCATTGTTACATAAATTATTCATGTATTTGTATTGCAAAAGTTGGACTCATTTTTTCTGCTGTGTAGGCTTTACATAAGGGCCAGGGTGTAATTCCAGTCTCTGCTCTTCAGGTGCCCATTTATGAGCTGCAGAATGATGGCCGAGACAACCTTCTGGGGGCACTGCTGATGGCTGGGCAGTTCGTGATTCCTGAGGTCTGTTTGCCTGGGAAGACCATCTAAGAAGCTGCATTTCTCCCTCTAGCCAGGACACAAATACTCACTAAATATCTGGTAGGCAGTAAGGAATTGCACTTAATCAGGGAGATGAATGGATTCCAACTGAGGTAACAGTGTTTGCATGGCAAAGCACGTGCTAGTCTCACATTGGTCATATTCCATTTGCCCATACACAATCTAGAAAGACTCTCAAGTTTGAAATGTGTGCTGCAGCAGACATGAAACTACAGGTTCTCTTGCAAATATGTGGGATCTGAAACACTTGTAAGTCTGTTTTTTAGCTGAATGTTACTTTGAACTTCTCCAGTCACTACAGAACTGGTAAGAGTGTCTTCTAGCTCTGTTCCTGAAGGCTGAAGTGTCAAGAGTGATACACCTAATGAACCTGGAGGTACCTCCACAGTCTCAGTACCATGCTGCTTGTGCTGTGCAGCTCAAAACTCAGAGAGAAAATGGGTCAGGTTACACCTTATTTTACTTCTGCCATGTTCCCAAAGCCAGTTCTTGTAAGACAACAGCAACAGCTGACTTGCCAAGATCTTAATAACTGATAACAGCTTTGGGGTATCTCTTTGCCTTCAAATTGACAAACTTTAATAGACTTGAGAAGGAACATAATTATTTATGCATGGTAACTCTTGGAAGTTATCCTCATTTTTCACCAGGCCTTTTGTTATGTTTTGATCTCTGAATTTATACATAACTGATGAATTTATTAAAAAGTTCACACTGTTCCTTTCCTCCATCTCTGAAGTGGACTCAGGCAAATTTGCTGTCTTCTAGAGTAAGCCTCATGAGAGTATTATGAAACTAGTTAGTTTTTAACTTGTTTTGTTCTTAAATTCTTAAACCAGTGTGTGACAGAAGTGCCAACACTTTTTGAAAGGGTTAGACTTGTAAACATCTACTAGGCTCTGAGTTGCTTTAAAGATTTAGAAAACACTTTATAAAGGATGGACTACAGTATTTATCTACTGCATCTTTTAATTACTGGCTTATTCATAGACCTGTTTCTTTACTTGTCTTGCAGGTGTGCCTATATTTTTATAATAAACTGTACAGGGGAAATAGGGTGACTAAGGTGGATGCTGGGAGCTTCAATGCCTTTTCCTCACCTAACCTGCCTCCACTTGCAAATGCTGAGGTTGATATTACAAGTAAGCAACATCATCTCTTAAGCCGTATAATTTATGCTGCATGCAACTGTAGCTGAAAAGAACCTGTGCTTATGTAGTTGAAACATCGTTTTTAAAGTCAAATATCTTTGAAAGTCCTGTAGCTTGACTTCACTTCATCTGCTCTGAATCTGTTTAAATATTAGTAAGGCTGAGACTTTGTGACTCAACTGCATTTATCTGTTGAATATAGATGTGAGCTAGGCTGACTTTGACTAAAGATCCAGACTAACCAGAGGGAAGGTTGCCCCTGTGTCAGAAAAGAGCTTGCTCCAAAGATAAAATGATGGAGTTTGGACTGAAAGAAGAAAGAGTTTAGTCTCATTAATGACCATGCTGGGCTCTGAAATCAGGGAAAAAAGTCATTGCAGAGTATTTGCAGCTTCAACAGATTCTCTGTTGCATGTCATTGTGTAAGATGTTTTACTGGATATTTAGGACTTGCCTGAACTGCAAACACTCTCACAGCAGCAGACCTAAAAAGTGGTTTTTTCCCCAAACTTACTCAGACTCCCTGTAATTTTTATGCATCTGTTTCTTAAGAAGGGGAAAAACTACCTGACAGTTTCAGTGCCCATTTGCAAAGTCTTTAAATGTTCTTGGATAAATGGCACCCTTTCTTTGGAAAAGAGAGACACATTTGGAATCTAGCCAAAGGAGGAGCTGCCAGAAAACATACTAAAGTACAGTTTTAAAAAACGTGTAAGCTGCTTTTGTATAGCATAGGTATCAAAAAGGAGTAGACTTGGTGACAGTCTCCATTATTAGAAAAAAAATAGGAACAGTTCCTGAATTCTTCAGCCAAGTGCCATTAGTGGCAGTAGGAGACCTAGCCCTGTGCCATGCAATGTGCCATTCTGAATGGACTCTACTTCTAGAGAAAGGCACTCTGCAATCTGGAAAAATAAACTTCTCCCTTCCACCTAATGACTGGGAGTCACTTAACAAAGTTTAAGGATCAAAGTTTGTAGCAGCCAGATACAAACTGAGGAAGCCTGTGAAATACTGTAGTTGCCTGTAAGGCATCTCTCAGGTAGAGAGTCTGCCACTGCTGTGCTGTGTCAAATAGGATGTCTCTGAAATCAGCAGAAATGCTGTCAGTTGATTGTTGCAGTAAATTGGGGAGAATCTTCTTTCTTGAGTTTTTATGAACTGCATCAAACAGGGTATGAATAAATTCCGTTTACCAACCGATCAATAATGAAATCAAGCTGCAAATTGCATGCTATTTCTCTCTTGGATTTGAATGAATTGTTTTGTGATTCCTTGTCTAGAGTAGAAAAATGAGAACGTTATTAAGCACTTCCCTTGGCCCATATTGGACCCATTATCTTTTCAGTAAATGCCTCATTGGGATCAGTGGGGATTTCTGATTTAAAAACTGATGGTCTGATAGGCTCTATTTTTATTTGCTTCAGTTGATTACCCAGTTAGGGTAGCATCATTTATCCAAGATGACGGTGTCACTATTGAAGGATTGTTTCATTTTGAAAGAACATAGTTTATAGTAAGGGCAATCTGCTGGTGCTGCTTTATTTTGTCCAAAGTAATTGTTTGAAACATCTCTGTCTCCCTTGAGTTTGCTTGTACAGTCCTTGTATGAAGCTTTCATGGAGACAAGGAACCATTTGGGCTTTTAGAAACAAGCCAAACAAATCTAGCATCTTTTAACTTTTTTTTTTTTCCAAATGACTTTATATAATATGTCTTAATCCTCCTCTAGACAGGGCTGACTCTGGCTGATTCAGCATTATAGAGAGCAGCCTGAGGATGCCAGGAGGAGTTGGCCATGTGCAGAAACTCTTCCTCAGGCTCCCTGGTTCTAACAAAGCTGGGAATGAAAATTCCAGGGAAGCAGAAGGGGAGAGGTGGCAGGATGGAGAAAGTGGGGAGCATAGTGGGATCATGGGTTGGTGCACAGGAATAAGACATACTGTTCATGGCTCAGCAAAGCATATAAAGGCAACAGTCTACTTCAGAGCTAGAGAGGAGAGGGAGAAGCATAGTCCTCTTCCCTCCCTTACCCTTCCAGTTCTCTGCTTCATTTATGATATCCATTTTTTACCCTGTTCCCTGTTTAGATGAGGTTCCCAGTGGATTTCTAATTCCATAACTGTGTTCTCAGCCAGATCCTTAGCTGTGTTAGCAATGCCTAGGACTTGTGTTACCCAGTTCTAGATGAGCAAGTGTGTCAACTTCCTTAGGCCTTTCAATTTAGCACAAGAAAATCCTGTAAGAAATGAAAAATTCTAGCCCACTCCTGAGTAAGAAACCCAGTGCTGATGGGAAATACTTTTGCAGCAGAATCAGAAATCTCTGTATGAAATGGACAGTATAGAAATAATAAGAAATATTTCTAAAATCTCAAATCTTACCAGATAAAATACATTACCTGATTTCTCCCATATTTTGAAAACAGGAGACACAAGGAAGACTATTTCTCTTGAGATCTTTAAAGGTTCTCAGTATATTTTGTAATTGATTGCTTTATTTATTATTTATAAAATTGATATTTATTATTGATTGTTCTAATGAAGCACACATGAAACTTGCTTTGTTACTGTGGCTGGAATTATTTCATCACACGTGCGTGTAACTTCTGGAGTGGTGCACATGTATGGGACCATACAATGTGAGACAGCCTGTGCAGGGGACAGAGCCTGTGTGATTGTGTGAGCAAATGTGGCACAGCAGCAGACAGTTGGAAGGCCCTTTTGAGCTCATCTACCCACAAATCTCATTAGAGAGAAGCTATTAGTCACTGGCCAAGTGTGCATCTTGGTTGGTTATTTATATAGAAAGGCCAGGCCATTTATGTATGAAGGCATATACCAGCTCTCTTCACTGGAGTGCTTTCAGTCCCCATCCCTGCTCCCTTCTAAGCAGGCATCTTGGTTGTTGCAATGACACCAGTCAGTTTAAATATTAATTCCCAAAGACGTATGTTGACTGTTTTATAGCAAACTGCCAAGAAAGGGGGTCTGTGCTTGTTTGCCTCCTGCAGGAGTTTGCAGCCATAGGTTGGCCTGTACTCCCCACCCCTCAGCTGCTGCCGCCGTGAATTGCAGTGAACTCGGGCAGTTTATATAGGGGTAGGGCTCACCTGTTGCCCTGCAGAGAAAGATGAGGAGAGAGCACTGGTGTTTGTCTGCAGCTCTGCAATCAAGAAAAGCTGTATTTCTTGTTTGATTTCATAACTCGGAATTCAGTCACCACTCCTAAGGGAGGTGTCGCTCTGAGTTGCTGCTCTCCTGTTTTAAGTTGAAACCTGCACTGTGTTAACAGCAGGGGGATTTTCTGCTTTCTCATCTGTGTAGAGGTACTTTTATTTTAAGTCAGGTTGGGTTTTTTTAGCACTAACCCAATCACCATATTTTGTGTACGTGTGTGACCAAACCTGCATAAGAAAAGGATGTAATTTTTTGGCAGTAATTTGGCAGTATGATACAACCATCATAAAGTCACCCCAGGATAAGAGGCTATAGTGTTTGCTATGGAGGGGGAGATTGGAAATATGAGACTACTGTTTATATGATGGTTTGGTTTGGAAGAATAAACAGAAGGCCTTAATATCTTGAATGCAGTCTCCCTGAATAGAGCAATCTGTCCCAAGCCATTTTGAGTATAGTATGTAAATAGCCATTACTTCTTTATTTTATGTACACTGCTTTAGAAACATTCTTTCTGCCATGCCACACCAGTAGCTAGCTTGTGTTTGTTCCTCACTTTTACATCCACATTTACATGATGCATTGTGCTCTATCAGTTAAACTCTTCACAAGCACAGGCCACCCAAGTCAGAGCAGGTTACTGTTTTCCGTGCTGTGCCAAAACTGAGTATCCCTAATTAATCACTCTTGTCTATAAGATAAAAAAGAGTTGTGAACACCAAGAGATGCAGCTTTTTGCACTTCACTTGCTTGTATATGAGTTTCTTACTTAAGAACTGTTAGTTAGTTAGTCTTATGTTCTTGGGCTCTTTGACTTAACAAAAAAAAGAAGATTGCTGTGTGATATGACACAGCAAGACAGCTGGTTTATTCAGTACTTCAATGAAGATGCTTGAACATCTTCTATGTGACATAAATACTGTTCATTTTTGGAACAGTATCCCCTTTTTGGGGATGTAAACTTTGAGATGGAGGATGCAAAGGGTGTGTTCTAATTTCTTTTTTCCCCTGCGTGGTGTCTTGCCTCACTTACAGCAGTTCTGAGTAAATCTGAGATGAAGCTGGTCTTCTATGTGTATTTGTTTGTTTTTGGCTCTTGCATCACATTTGCCTTTTGTTCTGCCTTTTAGGCTTCTTTGGCAAATGGAAAACTGACATCTGTGGAGTCTGCAGCACCAAACACGTTATGTAGGCTGACGAGGTTCATGACCAAGCAAATGTTAACTCAAGGGCAGGGCAATCTTTATCTTCTTTTTAATATAATTTGGAATTACATCACTATACTATGTCTGCATGCATTAAATTTATCTTGGAGATGTTATTTGGTAGAGTGTACTCCAAGAGTACAGGTATAGGCCTGGTGTAGGTCTGACTTCTGAACCTGTCCTCTGATCTCTTTCCTTGGTCTTCTGTTTTTGGCAATGTGTTAGTGCTCCATGCCAAGGCAGGTTTCCTCAGTTCATTCTTCAAGTTGGTTACAGGCATCAGGGATGCTCACAGTTGCCAAATGTAGTAGAATGCATTTGTGAAGTTTTGGCAGGGACTCCTACCTTATGGAGGATAAAAGAAAAGCAAGCTGTGATACAATTTTATTGCCATCCCTTCTTATAGAGGAGGCTGCTTTTAAAGAGTTAACCTATTTTTAGAAGGCTTAGAGGAATGGATTTATTGCTAAACAGTGCTGCTTCTTAAAGCACAGTGCTCATGTTGAATGTGGTTAGCCAGGCCACTGAACCTCATGCAGAACAAATGCACAGGCTCTGCACTTCCCTGGGCTCCTCCTGCAGGTCTCTAAATGGCTCTGGAAAGCTCTTGGAGGCCTTTGATACCTACTTGGATAACTACTGAGTCCAGCCAGGTGGTTTCAGAATCATGCTGGACAGCTTATCAGAAAGAAAGAAGCTGCAGAAATGGTCTATATTTCTATTCTCCACTCCCAGGGCAGTAGGAATCTATGTGCTGAAGTGTGACTGGATGGATAAAAAAATGCCAAGCCAACTGCTTGTGACCTGGTTAATGGTGTATGGCCATTTTTAGAAAGAAGAGACTCTAGTTGCTGACAGGGAAGAAAAGTTCATAGAGTCTTATAGGAGAATGCTGTTTTTTTTCCTGACTTAATGGATTGTATAGTTTTTAGTATCTCTGGTAGTGTGGTAGTAGAGCAGGCTTCAATGGAGGCTTTTAAATTTATTCTTGATTTTTTTTTTTTTTGCAAGTGGCTGTCTGCTGATTGCAAGAAATTGCAACAGTAATTTGTGTGAGTAACTCTCTGCATGGCTGAGAGCAAGTTGGTATTATGCACGCAGATCTTTTATCTGTCTTGCTGCTTGGGAGTTTCTCCAAAATCTCAAAAGCTAAACTCATGAAGGGAAAGCAGGCAGCTTTACAGCATGATCTATCTTCATGGAGGCACAATGCTCTGAGCTGTTGGCTGCTGTTTGTTAAACCTCTTCCACTGCCTTGTAGGAGCCACCAGCGTTACCAACACTCCTACACTGAAGTAGTAAAATTTTGAAATCAATAATGCATGACTTGGCTTCTAATAATGCAACACAAACTATTAGTTAAACAGCTGGCTTCTGGCTCTAAATGTATAATCAGAGTTAATTGAATCCTTGCTATTTTATTTAATCATTAATAACTACCTAATAAACTCTGGAGGTGATTAGCAGCAACAGTAACTGCATTTGCCATCCCTTGCACCTGAGAAGATCAAGGTCTGTTTTCCAAACATGAATCCAGGCTTGTATCAGGCCAACTACATAACAGTGAATTCAGGTAAGTGTATGACAAGTAAATATCTCACCTATGCCAGACCAGCTGCTAATTCTTCTGTCTTAAATGGGCCTTAATTTCCTCTTTTAAAAGTGCATTGTCTTTCATGAATTTCCTGCATAAGAACAATTTTAAAAACAGAGTTGTAAGAATCAAGTACTATAAGTGTACTTAATAGTATGTCTTAATATTAAATTAAAAAGGCCACTTCTCTTAACAGTAAACTGGGAAACGGTTTGGAGAGCCAATACCAAAAAGAAATTCCGAGTTCACACCAATATGAACAGGAATGTTGGACTTCTGCGGATCTTCCCAGGAATCACTGCTGCTGCTGTAAGTGTCCCCACTTCATTTTGGAAATGGGTGAAGTGATGCTCAAATACTTGTAGCAAAGCTGCATTGTTTGGAGCAATGGTTGGGGTTTGGAGGGAAGGGAAAGAATCTGTCTTCTTCTGATAAGCATTTTTTTAAAATATCAGGGCATTCAAAGACTATTTCCATATGCCATAAATGATAAAAGCTTTTCAAATATCTTTTGTATAAACTGCCTGGGCTCTGGAACTTAAAAATAATTTCTTATCAGGACTCATAAATAGGTCAAGTGTGGTTTTCTACACAGGTGCAAGCTACAGTGACTAGGAAAATATTATCCTGGTGCATATTGAGGCCTATTAATAGATATCTTGTCAAAGAATAGACAATATGGTGGGTGGAGTGTGATTATTTCTACAACTCTTTTTTTTTTTCAAGGTTCATTTTGTCTCACACTGATGGTTCACATGACCCTCAGCATTCATACAGAGCTGAAAATGAAAAGTGGGATTTTGCTGCTGAAAATGAGAAGTGCAATTTTTTTGCCTTTAGAAATTATTTTGCAGACTGTGATTTTAGGTAAATTAGTCTTTAAATTTTGGCTAATATTAGTTCCATTAAATTGACAGGTCTTTTGTGCCTCTTGCCTTCTTAAATTGAATCCAGTAGTTTAAGCAGCACTCCCCAATTATATCACTATTCTTTTTAGGTGAATATGAACAGATGGAAAGACAGAGGGGTGGTATATTTGCAATAAAACACCAACTGCATAGTTAGCCTCATGGGGGTTTACAGTGTATTGCATTTAGCATATGTGATCAGCAAGGAAACGTCTAGGTTGTTGAAAATACATCTTTCTAGGAAGAGAACTTTGCTAGGCATTCTCTTACAGCATTCTCTTACAGTGAGGCACAATTATCTACTTCAGTGTCAACTGGCCCAGAATATAGAAGTGTCTCTGAGTTAAATCAGTTTGGTTTGGGGTTAAAAAACTTCATGCTTTGTTAGAATGTTCTTTCCTGAAAGGTGAAACACTCTGTCTCTTAGGCAGACATTGGTTAACTAAACTCTTTGCTAAAGCAAAAAAAATCTGGGCAGGGGTGTTGAGTTCTAATCTCAGTTAATAATTCAACATTTATTTCATAAGTGTAACTGTACCTTTTTGTTGCACCAAACAGTGGTGCGACAGCACAGCCTGTTAATGGCACTTGAACAATAGCATCTTTTTTCACATCAGCTAATGACTGTGCAAAACAGTTTATTTTAAAATCTCTCTAGAAATTTTAAAGGAAACCAGAGAGGAAAAGTCTCATCTTTTAAAAGCTTATTCTACAGTCTCAGTTATTGCAAAAGGGAAGCACAGAAGGGTGTAAGAAGACTGTAAGGCATGAGAGCCTGTAGGACTATAGCAGGAATAGACCACTTTAAAAATGCTGTGCCATACGTGAAAATTTTAAGGATGACCTAACATACCTTTTATCTCTGTTCCCTGTCTTGTTTTTAACCAGGTAAAAGCATTTCTTCAGCCTCCAATTGAGGGCATAGTACTCGAAACTTATGGAAGTGGCAATGCCCCAGACAAGAGAGAAGATTTGCTGGAAGAACTGAGGAAAGCAGCTGAACGCAAAGTGGTGATTCTGAACTGCACCCAGTGCTTACGTGGGGCTGTTAAAACAGTCTATGCAACAGGGCAGGTGAGGGGTGAGCAACCACTTCATTCCCCACTGCTATGTAAAACAAACATCCCACTGATACTTGCTTTAAACTTCCAGTAGTCCCAGCATATAAAACCAGGTTTATTAACTGCAAAGTTGTTGCTCTTAAAATAACTACATCTGAAAAACCTTAAGCTGGAAGCATTTAAACACATATCTACAAACAATATCCTGTTACTCCTGGTCTGAATGGTCAAAACAGGCAGCTCAAATCCCAAATTAGTGATTGCTCACTCCTGTCATGAGCAGCACTCCAGGATACTTTGCATTAGATCCGTAGTATCTCTCTCAGAGGGATTCCATTGAGCTAAAAGCTAGCTTAGGGGTCAGATGATCAAATAAAGTAGTATTTGATAGGATAACAGTTGCTTAGCTACGATGTAGGAGCATGAAGAAAGCCTGTAGATGCAAGCAATATTCCAAATCCCAGTTCTTTATTTGACTGGAAGTACAACTGAATTCAGGGTGAGATTGGAGAACAGTATCTAAGGAATTGTCTGTATTGAAGAATGGAAATCAGTTTGGTTTAACCCACAAGGATTGGCTTAAAGCAGGTTTTGTGTACATACTGTTAATATTCAGGGCATTCTGTAGTGTGTTTCTACCACAAGTTGTGTACCAAAACACGACATCACTGGGACTAATAAAAGCACAAAGCTGTATAAGAATATGTGCTGCATGTATTAGTGTGAGGGAAGCTGGTTTAACTGGCCTTTGAAAAAGGACCAGATATTAAATAGCCAAGAAGCACTACCAGAGGTGACTCATCCCTCTGCCTTGGACACCTGGTTTTGTTGGGAGCAACCACCCGTCTGGCAGAGCCAGCCTTTCCTTTGACTGCATGGCAAACCTAAATACCCTGGTCTGGTGCTGAAACCTGCCTCTTTTAGCTTTGGTTTTGACACAGCTTTAGATAATATTTGCACAAGGACTGTTTTGAGGAGAAAGAAATGGATATTGTAAGATTTTCTTTATACTTCCTTAGTATCCAAAATTGGTATTTTCTGATATGGGCAATTATTTGGATGTTGGTAAAACTTTTGCATAACTTTATGGAGATGTTTTGAGAAATAGTGACTTTTGCAAAGATCCCATGCTTTGTAGCAAATACTCTAGGAATATGCAGATTATATAGAACAGCTCACTCAGAAGGGAGAAAGCAGTTAAGTCAAGAAAAGACACCAAATTTATATTTGAAAAACAACATGAAAATGAACCCTAGGTTTTATGTGATCTTCTGCTTGAAATGAGCTGCTAAAAATTACGGAAAGAAGAAGGAAACCACTTTCCTATCCTTTGGTTAAAAGATTCTCCAAGTAGACACCTAAAATGGCTTTTTGCACTCTGATGCAGACTCTGGATATGCTGAATTGAAAGATACTGCTCAGGTCTTACTGAACCACTTTAAGTCTGTGTAGAAATGTGTTCCCTTCTGGCTTCCATTTTTTATATGGAGTTTGTACTATGTTGCTTCAGCATCAGTTGTTGGAGGCTGCCCTGTTTTCTTGGCATCTTTTGAGGAGAACACTGACCAAGGCAAGTCCTACAAAATTACTTCACACTTGTTCTTTCACTGCCTTCTCCTTTTCATGAGGAACTGCTCAGTGGAGGAAGTATAATGAGTGAATGCTGTAAAGCTGCTGTAATGTTAATTTTACTTTGATTTTTCTTTAAATTAAATATTTCAAAGGTCTTTGCACATGGCTGGACCAGTTTTTACTCATTTGAGCTAGTCAGGTAGGTCAGCTGAGTCCCTGGCTTCCCTTGAACTGTTTGTTTTAATTAAATGAATGTCTGGCCTCTGATCCATCTACACAGTGGAAACTTATAACTGAAGGGACTTTAGGTATAGGAAGGAAGCTGGGAAATCCCTTCCTCCGCCTCTTTCACAAACCCACTGAAAAAGCCCTAACTGTTCTTTGGTTAGCTCTGCAGTACAGAAAGTATTTCTCACCTTCTCTGTATATGGTTTCCCATGGGACTTTAAAAAAAATGTTACTCTGGGTCTCCCGGACGTGGCTAATCAGCTAATTAAGGCTCTGTATCTTGCTGAAAATATTGGTTAAGCCACAACAAGTTTTGAAGCTGAAGCTTGTATACAAGGTATTTAAAAGTAAAATGCAGTGCAAAGAGCCTAGTTCAAGATGCTTTACTGTGAGGCAACACATTATGGCAAAGAAGGCGGTCTGTGATTTGCCCAGGTACAGTTTAATGACAAGAGATCTGAAATCTCCTTTGCTGTCTTACACTTAAAAGGCTTGCCGATCATAGCAAAGATCCTTCTTCTTTTTGCTTTTGTTCAGACATTTTATTTTTTTAACTGCCAGAAAGATAAGTTATAAAGGTCATCTTTTTCAGTTGTTCTTCTCAGAACTGTGTAAATTACATATTTTAGTTGTATCTTCTAAATCATACACTGCTAGCACAGCCTGCAAGAATCTGAAAGCACTCCCGCTGTGAGCACGCTGTAGTGCTGGAATTCATCCAAAGTAATGCCCCATAAAAGAATGGTAAATATGTCTGTGTGAGAACAGCCTACTTGGCAGTGTTCAAAATGCCACTGGGTTAAAACAGAGTAACTGCAGCTTTTCAATAAAGGGAATCTGACAACTCTGCAGATAGCAGATATGGACCTGTAACCTTTCCCTTTTAGCATAGTAAGCGACCGTGGCAAGCATTTGGTGGAATTCTTCAGTGCTATTGCAGGAAAAGGAATTTAAAGTAAAAGTCATCTTTATTCAGATTGCTCTAGTATTTGCTTGGTATTTGATAATTAAAAGTACAAAAATTACAGTGGCATTAGGAGGAGCAAGAGAGTGGAGGCTTGGCTGCACACTGCATTCTGTGTAGCTACTCATCTTCCAAACACCTTTTCTGTATGTGCAGGTATTTCTGAATGCTATGCTAATTAGAATCATTGTTCCCTTTTATTCAGACTCTCGCTGATGCTGGAGTAATTCCTGGAGGTGATATGACACCAGAGGCAGCCCTAACTAAACTGTCATACACGCTCAGCAAGAGAAACCTTAGCTGGGAGGAGAAGAGGCAGGTAAATATTTCAGTGTGACCTTGAAAGAATAAGTTTCACATCTGCTATGCTAACTTCTGCTTAGCTTCATGCCTTGAGCTTCTCTCTTGCATTTAAAAGCAGTTGGTTCCAGAACTGTAATGTGAACAGCCCATGTTTTTGGGTTTTTTTCTTATGGAAAATACTATTAAGCAAACAAATGTATGAAGATAGGGAGAGAAAAGAATTCTCTGCATAAGTCAGGTGAAGACCATGACTGAGCCATAAAAATGCCATCTTTAAATGGTAGTAGTCTAGCTTGGACGCTTCTGTACTGAAAACTCTATGTGGAAATTCTTATGGGAGACAGAATCCCAGCCCTACTGAAGTCAGCAAAGATCTTGTCGCTGATCTTAGTGTGGTGAAGTTTCATCCCAGACTTATTCACACAAAGCTTATTCTGAAAATAAATATTGCCTACAGCCTCTTCCTTTACAGCATTACTCATAAAAGTATTAGATTTTATTTCTCTAAGAGGAGATACACTTAATAATACATAAAAAGGAGAGGATTATTCTAGAACCAGTTGTAACTCTTTTTAAAATCAGAGTCCCTTTAACAATGTTCTTACTGTTCATTGGTTGCTTAATTAAGGTTTTTTTTCCTGCAGTTTACATAGCTGTTTATCATGTTCCTTTTATACAAGGAGCCTATAGCTGTGAGTTAGATAAGCGAACAGCATTCTGCAGGAATGCATGAATTTCTGTGCTTGTATGTAGTGAAATCTTAATCCTGACACTTTGGGAGATGACATCATGATGAGTCACTCTCCAGACTTAACACTGTAGGCACATGTGTATCTCATGATGGTGCTTTGTTTTTATTAAGACCATAACAAACCTGATCATTATTTCATGCTCCACATCTTCCAACCAGTAGCAGCTCTTGAGGCAAACATATTTGGATACCTGTGATGCTAAGTGTAGTGGCTGAAAGTAACACTTACTGTGCTTAGACACAGTTTCAGCCTCTGAGCCTGCTGTTGTTTGCTAAAGCTGAGAAATGGGAGGAGGAGGAGGAACAGTGTGTGTCTTTGGTGAGGATGCCCAGAACATGCTCTGTGCAAGGATATGCCTGGCAGGTGACACAGTGCTGTGAGGAGCAGGGGTACTGGATGCGTTTGTGCGTTTGCATTCAGAAACTCCAGCTCTTCACTGATACCCCTTTGGCATACTCACTGACCCTGGAACATACACACACTAGCTTGTTTTTTTTTTTTTTTAATGCAGACTTTAATCCTCTTGCACAGTGGATCATTTGACCTGGGACAGGAGAAACCTTCCCAGTCTTGCCTGGGTGTGTGAGTTAAAACTTTATTTGAGATCCAGTTTGCTGAGATGAGATAGCTGACTTGCTGAGGTGAGGATTTGATGATAAGGTGTTTTAGGTACCATGTCACAAGATAATTCTGCATTTTCATATGCTGCCCTTTGGATTGTGCTACACAGTTTTTGTGTGGTGGTGTGCTGCACCTCCTTTATATGGTATGAAAAACAAAATAACTTTTGCAATTTCTTTGAGTTATGCAGGATTGGTTTCCTCATTTGACTCATTGTACAGACCCACAAACAATTGTGCTGGCACAACTAAAGGAACAGCATGCTGCATTGCCTGGGCAGGAATGAGTTATAGAGACCAGGAGAAGAAGAAAGCCTGGAAATGTGTCGTCTGTGGCAATATCTTCAGCTAAACATATCACCAAACAATAGTCTCCCAAGAGACAGAAGCTCTCCTGAAGCTGGCGTGGTTATTTTGGGATTCTTTTTCAACATGAAGAGCAAGGAATGTGCCCCCAGACACATACAAATGTCTGAAGAGTTGGTAGGACTGAATAAGGCACGCGGGGTTTTGCACTGGGTGCATTTAGCACAGGTGCCAATTGCTAAGGTTACCTGTGTAAAGCAATGATCTCAACATGTCAAATTCTAAAAGTGTGCCAAAGCAGTTGGTATCCTCTGAGTTACATGTATATGGGACTCTTCCAGCAGACAGCTATGGTGTTGTCAGCTCTTGGAGGGTTTTTTTTTAATAAAGGGCATGCCTAGACATAAGTAAACCTGGGGCATTCCTCCTGCCAACATCACATCTGTTTCTTGCAAACTTTCACAATCCTGCTTTTTAAAATTCTAATTGAAATAACTCTGTGCTTTATAGCTGCATCAGCAACCTTTCCTGAAAGAGGGCCAGTGTGTAAAATTGTCAGAATTGAGGAAACTAGTTGCTTTTTCTTGATGACTGGCTTCTATCTGTGTTCTCCAAGTTTCCCAGAGTCTGTAATTTAGAGCATTTTCATTTCTTTATTGCCCTATTCAAGTATTTTCTACACATGAATTGGCTGACCTTTTTACATTTTGATTTGGTTTTTTTTCCCAGTTATATTGGAGGCACCCATCCTGCAAACTGTTACATGCCTCTTTGGGTACTGAATGACTGCTGCTACTGTAGATTTTCTGCATTCAAAGCTGGATCTATGTCCAAATTTTTAAAAAATCGGGGCTAATGGAGCTGTTTGAAAACCCATGGAAATACATGACTGTCTACAGGCAGCACTGGGCTTTGTTTTGAGGTCTATGTACACAGTCTGTGTAGGAGTCCTGAGGTTTGTGAATGCTGGCAAGAGGCAGCAGCATTTCAGAATATTCTGGTCTTAAGCCTCACTCTGCTCATTACTCATTATCTTTGTGTTTTTAAGTAGGCTGCAGCTTACCCCACTAGGGAACTTTTGTCCGCATATTCTAAAATTTGGGGTGTTTTGTTATGTGCTTATTTTGGTTTTCTTTGCTTTGGAAGGAAGTTTTGTTTGCCTGTCTCTCTCCCTCCTTTGTCTTTTTAAACGTGCAGTCTGCATGGGACAGTAACTATTTCTTTAATCTTTTGTCTGCATTCAATTAGTTTCCATAATTCCTCCAAACAATTTTCTAACTTGATTCTAAGGTTTTTTTATTAGACTACCACCATTTTTTTCCTCTGCTAACAAAGGGTTTGATTGCTTGCTTTTCAGATGCTGAGTGAGAATCTAAGAGGAGAAATGACTGTTGTACCCACAGGAGCCAAGATCTCTTTGAGAGATAGCAAGTTTATTCAAGTGATTGCCAAATCTCTAAGTATCAGCAGCAAGGAGGTATATACTTAAATATTTAAAATTAATATCATGTAAAGCTGTAAACTGAGTTAAATGAGCCTAGATTAAAGATGAACAGCAAAGCTGAAAGAAAACTGGAATATGGAGTTAGGGAGAAAGGACACAATGACAATTCTATAACTAAAATTTTTTTAATTAAAAGCATATTAACGTTTTTCCCCCCTCCTTTGTAGCCCCATCTTGGGATTATTTTCTTGGCTGGCTGGTTGCAATAACAAGCCTCAGACAGATGCTCTAATTCACGGTATCAATGATATGAAGAATTGCTTTATATTTTTGTGGTCAAATGTATTGACAGTTTGGAGCAATCCAAATAATAATGGGTAAACCAGCTTAATTGTACATGCAGTGATAGAAGGGTGATACTAAGGAAGCATTACACAAGTGTAATTTGTGGTGTTTAGTCCCTCCCAATTAGAAAATGTAATATAAATATAAATTAGATAATGTAGTACTGGTTGTACAAATACTCACTTTTCTCTTGACTTGGGTTCAGGGAAGATGGGATTTTTATTAACTAATGAATACTGAATGTATTCTTTAGTTCTTCTTTAGTAAGCATGAGAAATGGGAGACTATTCAGGGGACCTAGGAGGCTTGTCAGTGTAGGTTTGAAAGGACAGGTTACACAAATATCTGAGGAATAACATAAATAAAATTGATCCAGTCTTGAGGATATGGTCTTTTTCAACTCCCACCAGCACTGTTTCTCCTACTGTACTGATGTGTAGCTATGTCAGTACAGAGATGGCAGTCAGTGTATGCACCTTAAATGGTTTATAAAGATATCAGGTACTTGTAGTGTTGCCAGAGAGGAATATAAATCTTATGGATGTGAGACTGACAAAATGTAAAATAAACACAAGACTTCTTTCCTTCCAAGAACTAAATGCTACCAGTTCTAAATATACAAATTACTAATTTGGAAACTTTACATGAAAGCAAGGGCAGTGTTTTTACGACTTGGGTGTCAATCGCATTAGCGGCGAGGCTGATATTAAATGTTTAATTTTATTTGTTTCTCAGGAGTTAGAAGCCGTACGAGATGCATTAATTCCACCTTTGGCTTGTGCTGCAGCTAAACTGGGTGACATAGATGCACTAAGAGCCATAGCAGAAATGGTAATGTAGAATGAACAGTGTGTACAAAACATTGATTTTTAAATAAAACTGTAATTGATGATAGGAAGCCATACTCATGGAAAGTGACAACCTAAGCTTTAGAGTCAAGGTGCTATGACAATTACACATGGTTTCTAGACTTCTTGGTCTTTGCCTTTCAGAACTGGTATGTTCTTGTCCCTCTCTGGTTTTCAGCTGTTTACATTTTCTTTTGAACTGTGAAAATACAGGTAGATTAAAATGCAAGTTCTTATCTGCCAACTTTGGAACATTTTAAAATGATTTGCGCTGCTTTCTTTTCGCTTAACTTTCTTTATGCATATTCATAGTATCCACCTTTTGGATGTAAATCTCTCAGGAATAAAAAAAAAGAACTTGAAAATTATATTTAAGCAAAACACAGTGCAGTGCTAATTCAGGATTTCTGTCTCGCACGAGAGCTCTGACTTGGGTTATACTCAAAGAAGAAACAGGCATTTCCCTGTCATCTCTTTTCTTTTTTCCCCCTCTGCCTTGGTTTACCATACTATTGAGATTTTGGTAATGGGCCTCAAGAAATGATAAATATATCTTGAAAGTAGGAATTAACTAAGACAAGAACAATTAGCAGTCTACGGGCACAAAGCTGCTCTATGGTGTGCTGTAATAAAGAATATATTTCAGTGGGAAACATGCAGGAGATGGAATAAATATCTTTATTGGCACTAAAACAATGCTGCAAGATAAACCTTATTAAGTTTATTGTTAAGGCTTAACAATTTGGTGGCAGAATTAAAATGTGATGTATACATCCTACTGTGTGACGTTTGCAACAGCTTAATGTGCAGCCATTATCTTTCTGGCATGTGAAGGGTATGTCCTTTTGCAGGGTGGAAACCTGAGCTGTGGGGACTACGACGGCCGAACTCCACTCCACATTGCAGCCTCTGAAGGGCACCTGCCCTTAGTTGAGTATTTGTTGACGTCTGGCGCGACTGTTTATGCCAGAGACAGATATGGATCTACCCCACTGATGAATGCCATCAAGTTCAGGTAACAATTTATGTACTGCTCTATATAAGGTTCATAAACCTTCTGTCATTTTGGATTTCAACTCCATCCATCCTGTGTTCTGGTCTTGTCTGGTCTCAGCAGTCATGTATAAATGACAGCAGTTAAAATAACATATATCAGCTTATTTCAAAGGATATCACTAGCCTAAATGAAAAGATTTTTTAAAATGATGTGGAATGAAATCAAACAAGTTGGTATGCATGCAGAATTTTAGCATAAGGTAATTATTGCTGTCCCCCTGCCAAAACTTTGTCCGTAATTTCAGAGCTCCACTCTTTATTCTGAAGCTTCTTTATAAAACAGAGCCAAACTGATCACTCCTTTTGATTGTCAGAAGTGAGAGTGCAGGACCATGGGCTGTCTGTTCTCTTTCTGCCCTTCCCTTTCTCATCAAGACCAGACTGTTTCAGTTGGCACAAAATATACCGGTAGGTTGACATGTTTTAATCTTCCCCTTCCACCAGTGCTTTCCTGAGTCTCTTGCTGGATGACTGGTTTTTGATTTTTCCCTTCCACCCACTCATAATTATATGGGATGGTTGCATGGCTCTGCCTGCTTTGTGGATTTCCTCTTCCTGCTGTTATGAATGTCAGCAGTTCTTGAATGGTAGTCATGGACTTGCACTTCACTGGTCTCTTCCATGTTGTATAGTCCTAAGGAATGGCCATATCACAGAATATAAAAGTTATCAGTAATCAGAATTTAATTTTCTAAGATTTAGTTTGTATAGCCTCAGGAATCATAGAGCCATTGGTCTTCCAGCATGTTAGAAGCTGCACACCATAATCTCTCCTTGTCTTTGATCCACTTTCAGCTCCTTATCTGATATTCAGTCTGTATCATGGCAGGAGAAAAGCCTTTTTTTTTCTGTAAAAGAGCTCAGATGGATTGAATTTTCATGGTCTTTCTGCGTGAATGTCCCCAAATATTCCTACAGCTTTCTAATGTTGACAGGTTCACCTGGTCTGTCAAGCTGGAGTTAGTTCCCTGGGAGGTCTGACACTCCTGGATTACCATGGGCTGCAGAATAACTTGAAGGCTTCTTCTGTTTCAAAGACCAGCTGTAGAAAACTCACCAGGCTCTCTGACTGTGAGAGATGGAGTGCGGCGTGGCCGCGCTGTGCTATTGCCATTCCTCCTGCATGGTCCCAAACAGCTTTGTGGCTGCTGCTTTACCTCATGAATATATAAGCTCTGCAGTCTTAAAGCAAAAACAAGCCCAACAGCAAATCAAACAAATAACCTTGGAGTTGAATAGAGGTGGCTCTGGTCCAATGTGAGAAAATGCTAAAGCATTAGATACTATTAGATGTTCCTGCAAATCAGGCACCTACTTTTTTTACCACACCCATCTACCGCCTGAGGAATTTCACATGAGCTTGTTGTTTGGATTCCTTAAAATTGCCACTCCTATATTAGACTCCTACTATGACTCTTCGGCTCTTTAAAACTGCACACCCATTTTGATGCAGGGAATTGTAAAAGGAAACTGCACCATAACCATTTTCAGTTTCTCTTTTTGTTTCCACTGTTGGAACGAGAGGAAGAGTTGACTTAGAACTAATCTCATAAATGTGTATTTATGATCTGCTCTGTACTCACACTGCATTTCACACTGGTAAGCATATAAAGGAGAATGCTAAAGAGCAGACAGCTGTATACATGTGTAATTAGATACCCACTAAAAAGATATCTGCTACAGAAGTATTTAAATTCTATTTATTAAACACTTGCAAGCTGAAAGTAAAGAGATTATCCTGATAGAAAGTGGCAGAGAGGAAAGGGGTGGGGGGGAAAACTGATGATAATGAGTAGTCAATGCTTTAAACTGTTTAATATTGTAACTTTCTCAATTTTACTGAACATTGCATCAGCTTAATCCCATTTTCTGAGAATTAATATTTGTATAATTGGCATTTAACTGCAATACAGTATCCACTCATCTTAAAAATAGCTTTCTTCCAGTCTTTTATGTAACATTTCTCAGTGGCTTGCCTTTTAACCAGCATGCAAACCTGTATAATGATGACGGATTTCTCTCTTCCATTTATTAATTTGTAAAGATGACCAGGAGTTATGTCTCTTCTTAAAAGCTTCTTAACATAGCACTGTCAGCTGATAGACCAGTGATTTGATTTACGTCAATGAGAGTCTCTTACATTTTTTGACTTTAAGTGACTCTTTCTTTGTTTCTTTCTAAATAGGAAATAAACTACTGCATTTCCACTTTTTCATTTGTAACTCTGCAATTTTCCTGTAGTCTCACTCACTTGATGCATGAAGCTAAACAGACCACTGTTAATCTAGGCCAGTTGCTTCACATATCAAAATAAGTAGCATTCCTTTAATTTCTTACAGCACCCTCAAGGGATAATTAATTTTCAAAACAATAGAATAATATTTTTTTAATAACAGAAACTCTCTCAGCAGGAAAATGTCTTGAATAAAAATTGTGTATATTTTAAGTAGTAAAAGTGCTTCCATTTACTTGTAGAGTAGTGGTAAAAGGTTGAAAATGGGGAGTTGCTCATACAGTGCTGTGAGAACATCAGATTAGAGGTAGTAAAATTACCTCCCACGTAAATATGAATTTAAATACTTGATATTTTGAAAGGTTACATTTACATTACTTCAGGAAATCTAAGGCAGAGAGAAAATCTACCTACTGTTGACTCCAAGAAGCACACTGTAGCCTGTCCTTACAGTGTTTGAGCACAAAATTCTCACTGATACCATGCAGAAAACCAAATAAGTGAAACTAAGCTGATCCTGCCATAACCATTCTGGTTGCTAGGGGAGCAAGCATGAAAAAGAATGAAGCCAGTCAAGTTTGGATATACATTACACCTGCATTTCTTTAACGAGAGTTGGTGGAAGGTGTGCAGCCTAAGGCCCCAATCCTGCAAACTCTTACATGTGTGTTAATTTCACATGTATGATTCATCCCTTTTGAAGTTTATTCACTTTTAATAAGTGTCTGCCAGGTGAGGGCCTGGGATGACAGGTACTGTACAGAGCCTGGATTCCTGTGAATCCAGAGCCCTCATGAACTGGTAAGAGTGTGGATGTCTTTACCTGGAACTCAAACTTTGCTCAGAGTGCTGAATGTTGAAGACTGCACCAAATCAGATGTTTTGCTACAAATATATTAAAAATATTAGTATACACTCGAGTTTTAATGTCCAGTGTTATCAACAATGGAAACACCTTTTGCCTATTTGTTTTCTCCTTCAGAGAGGGACAAATAACTGATACTACTAAAAAGCTATCTCAAGTAACATATGCAGAATAACATTGTTTCTACAGCCTGTGTCTTGACCAAGAGTCATGGTTTGGTGACAGAACACAGTAAGAAAAGGGAGGGTCAGGAACAGCTCACAGGTGACAATGCTAAGCATTTGTTTTTTGCTAAGCATTATCAGGTGGTGCTAAAATGAGCGTGGAGCTGTGCAAGCCAGGGCTGGCATGGGGAGGTTGCCATCCACTCTGCATCTTGAGCTTTGACTGTCTGGAAGTTCTTCTGTTCTTGGTTTTGAGCTGTCATCTTAGAACAGGAATTGCATTTGAACCGTTCCCAAGAAGTTCATGGCTCATGACATCACCTGAACTTCAGATCAGCTCAACTGTGACCCTTGTGAAGCTTTTGTAAAGCCACAGGAGAGCAGCACTTAAAGAAACAATTTCTAAAGACAAATACCTCTCATGTGCCTAAGACATAACAGTATGAGAAAATTCACAGCCAGCCTCTTGAGATATGAGTACTGCCCTAGTGGTAGGTACAAGACAGCAGAAGTGGTGCTGTGGAGAGGCTGAAGTTTGTTCAGAATGTCGATGGCGTTCGGGTGCAAGCAGGAACAAGCTGCAGTGTGCCTTGCCTCCTGCATAGTTTTCATGTTGAGTGGTGGGAATGTCAGAGGTGGTCTGTTTGCTTTCTTGGACTTCACAGCCACAGTACTAAATCTGACACTTTTAAACTTTGCATTACTATTTGTCCCTACTCTTCCTCTCCCTTGCCCTGTCTTTAAGAAGTGCACAGCACTTCTTCCCATTTTTCCAAGAAATGTGTCTTTGAATGACTCATCAGGACATTGTACTTCTGTTTAGAAATGCTTTATTGTAAGCATTTATTGTAAACACTATCAGTTACAATGCTTACAAACTTAATTTATTTCAAATGACTTTTATTTTTTCCTTGTTTAAATTTGATGTATTAAATGAGCAGGGTAAATGATCCCATATCTGTCTGTACCAGATATTTACAGAGTCTCACTCAGAGCAGTAATGGCTATGTGGTGTGAGTGGGGTGTGAAGGGCTTTCTGGAGAGATTCTTCCTACCAGTAAGGAGTAAATAGTTACAACAGGAAGAGAAAATCTGTCTTTTTGCTGTATCTAGAGATACAGACCTCATAGATGGAGCACACTGAGGGAAGATCCCATAGCAAAGCTTTTGTTTTAAAAAATGCTCATTTCGTGCTGAGATTTCCTGTATAAGGTGGGAAATGAGGAACACTCCAGGGCAGTCCTTGGAGAGTAAACAGACACTCCCCATGTTCTGTTCAGTACCCAATGAGAGCCTGAGTGAACAGACATGTTCCACTTTAATCTATTTCAGGTCAAATTTCATTTCAGCGAATTACTGTTTGGATTAAGACTAGAAACTAAAAAATTCATACATGTAGAATTCATGCTTTACCACAGATGGAAAAGTAGGAGACCATGCCATTATTTGCTGGCTCAAGGAGATGCTTGTGGATGACAAGCCATGTCATAAGGGACCCACCTGAGAAAATACTTTAGATAACTGAACAAACTTGAGGCATATGCTGTCCCAGCAATGCTTTGCTATGAAGCAAAGGAAGATTTTTTTTTTTTTGGCTGCCAACTGGAACAAAGTACAATTAAAAAAAAAAATCTGTGTCCTAAGGTCAATAACCTTTGTTTGGAAAAGTGAGATGATTTCTGTAGCACATGTACAGTTCTTTGGTTAGTTTAGAAACTAAAGCTCTTATATGGAACATATAAGCTTACATAGGCTTTATATGGATAACTGTAAAGTGACTTCTGATTGAAGATGGAGTTTCCTAAAAAAGGCAGAGGGATTAGATAAGTAGTTTAGTCCAATTCGAAAATGGAAAGGCCCATGGCTACCACCAAGTGATTAAGCAGAAAGTGTATGTGAGCTTATTTTTTTTCATTACTACAGATGATCTTTTAGGTAATTGGTTGGAAAACCTAATGTATTTTCTATTAAATGATAAGTCTCTTTATTTTGAAGTGTTATATTATAGCAACTTACTTAAAATAGGAACTATGAAACTATTCCTGATCTACTGGGTCATCATGCTCTTTCTGGAGAAAAAAACCTGTATTTTGATTTGGAAACTAGATCAATTGTTTAACACAGGAGCATTCTGTCATCTCCTTTTCAAACCTAGTTCTAAACCGTCCACTAGGTTAGTTATGAAAAATGTATTTGCAGATCTTTACTTGTCATGTTATTTTCTACCCACAACAGTACCTTTAGAGAGCAGCCTTTCCACAGAGTTTCTTAAGCCTCTGACTAAGGTGTAGGTGTTGGCTGGCAGTGCCATTTGTCCCTTTATCTCAAAGGAAAGGACAAGAAAGACCTCCTAAAGTCTCCAGGTAGAAATCAATAATAAAGGTATTGGGAGGAGGAAGTTAGGAAAAGATGTGCTTTTGACAGAGGTTCATAAGAATACTTAGCATCATTTTGAAGCCCTAAAAATCTGATTAGCTTCTCCATTAACATAAAGATTCATTGCTTATCTGCAAGACACAATGTTTTATTTAAGACTGATATGTATGGGCATTGTATCCTTTAAAATACAGGAATGATGCTATGTAAGAAATATTCCCCCTATTTGCATGTATTTCAGTTACTAATATTTCTACTGTTAAATTAAACTAGCACTAAGGTTAAGACACTAAGAATTCTTGGAAGAGAAGGGTATGCATCCCTTTCCTTTTTAGAGCAGAACTTAACACTTCCTTAGTGTGTGAATGTGTTTTTGAGAGGGAAGCTCTCTTTACTGCATCTGTCACCTTGGAAAAGATTGATTGGTTCTGTGGTTGTGGAAAAGAGAATGTCAGAACTTTCACTGACTGTTTGTGTATATGATAATGTTGGATTCAGGGGGAAAAAAGTAATTTTCAAGGTCAAGTCACTTTCTCATTTTTTTCTATTCCTCTCATAAAGGCACATACCAGTGATTAACTTGTTACGAGAAACAGGAGCACACCTTTCAAGCCATGACTTGGACGATGTTGGAACAATACTCTGCAGGTAAACGTGGTATTTGAGGTGGCCCTAAAATAGGTGTGGAGTGGAATGGTTTTTCAGAAGAGACTCAAAAATTGAGCACTTTCAATAAACAGTTGGGTCCCTGGCACGTGAGGGAGTTCTTTCTGTGATAGATGAATAATAAAGCAACAAGTGAAGTGATGAAATTAAGAATCAACTCTGTTTCAAAGCACCAATAACTCAAGAAAGTTCCAAAGGACAAAGGATTGTGGGGATAAGTGAGCTGGAAGCAAATAAATACCCCATTTCCCCCCCAAGTCTCTTATTGAGGAATGGTGAAAAGAAGCTGTTCAAGGTGTGATTTTGTAACATCTCTCTTTAAAAATAAAGCTGCACAAATCATCAATTTTTTTGTCTTAAAGTCCACTTTTCACTTACTTTGGAATGGCTTCTATTCTAACTAGTATGTAGTATTGTTCTTAACTAAATCAAATAGACAAATAGGTTTAACCCCAAAACTTGTGAACTGCTGCTCACCATCATTGTAGTTAATTTTAAGAGGATAAAATTCTCTTAGAGCTGGCTTTCCATACAGTTACTTTCAATATATAACAATGGGGATATGTGTTATAAAAATAAATAGATGTTAGATTTTATTTTTTCCAGTACTAGTCATGAATTACAAATTACTCTGAAAATTGTGAGAAGGTTCCATGTATTTCCAAAAATTACTTGTAGTTTTTACTTAATTTCCTCTTCTCTCTTCTTTTGAAAAACAAACAAAAAACCCCTGAGCACTGGCCTTTATATCAGGACTTGGCAGGAAATCATGAGACTTGCAGGGACCGGCCAGTGCTGTATAATGTCTACCAAACAAGGTCAAGGTGAAGCTTATGTGTGTTCTGTGTAGAGACTGGACTCTGTCCTTTGAGTAATTCTGGAATTAAGGAACACTGTCTGGAGTGTTTCCATTGTCATAACATGCTCAGAGGAGATTGGGTAATAAGACTTTTACCACGGAGTCAAAATATGCACTTCCCAGGGCACTGCAAGTGATAGGACAGAACTAAACCCTTGGTTTCTGCAGTTTGCCTCTGCCAAAAAAGGTTTAGGGAATGACATTCCTCTGCAAATAAATTGGCCTCTTGCTTAGTCCTGGTGGCAAGTGCAGAACCAGTTTGGCTAGCTGACCTGGCAGTAGTATGTCCAAAACCAAAAAAAAAAAAACCAAGAAGAGGAAAAGGGTTCTTCACACAAAATAAAAAAATGGGGTTCTCACGCAGTTTGTTACAGCTTTTTAGGGATCATTGTGCACCTGGACCTGTATGGCCTGACCAGGAGCAGAGCCAGGCAGTGGTGAGGCTTCAAGACAGTGCTGAAGTGGCTGCTCATACCCTGCTCCTGCAGAGCTGAAGCTCTCCATTTTCTCTGCTGTTTTAGAGGGCTTGGCATACTCATTTCTAACAAAGTGGACTTTTTCCACAGAGCATTACTCAGCTAACTATAAGTTACTAAATCTGAGGTGCTGGTGTTTGTCTCTGATATTTCTACAGTGTCCTCAGATGACCTTACTGATACACTCATTTTTCCAGCATGTTCTGGCTCACTTCTCTGTCCTCTCTCTTGTTTTAAGCCCCCTCTTTGCAGGCACTGGCACCTTCATGGCACAGCTTGAACATGGCCACATGGTCAAGGTGCTCATGGAACCAGCTGTTTATAACATCTCCCCTCTGTCTAATTTGAACTATTTTCCTATGTTTCTTCTATCTTGTAATGTACCTTAAGCTGCTATTTCTACCAGTCTGAATTTGTCACCAAGGCAATATGTCAAGTTCTTGGGGTTTAGAAGGATAAAGCTGCTTGCTTTCTGATGAGCTCTGTGTTTCTGTACTTAGCTAACTTAACTTTTTCCCCCATGCAGTTCTCTCTGAATTAAACTATAAGCATGTTCTCTGCTACCTACCAATCCTCAAACAGACTGTTATGAAAGCCCATGAATAGTCTCCTCAATCTCCTTCTGTTTAGACTCATGATTTTAGAATAGAATAAAATAGTTCACTTGGAAGATTATGAAGATAAAAATAAATGTGTTCCTTTGGCATTGGTGATGTTTGAGAGGGAGAGGAGTACCAGCCAGAGCTGAGAGTTGGACAGTATCAGTGGGAACTCTTGTGTAGGAAGTGGAGCTGCACATAGTTATTAAATCTTTCATGGTTTCATTTGCTGGTGTCTTTTTTAAAGTGAGAGGTGTTAGTCTGGTTTTAGAATCACTTTGTTGATGTTTGGTATCTGGTTCATGGTTTTGTTTGGAAATGAGATCTCAGTGTTAGTAATCTGTTAAAAATGTCAGAATATCTTCTCATATTGCAGTAGTATTGTCATCTGTCTGAAATACCAAACCATGATGAGATAAATTGGGACACTCTTATTGGGAAAGCTTCTGGACTTCTGGAGTTGGTAAACAGTTGATGTGTGTTTGTTTTTTAAAGGGAAAAAAGCTTGTATAGAATTGAAGTACTTCAAGTCTGTACTTCACAAAATTAAACAGGGGCACAAAGCCAAACCGGCTTTCTCATATTCTTATATTTCATAAAATTATATGTGATATTATGATATATACAAAGATGCAGCCTTTCAAAATCACCACCTTTCAGAATAAGATGCCTCTTCAATTTAACATAAAGAGGGGGTAAGGCTGGGGAAGGAAGGGTAAATATCCCTCTGCAGGAATAAGGACCAAGCTTCTACTGCTTGCTGTCTTTCAAAGAAGTCTGTCTCAGCTGAGAGAGATGTGGAGACACAAGCTAAGAACAAATAACACTCCCAAATGTGTTCAGGACAGAGCAATCCATGCCTTGTGCTGGACTTTTTTTTTCCCTTTGGATCTTCATCTTAAAAAAAAATAATAAGAAAAAAATTTCTGTCAGGGTGAAGACACATCTGAAAAAAATAATGTCTGTCCTGATTACTTTATATTGAGATGGAAAAAGGAGAATTGCTGATAAAGCACAGCTTTGTGTCCCAGGGAAAGATGAAATCCTAGTACATGAAGAGGCAGAAAGGAACCCCAAGGTGTCATTTCACTGTACTTTTTACTTCCCAAATTTACAACTGCATTGGCCCTTGTCCTTATAAACCCTCTGAGACCTGACAAGCTTTGCTCCTGGTCCCCTGGCAGTAACAGAGCACCCCTTAAATTGCAGCTTGATGTTGCTGTGATTGTAGGTACAGACAGCACTGTCATTATTCTTGATATCTTAGCTCTATCATCATCATGGCTACATTAGCTCTGCTGAAACTGTGAACTGAATACATAATTTTTCTGAATGCAAGAGTACTGATAGGCAGAATTATCAGCTGTCAAAGGTATCAGAGTTTAGTAAACTGTGGTAGATAGTTCTTTATCAACAAAGCACGTTTTAAACATCATGGTAAGTGTATATTGAAGATATCTTTGTTCCATTGCATTATATAACAGTGATGGACTTGCTGCTTGGAGGTTGCACTTGTAGTTGGAATTGCTGGCATAAATATCTTTGAGACAAATACAGAGTCAGGGTTCCTATAGTGTAAATATATTTTAGTATATGAAGTACGCTTACTGTGTATAAAGGAAACCCAGATGTGTATAGCTTGACTATGGAAATCTGGATTTGGAGAAAATGTTTTGTGGTGTTCATGATGCTAATCAGTCTAGTAAATAGTAGGTATCTTCAATTTAGACTGGTATCTAAATTTTCTCACAAGCTACATCACCTTTTGTTCTCTGGTCACAGCCCCCATAGAATAAAGTTCTCACTTGATCAGTAAATGGCTGCTGCAAAATTGAAGATACTTCTGTGTATGTGGATTGCTCTAATGTCACGAAAGGAGATCACAGTTTTGCCCTCTGCAGCGAGGGTTAAATTGCTCTTTCTGAATCGGTGCTGTTAATAGGCAGTTAGTTTTTGAGTAAGTGCAGCTGCCCTTGTTTGTTGCTTACAGAGATGTAGCTGAGGTGCCCTGGGTGTGTGGGTTGGTAATATTTCTGAGAGTCTTTGACCAAAGTGGTTTCCACTTCGCACATGGCTGAACGATGCGATTCTGTTTGGCAAATACAATGTGCTCTCCTGTCCAGTGTTGGTGATGCTCATAATTCTCTAGGTAGGCTTTTTGTTTCTTCCTTTAACCTGTGACCTTACAGTGTTAACAGCAAGAGACTAGTCTTTGTAAATAAAGATAATTCATGTGTTCCAGAAGTGGCTGCTAAGCAATTTCTTTGCTTTACTAATGCTTACACTTTTTCTTTACTAATGCTCACCTCTTTCCTGCAGTCTCCTTACCAACCTCCCACTGAGCTTCCTGTTGGACCTCCTTTGCTTTCCTCTGTTTCCTTATTGCTTCTGAGGGGCTTTTTCTTTTGTGATGGCAGTTTTCATTAATGATTTATTGATCCTTTCCTTCATGATGCCAGACTGATGCACTGTTAAATCTCTCAGTACCCCACTACCACTTCCCTGTCCCCCAAAGGCCTCAGCTGTGGGTCACCTGGGGCTTGCATGGAGGAACACAGAGACCATTTGCTTTCCCTTTTCATGCCCAGCCTCTGGGACGGCTGCAATTAGAGGCGTCCACTCCCCTGAAAACATATTTTCAGGTACTTAAGTGATTTTATCAACAACAGAAGTGATTTCAACCTAGCAGAGAAGTGAATGTTGCAGCCCTGCTTTCATGGTTTCTTCCATGACTGCCCCTTGCATATTGAGCCTTCTCCATTCTTCACCAGGTCTGCCTGGCTTGGCCATCACTCCCAGGAGTTCATCACCATCTCCATCCCTGCTGCCAGCACAGTGCTTGTCACCCACAGGAAGCTCTGGTTAAGGCAGAAAACTCTGAACTTAATAATGTTGGGGAGGTTTTCCCCTTTCTTAATGAGATTCAACCTCACTTGATGATTATCAGCAGAGTTCTGCTGAAACAATCTGCAAGCTCATGGCAGGCTCAGGTCTAAGCCTCAGAGATGCTGGTATCCTGAAAAGACTGAAGGTCATACTCCCAACCTTCCCATCAGTTCAGCCTCTCTTCAGGCTTGGTACGGACTGGCATGATTTTGCATATGCTCTTAGCCCTTTTACCAAAATGAGAGTTAAAAATCAACTTTAAGTATTGTGGATGTGACCACCAGCAGATCTGCAAAGAAATAACCTGGTGTGCATTCCTCTGAAAACTTTAACTTATTTGTGTAGGATTCATTGTGATCCTTTCTACTGCTTGTTATATGTGGCAGGCAGAGATCATCTTTGAAAAGCTTTTTACTTTTTTCTGTTTGCTTCCCGTTTAAATCCTACAAATTGTTTTGTGAGACTCAAATATAGCTGTGTTACTGTCCAAATAATATCACATAAATGTACCTAATGTCATAACTACTGATATGCAAACTTGTGAAGGGGGTTTCTCAGGGGTTTTAAATAAGTCCTGTGGATTGCTGGCACATCTGCTTGTGCTCTCACTCAGCTGCATCTTGATTTAGCCATTGCCCTCACACCAACTAATTTCATGAGATAAATATTGTGTTGTGAAATATGAAACTGCGTGACTTTTTTTTCCCCTTTGGTCATAGTCACACCCACTATGTGAAACTAGCCTGTTGTAAGTACTTATAGCACAGCCCTATTAATTTAAGGAACTGATTCATCAAGCTGTGTTGCTTGCTCAGCTATTCAAAGCTGTTGTAATAGTGCACCTTACCTCTCTACCCTGGCTACCATGTTGAGCCTGGTTGAGCCTTCACCTGCTGAGCTCATTGACAGGACCCAGGAGCTCACTGAAATTAACTGAAAGATTTAGAACCAATATTAATTATTCTTTTTCCAGCCTTACAGCTAAAGGCGATCTGGATGGGCTGTATGCCTGGTACTTGGCTGGTGCAGACCTGGAGCAAACTGGTTATGATGGCAGGAGTCCCCTACAAGTAGTAAGTGTCCATACAGCTGTACTCCCTTGGTGTGCTAGCTGAGTAATAACATGTGCTCTTGGATAATATTTGTTTGGGAAAAATATACGTTGGACTATAAACTGGATTAGAATTTTTTACAAACTCAAATCTGGTGCTGTTGTGAAGTAATAAATAGTTGGACCAAGAATTTTCTCATCTATGTTGCAGGAATTAAAATTTAAATTGGATTTTAATGATTTTGTGGTAACATAGTCTTAATTCCCACAAGTGAGTATTTGCGTGTCCTGGCGCACAGGATGACAGGATTTATTCATGTTTCTACTTACAGGCAGAGGCTACAGGACAGAAGGAGGTTCTTGACTTCCTTAAACAAAAGCAATAAGAAAGGTAAGATTTTGTTCTCAAGTGCTGGAGTACTGAAATGTATCATCAGCACAAGTATGAAGAGGGATCTTGTATTTAAGCCCTAGTACACCCTGAGACATCTGGGTTCATCTGCTGTCCCTGTCTTGGTTCCTGATTTGACTCTGAGTACTTAAATCCTTCTTTGTAGAGTGGGGCTAATGTTTATTATTCTTTCTGCCTGAACCTGGAAATGCTTTTTTGTGCATTCCACGGTGTAGTTCTAAACTTGGTTTGGAATGTAAAAGCTACTAAAATAAAACCACTGAAAGCAACAATGTGATGTTTCATCAGCCTGTCGCAATAAAAGGCTCCTCTGTCTTGTCTGCTTTGGAGAGGAAATGCCTTTTATCAGGCCAGGCCCAGCTCTCAGGGCGCCGTGCCCCAGCACAGGAGCGTTCCCTTCCCCAGGACAGCTGCACGGCCACCACAGCCATTCAGGAGGGGCCACTGTGCCACCTGCAGCATCTCCACGTGCCCTCTCCTTCTGGCTTTCAATGGAGCACCCTAAACCGGACAATCTTCTGGTTTAACATCGTCAACCACATGGGAAACGTGTGCCAGATTTGTCATAGACCAGAGTTAGCTGTACTCCAGAGCTGCAGAAAGTTCTGTCACAGAGAGCTGTGCCCAGGGCAGTGCCACAGGCTCCCTCTTCCTCAGGCTGCAGAGGCAGCTGCCTGGTTGTGCCTGACACGAATCCCTTCTGTGCTGCCATCATCCATGGTGTGTTTCCCTGGCCCTGTGTGTGTGTGTGCCTCATGTTCAGAGCATCAGATCTGGCAAGTCCCTCTATAGGGAACTTGTTGGGGCATTTGACCTTCTCCAGTGCTGTGCTGTAACTGGAAGCATTTAAAACACTTGCCTTTCACTTCTCAGAGCTCCTTTCTGATGCAATACATTGTTGATTTAGATTTCTCCAATATATTGGCAAGTCTAATCCAAATTTAAATATTGGGAGGAGATGATCTCCTTTATTTCTTAAAATTAGCACAAAATGTAGTTAAAGGTTTTGCTGCATCAATGGTTATCTGACCACTTGTGCATCCCATTTGAGAGATGTTAGTGGGGACTGCAACTGGAATTTTTTATTTTCTCTATACTGGTTTAAATTAATGAAGGACACAATCAGGCAGATTTCTTTGCTTTCCATTAAAGTTTTGGAGTTTTCTTTGGTTTTACTTGGTATAGAAGGATTAGATACAATCACAATCTTGAGCATTTAAATGGAAATTTTCCAGCAGTCAGGATGGCAATGCTAAAAAACCTTTAGAATATGAGTTAATCTACAAAGGGATTTCCATTTTCATTGAAATAGGTCTGCAAAAATCACTTTTCTTTTGTAAGTGGGGAGTGAGTGTGATTAAATCCTCAACTCTTCCATGGGTCACCTCATAATTCCTTTGGACTGAGCTACCAGTAGTGTAGGCGCTCTGAAGGAAGTCTTCAGCAATGCATGAGAACTGGCTTGGCAGGCTACAGGGTGATCTGTTCTCAGGAAGGCTTTGGATACTGCCTGGTTCTAAACATCCATTCTCTCTTTCTCCAGGGGCTGTAGAAGATGGTCACTCCTCATCAGGAATACCAGCTTGAAGCATTAATGGTGTTAAGCCATTATGGGAGGAAGAGAGGAAAGAAACAATAGTAGTGCTGCTTGGGGCATACAGGAAGGCTACAGCTTAGAAAGATTCTTTATTTAGGATTGCACTGATTGTCTAAAAATCATTTGTTGCCTTTATTTTTTAATCACTTTTCTGGAAATAAATTATTTTAAGTGAGTGAGGCTGGAATGCATGGCTGTTCCTGTTACAAGTTCTGATTTTAAAGAGGCCTTTTGAATGTTCTTACGTTAAACCACTGAGGACAGCATTGCAGGCATAGCAAATGGAAATGCTGTGGTGAATTCATACCAAGGAGAAACAGTGGATTATGCATTTCTGGGTTCCAGCTAATAAAATCTCTGAGGAACAATGTTGATTTCACTTTGTCTGTTTTTTTGCAATGACTTTTATCATTCCAGCTGCAATTACAGCAATTGTGAGTGTCAGTGCAAACAATTGAATCAGTCATGGGCATCTGCCTGCAGTTGTGTACTAATCTTCACCAATGTGTCACTATAAACCCTCACTTGAAATGAGTAGGAGGCAGATGCCATAAAGCATGTTTGTGGGACTGCCTGAGTGAATTGATTGTTTTGTTTCTAATAGCATCTTTCCCACATCCTGACCGGAATATAATCAAGATTGCTACATGCTGGACACATAATTCTTTGGACTGTAAATGGGATCTCACTATTAACAGACCCCAAGTTTAAAGTCCCAACTCTTGCAGACTAAATAAAGAAGGCAATATGTATGTTTACAGCTGTGTCTGCCCTAGAATATGTAAACGTAGGGAATACTTCAGGCAAATGCATATGTTGGAGATGGCAACTTTTAATTTCACCTACAGCTTCTGCAGCAATCTGTGTGGATTTTCTATCTGCTGCATCTGAAGGGAATCTTTGAAGTGCAGATAGTTTTTTCTTTTTCCTTTTTATACTACTCAACCTTCCCACAGTTATTCTTATCATGGAGAAACGACTACTTGCTGAGCCTGCTAGTATTAAAAGATTCTCAAGGTATTCTGCATGTCAGATCACACCAAACAAGGGAACTGTGCATGCAGTCTGAGAAAATGCTGTATACACTCCAGTTAAAACTGTAAAAATACTTGATTAATGTGAAGAGTAGTGCACGTCTTCACTATGATCACAAAAATCACAACTAAGCTGTCTCGTTATTAAATAATTGATATTACATAGCAATGAAGATGCTTTAGGTTGGAAAATGAATACAGAATTAAATAAATGAGATCTAACATTGAAAATCAGGCATCAAATTTGTAATATTTTTGGTGTCTTACCTGTAAATACATCAAGTTGATGATGTATGTAGCAAAGTATTGTTTGTGAAAATTTTTACTATCAGGAGTAAAATCATGCACAGACTCTTCTTCCTATGGTGTTCAGAACTATTATCTTGCCTCATCAATAGTCTAAGTGTTGATGCACTGAACCAGGAAATTCCTTGATAAACTTCTCCACAAGTGACTTTTTTTGGCCTTAGAATATTTTCTATTTTTTAATTATTCTCAGATGCCATCATTTGTTCACAACAGCACGCATTCTTTGTTTCTGTACCAAAATGACTGACTGCAGCACAGACAGAAGCATCAATATTTTCTTCATATTTTTCAATAAAGGCTCATATGATCTACAGAAAACTTTCTAAACAATAACATCTTATATTTCTAAAATATCCACCTCTAGTACAAAATATACTTTTTCTTTTGAACAAAAAATTGTATTCTGGTGTGAACTACTGAAATAATAGGTCTCAACAGTAAAACTGAAGGAGAGGGAAGAAAACAGCCAATCATTTTGGTCCTGCATAAAAACTAGGTAAAAACACTAAGTACAACATTTTGAGATGTGATCCAGTAAGAAGACTTTTAGTTAGAAGCTCATAAAGCTAAAATGAAATTGTTTGGGTCATATCTAAATTAAGAATAAAGCAGTATTAGCTACTTTCTGACAAATCTTTCCAGAAATATATATCCTATTAATATATCATCTTACCTAAGACTGTTCCTGCAACTTTCTAGAAAATTTGTAATTTGCCTTATAAATAAACCAGTGTGTTTAAATGGCAGATATATGAATGCAAATTTAATGTTTATCTGAGAAAGAACTGGCTCTCTTTTATATATGTCAGAATTTCATTCAGGAGCTGTTAACAGTCTACAAGTGTTAAGAGAAACTTAAATGTATAGGGTGCTGTGGCAAGAATCACCCAGCCAACACCAGAAACTTCAGCTCTTGACTCAATGTTGGAGATGAACTTCAGTAACACTTTGGAGATCCTGTGTTGTCTTGTTCGTCTACTACACCCTTTGCTTCATGCTGGATTTAATAATCATAATTAATACTCTCTGTGATAACTCCCAGTCTTATGATGAATCTATTTGTGTGTAGTAACTCTTAAGTTTTGCATAGTTATTGCTCAAAAGTAAAATCTAAATATTAGTAAGGAATAAAATTGATCCTATTTGTTTCTACCTATTTGTTTCAATTATTGTAAGCAGCAGAGAGTATCTTTCATTAGTTGAAGTATGCTAGACATCCCAGAGGCAGCTTAGTTTTTTTAAACATCCTAATTTTTCTCCTTCAGATCATTCCTGAAAAGATCCAATATACTCTTCTTTTTATCCAGCAATCTTCTGCTCAGTAAAGGGTTGCAGATTAAGCAGCCATACAGGGCTATGGGTATTGCAGACACACTCATTCCATTGCCAGGACTAACTGTGGGTCCATTTCATAGCTCCTCAAGCAGCTTTAGCTCCAGACACCCATGATGTGCATGTACCCTTCCATAGCTACATCCAGCTGCAGTTTGGGAGATCTGGCACTGTGAGGATCAGCTGCAGACCTGTGCTTGGTATTTTATACACAGTACACATTGAAATGGCATGGTGGAAGCTGGATAAAGTTACTTTTGGGGTTTGGCTTTTTTGTTGTTGGTTTTGGTTTTGGTTTTTTTTTTGTGCAGAAAAGCTTGTGCTATTATTTACTATCAGTTTTTAATTGGAATATTAAGTGGCATTTTAGTTTCTGCTACGAAATGGCACTGGCTCCCATTCTTTTCCAGCCCCAGTGTAATAATGCCAGTGGTCAGGCTGTAGTTTTCCTTGCCCTGCAGAATCACCACTAGGTCAAATGCCACAGCAGGAAAGTGCACAAGCTCCCAGCCTGCACCTGTGTGAGTGTCAGAGAGGCTCCTGAGGGTCTGGACCATCCTGTTGTACAAAGTTCCAGCAGTGACTATAGAACAGCATAAAGGCATAATCAATAATGTGACACTTGTAACTGCTGCACAAATGTTGGACTTATTTCCAGTGTTGAATGTTTTAAGTTGCAGTGACGTTCTGGGAATGAATGCTGGTGCTGGAAGCTCTGCTGCCTCTCCACGGAGGAGACGCTATGAATGCCTCCTCTAAAAGTCAAACATTACATCAATTCTACAGCTTTCTTCACTTGAAAGACAACACCCAGCTTCCACTTTGTTTCTTTTTCCTAATGATCCGGCTAATACTGCCAAGGGATAGGGACTACTTGGCCTATGTCAGCACTTCTCTTAACACTGCAGAAAGCAGAGATTTGCACAACTAACATGTCCAAGTCCCTGTCTGATTTGAGCTACAGCTTTTCTTTCCTGAATGCAACCACTTTCTTTTCTTCTGAGGGCTGAAAATATGAAGTTTCTGTTTGGGGATTCTCTTATGAAACTTTTGTCATGGATGAGCACTCTTAATTATTTGAAAAATCAGCATGTGCTTGCTCTCCTACTGAATGTTGACATAATAAACTGTTGACATCTGACAAGGTTGCCTGACCCCCGGACAGACTGACTGTGTCTGATCAGTACTTGCTGAATTAAATCATGTCCAGCAAAGCTTCAGTATATGTTCCTTCTACTTAAATAGCTAAATATTTCCAGTTTTGCACATCTTAACTTAGAATTACTATACCGTAGCATGTCTCAGTCGCCTCATACAGGGATTTTGCTGTTCAGCAGTGAGTGATACTGAAATCTCTCATCTGGAATTAAACCCCTCCTTGAATCAGAGTTCCTTTATTTGCAGTCTTCTGAATAGTGTGATCGACTGGAATTCTTCCAATAGGATTGTGATCTAGTTGGAAGATTCCTCCATTTTTAAGGCTTGTTCAAGTAGTGAGATGAGTAGGGAGGGAAATATGTCCCTGGTGCACAGAAGACAAAGTGAGCCCAGTTCCACTTACACAAAGCACTAAGGGACCCAAAGAGTGATCAAATGCAGCCATAGGGGTAATCCCCTTCTCCAGGTACCAATGCTCATCCCTCCACAGGACCTATTACAGCAGTTAAGAAACAAAATCCATTTAGTTCCCAGCAATACAATTTGTTAGACCACTGAGATAAACCTGAAGTAATTGCATGGTGGATGAAAACAAGAAATTTATAAAGAACTGCTCAAATGTGTGCAGCATATATTATCAGAAGCACAACTGATATGTTTGTGTTTTCCAAGTGGACTCTATCAGCAGCATAATCATCTTCTAGACTAGTAAGACTAGTCCTCCCATGATTCTTTAACAATGTTTTATGACCCAGTGGTGTTTGATTGCATGTTTCTAACAGCACTTTAATTTTAGTGACTCTTTTAGAAAAGCTACTAATGTAGAACGCTTGTAAGATATGTAAAGTCCCATACAAATGAATCTGTGGGACTCAAATGTTGCCATCTTAGATAGTCCATGACTCAGAATAAAATCTCGTACTACCAGATTTATTATTTTGCAAAGTGTCTATCTGAAAATTACTTTAGAGACTTCATTATACATACATTTGTTTACCTGTGATCAGCTGAACGGGAAGAGGCAGAAGCCTGTGTCTCAAAAGTGTAGCTGAGACAAGAGTCCTGAATCATGGCAGCAAAATGTCTAGTGTGAACCGCACTAAACAGCACTACTTAATGTGGCTCCAGTTGGGAAGAGTTGATTCAAATCTCAGGGTCAAAACATTTGGTCCTTGGTCCAAATCTGCCACTGATATACCAGGAGGTTATAACAAGTGGGGCCCACGCTCCTCACAGGCTGGCAGGGCAGAGGCTGTGCCCCCTTCCCCCTCAGCCTGCCCTGCCAGGGCTCTCCTGTTGGGACACGCTCAGTTGGTGCTTATCTTGCGCACTCCCACTGGTGTTTTGAGCTTCACACCAGCACCTCCCTCCCACTCCAGGATGCTGCACATCACAGGGAATCCATGGGAAGGTGCCAACCAACAACATCCTGCAGCTTTGCTCCGCAGCCTCCTCCGTACGCAGGCCCTGCCAGGCCTCGGCATTGCGCGACCTGATGCGTGGCACGTTGCACAACGAGGCAGGAAAAGGCTGAGATATCATTCCCTGTCTTGCAGCAGCAGTAAATACCACAGCAATAAATAACCACTCTCTCAAGCCACAGTATTCCTTCACATCTCCTCAGCTTCCACATGGGATCAGAAGAATGGTGGCCAGGGGAGATACTGCCTGGCCAAAGCTGCCTGCTAAGTATCCTCAGTAGCACTTCTGAGTAGAGATAAGCCTCATTATTACATGTTTATGTGCATAATTAATGTGTTTCTCCTCTAGTGCCACTGTTGTAGATCCCATTAGGCTCTTGTGCTTGGTGTTTGACAGTCCCAAATCCTGGTTTTAAGGGCTTAAAAGTGAAATTAGATGAGACTTCACACAGTAAAAGGTGCTAAGAAAGGGGCAAGTGAATGACAATTATGTTTGTTTACACCAGCTGATTATTTCTACATGAAATTATTAATTATTAGCATAGAAGGGAAATGACAATCCTGGCAATTCAGTAGAAAGAAAAGAATTTCAGGGTGAGAAAAAAGGAATCTTAATGATTGCTGAGAGATATGAAGTTATCACAATTAGAACAGACAGTTGTCAATTAATCCTGTCAGGTAAGAAGCTGCTGTGCTGGGGAGATTCTCTGATGCAGATTGTCTGTGCATGAATAATTACACTTACATCTTCCAGGGGGTGTGGCTTCCTTCCCAGGTATGTTTTGCTGGGGATCTTTGTGACCAGGGCCCAGTAAAGTTGGGATTTCAATGCATCCAATTCTTTCTGTGGCACATCTGAATTTCTTATTCCCACTGAAGGGTCAGATTGGGATGACACGATTCCAGCACCCTTCAGGCATCCAGCAAAGATCTTTGTTGAATCCTGTAGAGCTCCAGGGCTTCAGGGCACAGACAATTGGCCTGTTATCTCTCTGTCTGACAAGAGTGTGATGTGAAATAAGTCAGTTTATTTACTTGGACCACTTTGACCAAGATCTCTGCCCACAACTATGTCACCATTCACCACTGCTGTTTGGAAAGTTCTATATTCCAAGGACAGAAAACCGGAAATATGAGATGTTGCTAAAAATTACCATGTTATACGTCAGCGCAAAGTCACACTCTGACTCTGTATGTTCAATAGCTTGAACCAGCAAAAGCCTAGGAAATCTTGATAGATGGTCAAATAATTAGTAATTACTTCCTTTCTTATGGTTTTATGGAACAGGACACGTAATCCTGCCAACTATGAAAAAACAGCTGGTTGGTGAACATGAAAAATCAAGTTGCTACAAGGTTTGTGATGGCTATCACAATTAAGCATTGCAATCAATTATAAAGTTATTGAAGCAGACTTAATGCATAGCAGCTAATTTTAAATATGAATTGCTTTGCTGAAATGATCAGAAAAAGTGAGTGATTTCAAGTGTTAGCTTCCAGGGTTTAGCCTGAAACTTCATGGTAGAGTAAAAGGTAGCTGGCATTTAATGAAAGTCAGCTCTTACAGAAGTCTGTAGAATCAGTCATCTGGGAAGTGAGGCATTCAAAACTAGTCATGTCAGAATTGTGTTCACTGGCTATTTGATTTGTATTTCTATTTCAAATTTAAAAAAAAAAAAAAAGAAAAAAAAAGAGGGGGGGAGAGAGAGAAAGGAGAATTGATTGTAAGGAGATAAAAAATGACCATGAGACCACACTTTCCTGAAGTTTGAAATACTACAGGGAGAGCTGATTGCAAAAGAGGACTCGATGGATTCTCTGTGTCCAGATCTGGACTCCACAGTACAAGACAGACAAGGAGCTACTGCAGAGGGTCCAGCAGAGGCCACATCAGAAGACTGGAGCATCTCTTTTATGAGTAGATTGAGGAAGCTGGGCCTGTTTAGTCTAGAGAAAACTCAGAGGAGATCTCATTAATCCATACCAATGTCTCAAAGCTGGGTGTCAGAGGATGGTGCCATACTCTCTTTAGTGGTACCCAGCAACAGGAGCAAAGGCCATAAACTAAAACACAAAAAGTTTCACCTCAACATGAGGAAGAGCTTCTTTATGTTGAGGGTGGCAGAGCACTGGAAAAGCTGCCCAGAGAGGTCTCCCTCTCTGGAGACATTCAAAACCCACCTGGATATGTTCCTCTGTCACCTGCTCCAGGTGACCCTGCCTTGGCAGGAGGGTTGGACTGGATGATCTCCAGATGTCCCTTCCAACCCTGACTATTCCATGATTATATGATCTCCAGCTGTCATCTCAACACACTGCTGGGACTCCTGAACTTACAGTGGAAAGTCGTGGCGAAGTACAATCTACATCAGGGCTGCAGAAGTACCTCCTTGTTGTTTGCAATGTGCTTTTCCTAATGTTTTTTAGGGCCAGAGTTGAAGCTTCTCCTTACTATCAGGGTCTCAATGCAGGGTTGGTGGTTCTCCCAGGATGCATCTGCTTGACAGCTCACACACCATCTCTGCAGCACAACCATTGCTCTTCACATATTTTTCTTTCTGCAGCTGCTGAAGCACAAGAAATTGTACCCACTGAACCAGCCTGGAAGCATGCAAAGCCTTGAGGTCTCCTTATTCTAGACATGTTATTAGAAGAACTGACGTGTTTAACAATGAAACTGAAAATTTGAAATAGAAACCAGAAAATTTGTAATCTGCTGCTTGCTATTGTGCCACTGAATACAGACAGAGATTGACTTGAAAAATTCTCCCAAAACACAAAAAGCTACATTTATTTGTATAATGTAATTTACACAGTTAGCTTCTGGAATGAACAAGATGTTAAGTCAGAACAAGGAAAATGGTGAAAAGCAGTATTACACATTAAATTGGTATGTAATCTCTGTAGTGCTCAGGGACATTGAACTGCCTGCTTAGATGAAGCATTTGAGATAAAAATCTCTCTCCTGCTAAATTGATAACTTTGGATTTAATCAAAATTTTGTATACACAATAGTGGCATTTCCAATAAAATGTGAATTCTTGGCTTTGCAAGAACCTGCCGGCCATATTTTAATTTCTAGCACTTCTTTATTAATCTACCTACTGAATTGCAAACCCACAATCTTTCTAAAAGTTCTTGGTTGGAAAAATATCCCACCTCATCCATTTATCTGTAAATCACTTGATGTTATTTAGGCAGAAATCTCAAAAGGCTTCCTATTTATATGAAGAAGCATTAGGCCATCTTTCAGGGTGTTTATTATTGCAAATCAAGTTAGTATCAAGCTATTATTATGCTCACATGTTGACACATAGTGGGCTGCTGTATTGACAAATGAGTTTAAACCAACTAAAGTAAACATGAAGTTGCCCCATCACTGCTTGCTATGAACATATGGAATGCTGATTTCCCAGGCTGGGAGAAAATCCACTTGCAGAGATTTTTTTTTTTTTT
>VXBC01005406.1:510103-527982 GCA_013399945.1 Ploceus nigricollis
AAAAAAGGTTATTGCGTGTCCTGTGGGAACTGAGGAGTTTAATAACTTAAAAGGAGCAGGTAGGGTAAATACTGCTGCTGCAGCTGCTGTCATCTGGCTGTGCTAGAGGCAGGCTGATACACTTACTGCATAACCATCTGTTCTTTATCTGCACCATACACTCAGATGCACAGATTTAAAAAAAAAAAATCAGATTGACTCTCTAGGCTGCATTCTCCAGAGGCTTCCCACCTTTCCACTGGTAATAATATGCAAGATGTATTCAGTGATAGCACTTTTGTCTTTGAGTGCCCTTTTACTTAGGGCAGCGTAGCCTTTCTCTTGGGCTGTTTTATACTGTATTTTCTGTATGTACACTTACTGCAGACAGCTAAAGGACATCTGGACTTTCTGTCCTAACTTGGTTGAATTACTTCAGAGAATGTCTGCTTTTAGAGGATGTCTGTGGCAATGAGGGCCTGGCTTGAAGGTCTGTGGACTTAATCAAATCGACCTTAGTGAAAATCCTGGATCTTTCAAAATACAGCTGAAGAATTTTGATTTTTTTAAAAGAGGAGGGGAAAAAAAGAAGTCTGAAAACTGCAATTCTTCCAATAATTTATTTTTCTTATAGAAGTGTAGCTTTGGAAATGAGAGGTTCTTCTTACCTTGTGCTCATTCATCTCACCCATATCCCAAGTATCAAATTGAAACTAGAAATGTAATAGGTTTCTTTTTATTTTTCTTAACTTGCATTTAAATAAAAAGGGCAGTAGACTAATTCATAAAATGGAATTTTACTGCTTTAAATTTGACCAAGAAAACTTAGTGTCCTGCCTGTGTGTATGTTTTAAACCTTTAAACCTAACAATTTGTATACACGTATTCTCGCCATCGCTTCTGTAGAATTCCCATGTCCGCCAAAAACGTGCCATCTGGCATGAACATGAGGTGCACGAGTAACTTTGCAGGGGATTCTGCCCTCACTGAAGTCAAGAAGAGTTCTGATGTCTGCAGTTGAGCTGTGATCTTCAGGAGAAGAGCTTCCAAGAGAAGCTGGAAATACTTGAAGAGTAGACAAGTCTGATACGTAAAAGTGCTTCTTGGGTACAGCCTAGTAAAAGCATGATTTTTACCTGCTGCTGTAACTCAGAACAAGTTAGACAAGGTTAATTACAGCATAATAGGGTTTAATTTAGCTGGGAATGAGGGTATGGTGGCTGCTAGCAGTGTTTCTCAAACTGCAAGGCTGGCCTCCTTAGGCAAGCTTACACAAGCCCAAAGCAAATGGAAAAACACACTTTGTCTGGGACTTGGCAAATGTAGAACCCCCACATCTATTAATGATGAATCTTCATTTGCCAAGGCAAAAATTGAAATGCTCTCCCAAGGAAAAGATTAATGACCTGTCCCACTTAAGGGTCTGATGATTCAATACCATTCTGTCTGGGTTCTAATATATGGTGCTCATTATCACAGTGTCTGAGCACCTCCCAAATAGTTAAAAAGTAATACTAGTGTTCTGCACACACAGTTCTCATTAATTTCAGTGGGTGTTGTGGATGTTTAAACAGAGCAGAGCCCTGAAGAGTTGAAAATGGACTTGCAAAACACACTGTGAGTTAGATCCACAGCTGGCTTGAATCGGCACAGCCCTCTTAACTTCCGTGGAGTTACACTGATTTACCCTAGCTGGGGTTTGACCCAGTGTTTTTTTTCTCCTACCTATCTGCAGTTGATAAGTCTGATCCTCTCAGCTGGCTGTATCCAAGTTGTCCACTGGCTTCAGCAGGAATACTAAGTGTACAAAGTAGAATTTCCTGTTTTGAGGGAATCCTCTTCACTCTTCTTAGTACAGCTCAACATGATTCAAGTTTTTTTTCCTGTGTCTGAGTGCGATGTGCCCTGAAAAAGTTTGGAAGAAACTTGTTTGATTAAGGAAAGAATTTTGGTTTTTTAAGGATGTTGTTAATCATGCAAACCTGTGGGGGAGGTTGTGCTTACACAAAGACAAGATCTTAATGTCTTGTACCGGGTTGTCCATGTCAAGACAAACCTCTTCTGATTGCTTGCACAAACCAATGTTTCATTGTAGTCCATTGCTGAAATTGGGGAGTGTCACAACATCACTGAAATGTCTCTTCTACGTGTGTTTTATTCTGTGACGTTTTTAAGGTATGGTATCAGGTTGACTTCTAACCATTGTTTTTCCTCTCTCAGACTGGGTGAACTCCTGATGACAGGCTTGTAGTTTTCATAAGCTGGCAGTAAGCCATGTGGATGAGCAAACAAACAAACAAAAATCCCCAACAAATTCGCAATGAAAACCTCTGGGCAAACAGCCTTTCCTTGTGATATTGTCTAAGCTAAGCAGAAGCCTGAGGGGATGAAGGGAGGAGACTTTTCTGCCAAACTTAGTAAAATGTTGCCCCACAGTTGCAGAGCATGCTCTTAGCTCTTACTATTAAAGTCTCAGACAATATTTCAGTTGCTTATCACTGAAATCTTGGCCTTTGGATAATAACATTTAATTTTTTCACTCCCTTTTAAAATGAATAGCAAAGATATTATGACCAGACTGGAAGGATAGGTGGATTAAACCTTCTGGTTTTGGACTAACCTCTGGACTAAGGAGGTCTTTCTTACTATCTGCTCTACCCGAGAAGAGGAAGTAGAAGCACATTCCTCCCTCCCCACCCTTTTCTGTAGGCTGCTTAATGCTTTGGCAGCATCCAGGGGTTTCAGTGCACACACGAATACATTGGGTGGGATGCTGATTGGTCAGAGATCCAGGTAGCAACACCGTGTAAAGTACGCATTCAAATCAAATGCACATTTGAATTAAGAAAGAGCAACCCGGGACACCTTTCTTGGTAATCGACTGAATAATGCCTTTCTGCACAGAAGCAATCCAGATACTGGTGCTACTAACTGTTGAATAATGCAGTAATCAGGGCATCTTATGCACCATACTTAGGCACCATACTTACATTCTTGAACAAGAAGAGTTGCATCTTTGAACAAGGTAGTTGCATTCTTAGAACTCTAAAAATAACAGTAAAAGTTGTTTTATGAAAAACTAATACCAAATAAACAGTATATATAGATATCAGTAGTAAGCATTCGCGCGGGGTGGGGTTATGCTTAACTTCTGGGATTGCACTTGCAGTGTTGTTCACACAATAATTTTCATGCTGAGAGACCACACATCTACCACTTTCAAGTATCAAAGATTCTTAGGCCAGATCTCACCATTTGCTTTATTGACCTGGAGGACACAAAAGGCTCACTCACTTCTGGAAGCTTCCAATCCTCTAGGCATGAATTAATGGCCATTCTTTCAGCCTGTATTAATTGGTGTATGATCTTCTATTTCTGTTTAGCTGTAACAGCTTACCCCAACTCAGGTGCAGGTCTTGAAATTATTTCTCCCTGTGAGTAATTTTCTGCTCAAAACTGATGATGGAAAATGCAGATAATTTTTGAAAAATGTATTTTCGAAATCCAGTTAATTGCCCATATCAACAGTAATAGCATCCGTGTAAGATAAATGGGGTGACAAAGTCTGTGCTTGGTAACAATGAAGGCATGAATTCTTTGCTAACTGGTTTGGTTTTGGTTCTTTTCTTTAACTGAAAACTGAAAACCTGTGATTTAGAATTTGCATGATGCCCATTTTAAGGGTATTTATGGTATCAGCAATTTCTGAGAATAAAATTATTCAGTTGCTATAGTGCTTATGGGAGTCCAGGGTGAAAGAGGTGGTGCTGGGTTAACAGTTGGACTTAATGGCCTGAAAGTCTTTTCCAACCTAAACAATTCTGTGATGTTGTGAAGGCTGGTGATCATCTCACTAACAGAGACCAGTGATTTACATCTCCCTTTAGCTTACATGGCTTTGTGTATGTCTTAGATAGATCCAGCTCACAGACAATGGTTTTTGGGTTTTTTGGGGTTTTTTGGGGTTTTGTTTTGTTTTGTTTTGTTTTTTGGTTTTTGTAATGGGGTATTTGGGAATACCAGTAAAGGAAATGGCTTTTGAGAGCACTAATTTCTGACAAGCATTTGGCAATGTGTAATATCTACTGTTTGAGCTTGTTTTTTCCCCTCCTTTTTTGGTGACATACTTGAGTCCCATGAGGTGGGGGTGTAGCTGTATTTGTAGCTGGAGTAGCGTTCTGCCAATTTACCTTTTATTGGACACTTGAATAATACTCACCTGAAAAAAAAAAAAGTAAATAAAATTTCTAGTTGCCCAAACGAATTATATGATTGGTGCAGACAAATGGCTATTCTCAGGTGTGATTCAACTCATCATCTTAAGCTGGGTGGCTGAACTAAGGGAGGCTCATTCTGCCCTGAAAGTACCTGTTTCTCTTTGTTTGCCAGAAAGTGGGCCAGCATCACTAAATCAGTTACAAGATTGACACATTGGGGACCATGGCGACTTAAACCCCCTGAGAGTCCCTCCTCAGCCTTAGTCCAATATGAACCCGGTAGCTGCTCTGCTCCATCAGTTGTATCCATCTAGGTCCTCAGCTGCCTAGGTTTATGTGAATCACCTTTTTTCTTGCTTCTTGGAGTGCAGCGGGAAGCAATTTTTAGAACAACAGGCACTAAAATTAGAAATAATTCAGTGACACTTTTATAGTAGCCACATGCAGGAGTACTTGTTCTGTAGTAGTTTAACCTTCACAGTATCATAAAACAGCTGTAGAGCTGGCTTTGGTGTCAAGATGAAATAAATTTATAATAATGTTTAGTTACCACATTTTGAGAGCCTTACACAGAGCTATTCCTGCCAGTAGCTTTTTTCCTGACTCCATAAGATAGCTGGACTGAGAGAGCTGGCATAAAAACAAAGCCCCAACTTGTTTTTTGGGAGTGGGTTTTGTCTGATAATTTTTTTTTTCCCTAGGAACATCAGTTGATCTGGGTTAATGCCCAAAATGTAGTATGTTGGCCCTTTTTTCACTTCAGGCATTTTAAATCTGTTCTAGCAAATGTCATCTTTTCTGAGTTTTGCAGCACAGCCAACCTTATGAACCTGTTCAGTGTTGATGGTTCATTAATTGCTCTGATATTTTCATCCCAATTACCTTCTTAGCTTATTTTGTTGGATGTTTTTTCCCCAAAGGCTTCAGCTTCAGGATTTGTGTGATTTAAAGACAATGAGAATCTTTATTTAAGACAGTTCCTAGCTCCCATTGTGGCAGAAGAGTCTGAAATAGTAATCTGACGACACAGAAATGCTCAGAAACTGGTAAACAAATGGAATTAAAGCCATTTTTACTCTCGTGATTTTTGTTGAAGGGTGGGGAATGAATGATTCATTATGTCCTCTTTTTTTCTTTCATTTTCCTAACACTTGGAATCGGCAATATTGCATTGTAATAAACCTCTAAAGATGTTCTCTATTAATATTATGACATCCAAACAGAAAGCCAAATCTTTTCTCTTTCACATGGGCTTAAACCCAGAAAAACACCAGTTATTTGTGTACACTGATGGAACAGAATAAACAGACAGAAGATGCTAAAACTGCTATAGTGATCTGTGGATTTGTCATTTCAGGTAAAACCAGGGATTCCCAATCCCAAATTCTCTCTTGCCCAGTCTGTGTTTTGCTGATCTATTACCAGGTCAGAAGGCTTGTGAAGCTCACTTGACACGTGGAAAAATTACTTTTGGTGAGCAATTGAGAAGGGCAGTTTAAATTCTGGCAGCAAGAGATATGAAAAGAGGTTCCCTTGATGACTCTGTTGCCTGGGGACAGAATTCATAAGTACCTGGCTCCAGGCAAAGGTGGATTTGTAGCAGAAATAAGTGGCTCTGTGCACCATAGCCTTTCTCTTTCCAATGTCTAGAGCTTCCTTCTGGATTTTTCTTCCCTGAAGATCAGCTTCCTCAGGAGTATGATGACTTTTGTGGAGCATGTTCCCTTTAATCTCCCCAATAGATGGATAAGATCTAAAAGGTGATTTAGAATTAGGAGGAGGTCAGACAGGATTTTTATTTCAGTTTGATCCTTCCCCCCTCACTGCAGCCTGTATGTAAACTTGCCTCATCGGGCCATACTCTACTGTGCCACATTCACACAGCTTGATGTGGACCCAGCAGTGCTGTGCAGGTTTCTTTGGGACCACTTTTGGCTTTATACCTGAGCAGCACAGTGCCAAGTACTAAAGGTCAAAGTGGTGGCATCCCAGGCTCCCTCTAACCAGATTCAGATGCACAATCCTAAAAGGCTGTTTTGTGCTCATGTCAAATTAAAGAATAGTGTTTTATTGTTTTCATAGACTTGAAGTTTGTAAGGCCAGAAGAGGATAGTCACATGACACCAATTTTAGATGGCATGTGTGAGAGGCTTATCTTCCCAGAAATCTCCACAGGGAGGACAGAGGGCTTGTAGAAAGGCTCCTGGACGGAATCTCCTTTGCCATGGAGGGAGTGTAGAAGATCTGCTTACATCAAATGCATGTCAGGAGGCAGTGTGAATGCTTTCCATTGGGATAATCTAGTTCCTTCTCTTTCATAACACTGCTAATAGGATGCCCTTGGAATATTTATGGTTTAGGGTGGAACACATCTTTAACAAGGACATGTGGTCCAATTGAAAAAATGAGGCAATTTCCAGACTCTAAAATAAACAGGAGATTCATCACATATAATAATGTTGTTCACGTCTTCCCTCTCTATTTTTCTTTCCCTAGTAAATACAAACATATTTTTCCTGGCTCTTCTTATGCATTCCATTTGGTAATGAGGGTTTAAAGAAAAAAACAGAGTGACCACACTACTTTGAAGACAAGCACTGGATTTTAATGTTTGTGCAGACTGTGTATTAAGGACCTAATATTCCAGGAGAGGCCAGCCTCCTGCAAAGTCATGCCTTTCCAGACCCAAAGACTAAACTAAGCTCCAAAATTAATATTTAGACTTAATGTTAAGTGGTCTAGAAAGTCAACATGGAAGATACTGCATCTTTCAGCCTCCAGGAGCTGATGTCAGCATCCAGGAACACAGGCATTTCCAGTATTCATGGGCTGTCCAATACTCATCACAACTGGGCTGGAGTCAGTCTGAACCATACAACTGTGACTTTAGGTGCTATTTAGTGATGATACAGTGATCAGGGAAAAGTGTTTCTATCACACAGCCTGTGGACATGGCTCCATGAAGTTATTTATTATTATTACTTATTATTTATTGATCAGTAGAAACAAATCCAGAATGTTTGCATAAAAGTGTATTTTTTTTGACAGAGAGAACTAACCTGGTTTCAGGTGGCTTTCTACTGAGAGCACCTATCAGTAATCTTCTATGTACCATAAGTTCCAGAAAGAGCAAAGAGATTATAGTCAGATTTTTTATATAATGTCTCTTGAGAAACTTTCTGAATGTAATGGTAATAATAATAAGTTGCTCCCCATCTTCCTTTAAGAGCTGACTTTTCAGCGTGGCTAAGCATTGTGTAAGAGATACCCTTTGCTGCTGGGAGCAGCTGCTGTCATGGGACACTGAGAGACAAGAGGAGACACCTGTGGGCCCTGTGTCCCTGTAGCTGCTTTGCCACATTCAGCTGTACCAGCAGTCATGTAACTGAGGCAGTTGAGGAAAAAAAACAGACTATGAGCTGACCTAATTGTAATGGCAAACCATCCACTCCTGTGCCTCTCCTTCTCATATGTGGGTTGTTAGTTAAATAAAAGGAAGTAGCAAAGGGCTATTTGGTGGTAGCATGTGCTGTGTCACCCTATTTGTTCAAGCTGGAGAGAAGATGGAACCAGTGAAGTCCTAGTGCTGTAGGCTCTAATCTGGATGCCTGAGGTCTTTCATTTGAGTGCTTTCAATCATGACTTTGGGTCACTGATGTTGATAAAATGAAAACTATCATCATCTTTGCCAAGGTAAATAAGCAGTATAACCAAAGACTTTACTGCTGTCACCATCCTGGTAGGTGTGAATGACTCCTGAATGGTTGGGAGTCTGGGGAGAGTATGTGCAACCTTGTGTAAACTGGGGTTGTTCCTGACTGTGTACTGGAAATTGAGCAAGATCTATTAAGGAGCTGAAAATAATAGGTTATTGTGGGGCCAGGAGAGCTGCTGTGTTGCCAGAGCAGCTGAAAGCTCTTGCTGTTTGTGGAGCAGATAAATAGTGGCCTGGCAGTGGGTGGATGGGTATCTTGCTACAGGATTGGTGTGGGGAGGTGCTGGCCTAGCAAAGCAGCCAGGCAATGTTTATTGTGCTGTACTCAGCTTGTGGTTGATAAGAGAGGTGGAAGGAAGGCAAGAAGGGGATGGATGCCCTGGTATGGGATTTAGGATGAATCTGTTAGCAAAGGGGTAGAAAAGAAAGTGTCTTAGGTATTCATTTATTTTGGGGTCTTTTCCAAAGAAGGTTTAACTCTCTCCCCCAGTGAGGCATCTTCCTCTGTGTGGGAATGCTAACATTTACCCTTCATCTTTGCTTGCTTTCTGTTTCTTTTTCTTTTCCCTCTTGTCTCCTTTCATCTTCATGCCTCTTCTTCCTGTGACTGCACTCCCCAAATCCCGTTCCACTCTAACCTCTTCCTCTACTCCCACCTGCCAGAAGGATCACCAGAGGAGAAGGCAACCTTTGTTGCTCAAATCTCTTGCTAGATTTTCCAGGTTAGACCCAGTTATGGTTTAGTTAGCAGAATCAGTGAACCAGGGACATTGCCTCTCCCAGTTACTGTTTTAGTCTTTTGGAGATGTGTCTGAATTCTGTCCTTCCCCACTGGAAACAAACTTTTCCTTTGTTTGAATGATCAATTTGCATCTGTTATGTGATGGACTGTTTTGTCTTGATGTGTTTAGTAGAGCTGGCTGAAATCTTCTCAGCAATGCAGCAAAAAGAACCAAAATTTGACACACTGTCCTATAAATAAGGGTATTAGCCAGGTGTCTTCTGCAATAGGAAACAAAAATACTGGGGAGGAGATTCTGGTTTGGTGTCCTTACACAAACCTGGAAATGTGCCTGTATGAGGGCCAAAAAGATATTCCCTTTTTCCACAGTAGGGTCCTTACCTTATGGCCTGGTTTTCTAGAGCTTTGGCAAAGGGAATAGAGGCGCTGGAGCTCGTGGTCATTTGGCCATGTCTGGTTGCCTGCTGCTCTAGACAACTGCTTGCTTTGCCAGTGGCTGTAGCTGGTCCTGCTCTTCATTTCCCTGTGTATGTTGACTCCTGGCTCAGATGGCCCAGAGATACATTGGTAAGGCTGCAGGAGCCTCAAGTGCCCATAGAGTATCTGTAGCCTGAAAATGTCTGGGTCACAATGGGTACAGAGGGAGTGCTTTTCCAGTTTAGGGAACCATTTGTAGTTTGAACTGTCATATTTTGCAAGAACCTGTCATCACTTTTTGTGTCATAGGCTCTCCAGCAATGTTTTCCATGTGCAAGACTGATTCTCTCACACCCCCTTTCTGCCTTGTTTCACAGAAAACTGCATCGATTCTCCTTTTCTTTCTCAGGCTGTCAGCACCCTGACAGTGATTAAGGTCTTCACCCTTTCTATCCTAGGACAGAGAAAAGACAATACACAGCCAAAAATTCAGTGCCAAAGATGAATAACTAGAATAAGAATGATCTTCTTCAGAAAAACTATCCATTAATTGATTAATTAATTAATCTAGCCACTTGATTTTAAAACTTCCTTTGTAAAGCACCTTCACACAGGATGGGGTGGGGTGAAGTGGGGAGAGAAAGGACTATTGATGATCTGCTGTTTATTTGTTGTGCCATTGTGGATTGAGAACTGGCTGAATGGCAGGTCCCAGAGGATTGTGATCAGTGGCACAGAATGTGCCGCTGTGTCCAGTTCTGGGTTCCTCAGTATGGGGGAGCCATGGAGCTCCTGGAGTGAATCCAGTGGAGGGCAATGACAATGTTTAAAGGACTGGAGCATCTCTCTTATGAGGAGAGGCTGAGGGAGATGGGCNCTTGATTTTAAAACTTCCTTTGTAAAGCACCTTCACACAGGATGGGGTGGGGTGAAGTGGGGAGAGAAAGGACTATTGATGATCTGCTGTTTATTTGTTGTGCCATTGTGGATTGAGAACTGGCTGAATGGCAGGTCCCAGAGGATTGTGATCAGTGGCACAGAATGTGCCGCTGTGTCCAGTTCTGGGTTCCTCAGTACGGGGGAGCCATGGAGCTCCTGGAGTGAATCCAGTGGAGGGCAATGACAATGTTTAAAGGACTGGAGCATCTCTCTTATGAGGAGAGGCTGAGGGAGATGGGCTTGTTTAGCTTCAAGAAGGAATGACTGAGAGGGGACCTCACCAGTGTATGTAAATATCTGAACAGAGGGTACCAAGAGGATGTAGCCAGGCTCTTCTTGGTACTGCTGAGTCACAGGATGAGGTGCAGTGGGCAGAAACTGGAATGCAGGGACTACCACCTGAACGTGAGGAATAACTTCCTTACTGTGCAAGTGACTGAGCACTGGAACAGGCTTCTGAAAAAGGTTGTGGAATACCCCTCACTGGAAATATTCAAAAGCTGTCTGGACACAATCCTGAGTAACTTGGTCCAAGGAACCCTGCCTGATCAGGGAGGTTGGACCAGATGGCCTCCAGTGGCCGCTTCCAACCCAAACCATTCTGTGATTCTGCGAAATGTGCTTTCTGTGAGGACCCTTTTCTAACGTGCAGAGCTCACGGCTGCATCCTCGCAGTGCCATGCCGGCATTCCCGGTGTCCCTCGTGCCGTGTCCCGGAGCCCCCGAGCGCCCGCGCCCCGCTCGGCGCGTCCTGGCCGGTTCCTGGCGGGGCAGCGCCACCTGCCGGGAGCGCCCCGCACCGGCCGCGGGGGGACGGACGGACGGACGGATGGATGGATGGATGGATAGATACTCGCTGGTATCTTTCCCCGGGTTTGGGAATCCAGCGCCTCCGGTGTAGTTCTCAGGATTCCCACTGTCTTTCAATCAAAAAGTTCCTGCCTGTTGCAGCGAGCGGTATCTACTCTGAGGAGCCACTCGGTTGATGAAATATAATCACCTGCCGTGTTCTGCACCTCTCACTGGTAAACCAGCCTCTTTTCGGCTGAGAGACGCAATTTTCTCTTTCCAAATAAATATATTTTAAAATTTGATTTGGGAAGTTGAGTCTCTCTGCTTGGTTAAAGGATTAATAAGGTACTCAGCTTTGGTTAGGGCCATTAGAAAAATGCACTCAAAACTTGATGTGGTGTAGGAAGTAAAACTAGCAATTTCTCCAGTAAGTAAGCTCCACTAATGTGACCTGAGAAGAGATACAAGATGAGGCCACACCGAGCTCTCTGTAGCACATTTTTTGACTTTGTTGTTTGGGATATAATCTTCATTGTGTAGGAGAGGATAAGGGAGGGGAGGAAGCTTCACTTACAGGCTATGCATGGCCAGCAAAGCTGAATCTTTCTGCTGCAGCTCCTTGGATATTCTCATGTTTGTTGTGATGCTGCTTTACCTTTGATGGAAATATGGTTGTGTAGATGCTCACTTTTAAAGAGAGTCTTTTGTCACAAAGCAGACTGTACCTGGGAATGCCTCTGAGCACCCTACTGAGGAGATGGGGAACTCTTTGATTAAGGCCAGAAGTCAGCGCTGGTTTGTTCCCTTTTTCTTTGCCCTCGCCAGTGCATGAAGTCTTCCCTCGTTCCCGTTTCCTGCCCAGGATTCTCACAGCCCCACGGGAGAGTTTCCCGGCCATCCAGAGTCACTCTGCTAATGTGAGGAGGAGGAAGAGGAGGACGCTTGGTCAAAGCCAGTTCATGCCCCTGCAGCAAAGCCGTGGCACCCTGGAGTTGGGCAGCGCGGGGCTGCGTCCTTGTTTAAGGAACAGATGATTTTCCTTGCTTCTCTCGCTGTTTGTGCAGGCTCGGTAACGCAAACCTGTCACGGGACAGAGCAGAACAATCCTCTGAGCTCCACTTCTGCGGCAGCGTCCGTCACCACCAATCCCTCGCAGCCCGCGCGATCCCTCTGCCAAAGCCACAAGGACACTGAGCCACAGCGCCCAGCTGCTGTCAAAGCCTCTTTTTCCTTTGACATCTGTCCCTCACTGAGGCGGAGTCATGCGGGCATCTCGGCTCCCCCGCAGGGGGAGCGGCCGCTGGCGCCGGGCCGGAGTGGGGCCGCTCTCCAGGGTGCTGAACCCCACCCGCCGCCCCACTCCAGCCCCGGGAGACGCCGCGGGCTTCCCGTCCCTGCCGGCAGCACGGAAAGGGGACCAGCCTTTGTGCTCACCCCCCTGTACTGCACAGCCGTGCCAGGGACTCCCCGGGAGCGTGTCCTGCACCGGGGGGAAAAAGCGGTTCTAAAGTGGCAGGCAGAGTACGGAAAAAGTAATCTTCGCTCCTGCCCTCCCCTTTAAAAACCACCCAACCAAACATTGAAAAGGAGGCAGCTGTGGGCTTTGGGATTTTTCGTTTTGTTTGTTTTTGGTTTGTTTCTTTGTTTTCCACTCTTCCTACGGGCTGTGGCTGCTCAAATGCATCTGGGCAGAAGTCATTGGAATAGTATTAGAACCCCAAGTCTACAGTGCAAGCAGGAGACTACTAATGTGCCTGGGCAGGCTGTTTCACAGAGGAGATGGTAGCTAGGGCTGAGCATAACAAACACCTAGGCAAGCAAGTGAGGGTTATACTGGCATGATTAGGGTGACAAGAAATTAAACGCCAGACCATGGATGGCATACTGTCTCTCTTTATGACTTGCAAATTAGAATGGAAATTAAAAAGCTTGAACACAGAGATCCCCACGCCTCCCAGACACGGACAACTGAGCAAAAGATTGTCTGTAACTGTCTTTCATTAAGTGGTGTCAGGCTTTCCTTCCCCTGACCTTCACCAGTTGTTTACAGGAGGGTTTGCCATCTCCTGTTGGAGATCAGGGCCACGAGGAGGCAAGAGACCAAGACAGAGCAGACCCGAGATCAGCTCTGAGCTGCCAAGGCCAGGCCAGGAGAGCCCTTACACCAAGCTCTTTTACCCAACCCTCCCTATGACACAGGTCATGACCTGGGGCTTACTAAGGCCCCTGCTTTGCTCCAGACTTGTGAGATCCACGTTGTGGCCTGCATTGCCCTAAGTGCAGGTGGGACATGGTCTTGGCATGGCAGGGAGCCCCTTACTGTGGTGGGAACCGAAAAAGGGTTCTGTAGGCTGGGCTGGGCCCCGCAGGACAACAGGTGTGGTGAGGAAGAACTGTTAATATGAGCAGAGAGAGGGCAGAGCTCCAGAAAGAGGCACCCAAGCGCAGAGCTGGAAGGAGAGCTACCCCGAGGCAGGATGGAGTTGGCTAGCCCGACTCACCTCGGGCACAGAGAGGAAATCTGCCTCTGGGGGTGAATTTAGCCACTCTTCTCCGTGTGTTCCCCCCGCCCCTTCTGGTGCAGGCATATCCCGCCTGCGGAGTCACTGCTGAGCCATTGCAGAGTCACCCCGGAGGTGGTACTGGTATCCTCCTAACTGATGACCGGGAGAGGGCCAGGGGCTTCTCCAAACACCCTCCCCCTGGGCTGAAGGGCTGTCCCAGGCAGTCGATCCAGCCCTGCAGCTTCAGCCGGGCACCCGCAGCTCCTCCGGGGTAGCCGCGTCCCCACCTGCGTGTGAACACGCGCGGGGGAAGGCGGGGGGCTGTGTCTGCCTTTCACGCCGGTTTCACCGATACCATCCTTATTTTCTCCGCAGCCTGCAAGGGCTGAATTTTCCCTTGATGGTCTCGGCTGCCCGCCCCGCAGATCAATTAAACTTAGAGCCGGCCTGATCAACATAAAGGGGAGGCCACACAGCAAACAAACAAACCAACCCAAAACAAACGAGCGCCCCCGCGGCTCCCAGGGCCCCCCCGGGCAGCCCGCGGCGGAGAGCGCCCGGGAACGCCCCGAAACCTGCAGCGCCCCGCGGGGAAACAGCTCCCCTTTACCCGCAGGGAGCGGGTCCGGACACCCCCGGAGCCCCCGGCTGCCCCACGGGCCCCGGGGCTCCCCGGGGAGGGACGAGGCCGGGGGAAGCCGCCTCCGGGGCGGCGGGGAACGGGGTCCCCGAGGGGTCCTGCTGCCCCCTCTTAATTCCGGGCCCCGCTTGGTTTGCCTCGGGGCCGGCTTTGAATCGGGCTGTGCCCGCCTCCCTGGCCACCCTCCCAGCCCGCTTCGCCATCGCTCTCTTTAAAGAACCACTCATTTATCGTGTTTTCCTAATTATGTTTTATTTAGCTATTCATGAGCTATTTGGTGTTACACTCACTAGGGTTATTCCTGCTCTGCTTTCCTTTCTCTCCCTCCTCCTCTTCCCTCGCTTTGATGTCCTCTTGCATATTATACAAACAAGATCAAAAGCTACTTTTACCACCTCCGCCCACCTCATACAATATTTGTTACGGGAGAAAGTGTGTTTCGGGTCAAAACGCTGGCTTGTTAGAGAGAGGTACTACCCAGCTGAAACCGGGGGAGGGAGGGGAGAACGGGAAGGGGGGGCACAACATCAAGTACATGAACTTTAAAGTGAGCCCATTACCACGTTATTTAAAGGTCTGATCGTGTCAGGTATAATACTGAAGAAAAATGTTGTGTTGGACAAAATGCTTATATTTTCCTGCTGTATTAATGGGAAGCTTGCCCTGGGCTATTTCCCCATCTCAGAGGGCAGCAGATGCAGAAAGTCCTTGGGGAGTAGATCTTTGAAATTTCATCAGCATTCATGGGTGACCTAGCCTTTTCAAGCACAATGATAGACACGATAAATCATCTTTGCAACGAATTCTAATTATCCTTTATATGGCCAGGTTGCCTCTCAAAAAGCAGATATCTAACATTTTTCCATATTGCTTCCAGATTTCAGTGAGGGTGTCAAAAGTCTTGTGCCATCCTTCTTCCCTGCTGCTGACCATGTTATGTGACATCAGCCCTAAACCCCAGAGTGTGCTGGAGTCAAACTACTCTATTAAGTTACACGCTTGCCTGTATTGAAATAAATTTAATTCCTTTCCTCTCTTACCCAATGAAATTATGTGGTGCAGTGTAAGATAGGATTAGAAGTATATCATTATAGCAATTAATACTATAATGCCTCCATGATTAGTGTGCTACATTGAATTTCATGGATTTTTGCTCACTCTTGCCTAGATTTCCCTTGGGTCCCCTAGCCCAAACCATTGTATTCTTAGTAAATTAAATGTGAAATCACAGCAATATACTTAATAAATCCACTATCACCTGTATGGTGTATTAATAAAGGGGTCCAGTGCAACCTGTACAGCATCACCTTGCAGCCTGGGATGCACACACTGGGAAGGCTGTTTCCCTTGAGGTGGGAGCTGCGTGCCACATCCCTCCTCTCCTGCCCAACTTTCTCTCTGCTTGCAGAGCAGGCCCGGGGGAGCAGGACTGTGGGAGCCCAGCACTGCTCACCCCAAAGCAGGGCACAAGGGGTGCCCTGGCTTGTGGCTAGCAGGCAGAATGCCTTGCTCCATGGTTATTTGTGGAAGGGAATGCATTGCAATGCAGTAACCCCACACCATGCTTGGGGACTTGGATAAAATCCCACACCCAGGGAGGTTCAAGCCTTTTCCCACCTCCCCTGGGGGAGGAAGCGGGGGTCTTTAAAGAGAAGCCTGTTTGAAGTGGCCCTGATGGAAATGGGGTTATTTCAGAAGTACAGTAATGGCTGTCTGGTTATCTGCAGCCAGGGCTCTGTGGCATGGAGATAAGATATTTATTAAGAGACCCGTTTTAATGCTCAGGGATCGCTTTCAGAGGGCCCAAGAAAAATGGACTTTATCTACTATATTATTATATACAGTCACCCTGTTGATGTTTTACTTTAGTTTAGACACCATGAATAAAAGGTAATAACTTTCCCTTCAGCTTGTTTATCGGCAAGACACCTGAGGGCAGTGAGGTGGGGAGATATTTGCTTTAATAGGGGTGATTAAAGGGAGACTCTCCAGGATTAGGGGAGAGGTTGGGGTTGCACAGGGACCGTCAGTGCCTGACATTCAGGGTATATTTTAGACCCAGACCTTCCTAGGAACTTTGCCAAGAGTCAGGGAAGAGGGATAAACTGTGTTGGGGAAGGAAGTCATGGTGGGCTGTAGGTGACATGAGGACAGGGAAAGCCTGGACTGTCTTTGAGCACGGTGTGAGTGCTTAAATTTGGTTGGTCTGAAAATGTGGGGGATGGAGACAGATGCCTCAGGCCTTCTCCAGAGCAGGCAACAAGCCTTCCTGACCTGGCTGAGTTTTTCTCTGCCATTGAATATTCCCAAGCCAAGGTGGGAGAGACTCCAGTGACTGGGAAATGACATTTCATGCTTCTGGTTCTGATGATGGGCACTGTTCTACCACATGCTGAAAACCTGAACTGAGTGCCTGGGTGGTGACACTTTTTACCTGGACTGTTGATGTCCATACTACCATTTTGCTTGAATAGTTTTTCCTTCTGCACTCCTCTTCACCCACTTATTCTTACTCCCTTGGTAATGTGAGACCTTCCAAGCATGGGGATCTTCTGTGGCTGGGGAACATCCCACTTGTGCAGGGGAGCGTGGTGGAAGACTTTGAATGCATAGTGGTGCACAGCAAGATAGGAGGCTGAGACAGGGTTGGTGAGGGGTGAAAGGGTGAGTCTGGGCAAGGTGGCCCAGGGATTGAGTCCCTGCAGACACCATTCCCGGATGGGTTCAGGGACCAGCTAGCACAGTGGCATGTCTCTGGTCTGATAGCTGGACATCAGGAAGGAATGCAGTGAGGAGCCAAACAAATCCTTGCACCTTTGCTGTAAGCATCTCACCACTCCCACCCTCCTCTTCTCCCTCCCAGCACTGCTTTAGTGCCTGCCTGTTACATCTGTACACCTCCATCCTACAGAGACACCCATTAACCCACTTTCTTCATCTAACACACAGAATCATCATGAGCTGGGAAGCCTAGAGCAGACAACTGAGTAAATTCAGAATAAAGTACGGTGTCCTTTAATGGCCATAGAGACTTAAGGCTTCTCTCTTTTGTCTCTTCTCTCCTCTTCCTCTATTTCCTCTTCCTCCCCCCCTCCTCCCTTCCCCTTCTTCATTTCTATCCCTCCTTTCCTCCTTCCCTCCCCGCTCCCCAGCAGCCGCCACCGTCCCGTAGCTCCCTCCCGACCTGCAGGGCTCCGGCCGGGGCCAGGTTGCGGGCAGACCTCAGCCCTGCCCCGGCCGCAGCTGCAGGTGGGAGCAGCGGGCTCGGCTGCCCCCCGGTAGCACCGGCAGCAGCCGGCGTCCGGGCGGGGCGGGCGGCGCGGAGCCGAGATAAATAGATTATTCAACTCCCTTTCACTGCAGGCCATATGAAGCGGGATAATGCTTTTGTGAAGGGGGGGGGGCGGGGATGGGATGATTTGTTTAGCGGCAAAATACGCGGGAAGGGATTAGCGCTTTGCCCGGAGCCACCTCCCCGCTTCCATCCATCCCCGACGGGATGGGCCGCGCCTCAAAGGGGACCCCCGAGCCCTGCCCGGCCCCCAGGCTGGGACATGCGGCGGAGGCGGCAGCCGGAGAGGCAGCGCACAGGGAGGGCTGCCCGATCCGGGAGCAGCCATCGGGCACCTGTGTCTCGGCCCTTCGATGAGGAGGAGCTCGCTCCCTCCTGCCGACCGCACCCACTCCAAATACAATTAAGCAGTGGGGAGAAAGGAGGGGGAAGCTTTTTGGAGGAGTGAAAGACCGCGTCCCTTCCGGAAAGTGCTTTACTTTGCTCCCTCAGGCTTTCCTTTACCTTCCCCTATTTTTTTTTTTCCTTTATTTTTGTGCGTGTCTTTCTTCCCTCCTAAACTGACTTTCACTGGCAGCTTTTCCCTCCTTGCGCTCACCCCGGAGGAGGAGGAGAAGGAGGAGGGAAAAAACAACCCACCAA
>VXBC01005406.1:530367-636975 GCA_013399945.1 Ploceus nigricollis
GAGCGGGGCGCGGGGCAGGGGAGCATCCCCCGCTATCATGATCGCGGCCGCCGGCAGGAAGGCTCTGGGACCTGATCCCCGGGCGCCGGGGGTAAGTTCCTGCAACACTCATCTCCTCCCCGCGGTTGAGCTTTTCTTTGGTTTTTTCCATTTTTTTTTTTANTGGCCCCAGCCCGCACGGGGTCATAGGTACATCCCCAAAGGATTTGGGAGGGGAGCGTGACGGCAAAGCCGGAGATTTCCAACGCGGGAGGGTTCTTCAAAAGTTCAGGGATTTTCCGTCCCGGGCTTTTATCAAAAACCGAAACTGTGCGGCTGGACGCTCACCCGTTGCTACAGCCACCGGCTGCCAGAAACAGTTAAAAATGAAACGGGGAGTTTGGTAACAGGAGCGAAAGAGCCGAGAAGCGGCTGTGCAGGTGCCGTGCGGGACGCACCCCAGAGCCCGGGGGCTCCCCGGCAGGCCGGGGAGCTCCCCCTGTGCCTCCGCAGGACCCGGGGCCGCCCAGNCCCGCGGTTTTGCTTTTTTTTGGTTTTTTTCATTTTTTTTTTTAATCTTCCTCACTGTTCTTTTTTTCCTTGCGAGGACGGTGGGAGCAGCGTTGCCTCCGCGTCCCGCGTTGCTGAGCTGTGCTGTCTCCGCAGGTGGCGGAGGGGAGCGGGGTGCGGGAGCTCTCCCCGCGGAAGAGGCCGCCGGCCGCCGCCGAGGAGGAGNCTTTTATCAAAAACCGAAACTGTGCGGCTGGACGCTCACCCGTTGCTACAGCCACCGGCTGCCAGAAACAGTTAAAAATGAAACGGGGAGTTTGGTAACAGGAGCGAAAGAGCCGAGAAGCGGCTGTGCAGGTGCCGTGCGGGACGCACCCCAGAGCCCGCGGGCTCCCCGGCAGGCCGGGGAGCTCCCCCTGTGCCTCCGCAGGACCCGGGGCCGCCCAGCCCTGCTGACACCGCCCCGGAGATGCCGGCTCGGTGTTGCGACTGGGATTTGGCTTCGCTAAGAGAAGCTGCCGGTGGCAGGCGTTCAGCTCCTCCTTCCGAGAAGCCGATAAAGTGCAGCTGAGAATCAAACACTTGTGTCTGTGGCGCTGGAGGAAACTTTGAGTGGGATGGATGATTTTTGAGTGGGCTGTGCTTTTGCCCTCTGGGTGCTTGAACGTGCCTGCCTGGCTGATGGGCTTACTCCTGTCCTTAATGTCCCTCGGGCAAGCACTGGCTGTGTCATTTTCCTCCAATTTGTGCTGCACGGAGGCGCTTAATACCTGCTAGGAATGGAGAAAGTGCATGAGGATGCCAAGAGTTTCCCCTCTTACACAGGTGCAGCTTTATTAGCATGTATTGTAATTGTCTGCACAGTTTTTCCTTTCCGTGTTTGGTTTTTTTTTTCTGTCAAAGGCCTTTATTATTCTTGTTGCTTTTCCTTTGTCAGAGCAGGTAGAGCAAAGATTTTGAAAGGTGAAAAAAATACAGTCTTGATACAGAGTCTTGCCTAGATATCTGAAGAGATCCTGAGAATTAGCTGATAGGGCAAAATGCAACAGAAGACCCTGAGATTCTGTTTCAGGACACACAAAACCTGTGTTGGGGTTTTGATAACATTTGGAAGTAATGTATTGTTTTCTAAACAATGCTTATCTGGATGTTTGCAAGAATGGGGGGGAGGGTCTGAAGAGGAAGCCAAACCCTACTGACCTTCGTTTTCATTCAAAGAGTTCCTGTATGATCTACAGAATTCCCATTGAATCTAAATATAGTTTTGTTTGGAAGTGCATTGTGGAGCAGTGTCCGAATTCACAGTGAGGTTTGCATTTTCAGGCCAGATCCAAAGCCTTTTGAAATCGACAAGGGTCTGTCTTTTGGCTTGCTGGGCTAGGAGTAGGCTCTTATTTCTGTGGTGTAAAAGGTCACATATCTTATCTCATTGGATTCAGGACTGTTGGACCTTTTGTTTTCTGGATTGCTGCAAATGGTGGAAAGAAGTTTAATGTCCCTTGTGAAGTGCCTGAGATAGGCTGCTTCAATGAGCAGCACAGAAACCCCTGTTCCTGTGTTGAGGTGGGCCCCTGCCATAAAGAATTGGGTCCTATCTGTGAGCGGATCTCTGCCATGGGAAAAAAATTCCCAGTGTAGGAGAGTCAGGGGCCTCAGCCAGGTGTTCAGGTGAGGAGACCTGTGAGCAAAGGCCTGTTTGTGTGGTCTCCTTCCTGCAAGTCTCGGGGGACTTCCTTGATAAGCACTTGATGATGGGTAAATTAATCCCCCTTTTCTGCAGGGTTTCAAAGCATGCCTAAGAACATAATAAAATAGGAGTCATCACAGTGTCAAACCTGAGCACCAAGTAACAGATACCTGGAGTTCACTCGCTGTGCAGCATGCAGTAAGGCTTGATGGCTGAAATCTCTTGAAAACTGCATTCTCTGACACTTGTGAGACCTGGAGCCTAATTGCAAGCTCAGATTCCCTCTAATCCTGGTGTGGTGAGCAGCTCCTCAGGAAGGAAGATGCAATAAACAGTTGTCCTTACTGCCTTGTGAGTGTGAAGTAGGTTAGCGGGAGATAATAGTCAGGGGTTCGGCTACTCAGCTGCTGAGAATTGGCCTTGCAGTGGGAATCTGATGCAATATGCTGGCAGGGTGAGCAGTGTGTAATGTTTGTGCCAAAAAGGCAGCTTGCTCGATTCCCCCCCCCTTTCCCCCTCCTTGTTTAATTATATAACAAGACATCTGAAAAAGCAGCTCCTCTCTGTAAGAGTTTCGTGCCCATACAATGCAAGTCCAAAGTTTCCTACAAGCTCTTCTAATGCGCTGTCAAACTAAGCAACTACTGGATGAGTAAACACCAGAAGGCTACTGCTTGGAGCATGCTGCTCTCAAAGGATTTACCTCCTTTGCCGTAATAATTAAGAGATCTTTCAGCACAGATTCAGAAAGGTTTCCACACCTGGTTGAAAACCCTTTGGAACGGTGGGTGGGTGCCTCAGAGATGAAAGAAGGGCTAGTTTCCTGCTGTTGATATCTTTCCTGATGAAAGAGTGGAGGTGTATTCTCATGTGTGGGGCAGCTGACAAGGGATTGAATTCACATTAGAATAGAAAACCAACGTACTGTTTGCAGTCTACAGGGATAACAAATCTAATTACTTGAGAGGGCTATGATTCATACAGTTTGTGTTGCTATCCTTTCAATTAGACGTATTTAAAATATATAAATAATTTAAAGTTTCAGTGCTCAGATGATGTGCATTGATTACAGAATACTGTTAGTTGTTTGTGTCTCTTCAAAGTCCTCCAAATCTCTGTGGACAGCTGATAAAAAGATACACCTCTTTGCTTATGTTAAAACTCTTTAAACAGTCTCCCAAGCTCAAGATTTACTGCATCCTACACTCTCAATTCCCTTTGGTTTACTGCTGCTGCCTTTACAGTTTTCTACCACAGCGAGGCCTGTGTGTGAATCAAAATGTGATTTTCATTAAGTGTGGATGGAGCCAAGTAAAGTTAAATCTGAAATTATCCCAGATTAACATTTTAGTATCGCAGTGTTGGCATCGGTTACTGGGTCATGTACTGAACTAATGTAGGAGGGAAAAACAAGGTGTCTTGGTTTATCCCTAATTGAAAGTTTTGCAGGCTGTGTCCTTGGAGAGTTGGTAATGGGATACAGCATCTCCTACTGCCAGAGTTCTGGCTGGAGTGGAGAGCAGGTTGCTGTGCCTGGAAGTTGTTGCTGTTGGCAGCTGTGGGACAATCCATGGGAAATGAGTTGGTGGTCTGTGTTTCACTCCCAGTTGGCAAATAGCCTTGTCACAAACCACAATTACCACTAATTGGCATCATTGTTGGCAGTTTCAGGGAGACACTGAGGACTGAATGGGATGTAGATTAAATTAGTAATATTTCTTAGCACCTAAATTCTTCATTGTGTTTCACAAATGCTAATTAATAAATTTGTGTGATTGCCCCTGTTAGGTAAAACCCAAACATGCTGTCATTTCTGCAGAGGTGTATGTCAGACTGAGGTGTGTGTCTCCACAAGGACTGTTCAATATGAGAGATGTGCTCCTGTAGCTGCCTTTCTGGAGGTAAACTCTGTGCTGCCTCTGGCACAAGCAATAGCCTTAAGGATATACAGCTTCTGTAAAATGGTTTTAGCTAATCCCTTATGAGCAGAGGAAAAAAAGGTCTCCTGGTGTTAGGATTACACACACAGTTGCAACTACATCCACAGAAGGGATTTATACTGGTGTAAATATTTTGGTTGTAGGAAAGCAATGCTTGTGCTCAGGTATTCTGTATGAGAAGAATTTTTTATCAGTACTGAAAGGAGGCCAAGACAAGCAGAAGTTCACTTTGGAAGTGATTAGCTTTGATGATCATATTTTTCCCAGCCCGGGGATTCAGACATCGCATTTCACTTGTCCCCATCCACCCTCACCCCAGACACCACCAGTCTGAGCAGTTTATACTGTACCTACTGCCAGTGCAGGCAGGTGCTAGAGGCAACATTAAACAGGGCAGAAACATTAATTTTGTGTTATAGCTTGAGTTCAGGAAGTTCTTGCTGTCTTAGTTTTTAAGAGCTTATTTTCTTCCCTGTTCTGTTGTTTTGTTTTGAATTTTTACCCCCGTTGCAGTATCTGCGCTGTGTGTTACATGGGGCACACCACTGAACAGCTTCCAAAGGCCTGAAGGACAAAGAAGAGAGAGTGTGACTCTATTGCTGGTGATGTTGGCAATTTTTTGTTCCTCAATACCTAAAAAGTCCTGTATTCCCAGCTGCCCAGGTAAACTGCAGTTGGGTACAAAGGATCACGCTGCCAGCTCAGTGACCAGGACAGGTTATGCCTTTGTTACTGATGAACCATGAATCATTTGAGGGAACTAAGCAAGTCCTAGCCTGCTGTATCCTTGTCAGGGCTCAGTGTTACACCAGCCAGAGTTGGAGGGAGAGCTTTTCTTTGAGTTGGTGCTCTCGTAAAAAAGGGAAGATGACAGTGGCTTTAGACGTGCTGTTTACATGGATGTGTCTTACCTGTGCAAATGCCAGGCAGTGCTGCTGGACTGAACTCCCATCACTCCTCCTGGTCAAAGTGATGGTCTCTTGGTGCCACACCTGTGTCTGCTGCCAATTGCATCACCTGAAGGGGAGATGAAGAACAGAGTTTAGGGATGGGCAGGCTCTTTCCTATGGGTTTCTCCTGTGTGCTAAATAACTCCCCCATGTTCTCACCAGCAGCAGAGCTAGGGAAGGAGGGTCTGGTAGGATGGATGTTGAACTGTATTTGTTCCCTCCTTGTCCCAGATGACTTCATAAGAGGCAGCATCTTCTCTATAGCTGCACACACTGTTTGGTTGACAGTAAGCTAGTGCTTGGACATTTGGCTTCTGCCAAGCAACTAATAACATGTGGATGCTACCCCATTTCTCTCATAGTTTGTGGAAGTTGGAGGAGCTTGTTCTGAACCTTCTGCCTCAATTTTAGAGCATTTGACAGGTTCAAAAGCTGTTAAGAAGGGCTGTAAGTAAGAAGGATGGAAAGACGGACCATGCAGTAGTTCTTACTGTTTTGGAAAACCAGGCTGAGAGGACAGGCATGGGATTGAGGACTGTTGTCTTGATGTGTGAGAGTCAGGGATGCTTTGTAATTCCCACCATGGCCACTCTGATGGCCTGGTATCAGCAGGAATTGAGGCAAGGAGAGCTCATGTGATCCCTGGCTGCCAGTACCTGTCTCCTCACTGTGCACTGTTGGCTGCTCCAGGAGCCAGTACCGCATGTGGAGGACCCTGGGACAGGGCTCTGTTCTCAGTGTTTGCCTGCAGGGTCATGCTCCCCTGAAAGAACAAGGATTCAGAGCATATGGGGGCTTCTTGCAACACTTGAGGTGCATGTGGAATTGGTCTAAGCTTTTAGGAGCAGTCCCTGTCTTCACTGAGTTTTCCTGCCTGTTCCCATTGTTTTCTGTTAGTGTGTCAACCCTTACTTCTGGGGTAGCCCTTACTGCCTGGAATTTGGCAGTCACAATGGTGACACAGCTGAGTCTTGGCTAAGTTTGGGGTCCTCTGCTACTTAGGGGCTCTTTTATTTTCATGGGAAGTCTCTCTGCATCTGGGTTGATATGGATAAGGGGAATTGAGTGGGAGAGCTGTCTTTTAAAGATTGCTCTCTAGAGGAATCCAGTTTTCATGGCTCTTCACAAGCATTAAGGCTCTTCTAAATGCACCTTAAAATGTTCTATATTTAACATTTCAAAAATGTGTAAGTGGAAAAGTAATGTCTTAGTTAATAAATATGAAACTACGGGGCATTTTTTTAAGATGCACATTTAATATTTAATTTTGTGAGAGAGACTCTTGCAGAGACTTGGCTGTGGAGTGCTGCAGGCAATGAGCTCAGATGTGGATTTCAGGTACGTGTGCAGTCTAATAACAGGGTTAGTGACAGCACTGTGTCAAATGTGTTGACACGAGCAGTTCCCTTCTTTGACTCGGCGCAGTCGTTCCCGGTGTGACAGGATAGGCTGCGGAAACCAATTGTAATGACTTTGCTTTAGACACTTAGGATTTTCAAGCATGCCCTTTTAAAATACAGGTGAGAGGGTTTATCTTGCAGTTTGGATGCTGGAGGCAAGAGACCTTCTCTCTGGGGGATCTGAAGTGGGGGAGTGGGGATTGCACAATTAGCTGAAGGTGCTGTGGTCTCCTGGGTAGCTGAGGGTAATTAGTCTTTCTCTGGCTCTTTCTCTGGCTAATTCCTTCAGCACCCTGCCCTATTAGGGGAAAGGGAGGAAACACATAAACCATTTCAAAATCCCAGGGGGTGGAAAAGAGCATCTGCTCCTAACATCTGAGGTTACTTTGAACCTGTTGAAATATGTAGTAGCTGCTTTATTGTTTTTGCCAAGAGTTTCCACCTACAGTGATCCCAGCCTCTTGACTTGTTAACAATGAGGTTGTTGGAGGCAGTAGTCATCCTCCTCCTCGTCCCTGGCTCACAGCAACTGATGGTGGGTGCTGCTGTGGACCTGACACTGCAGGGTAGAGGAGTGGGGATGACTGAAACCACCAGGATTTTCTTTCTTTTTTTCTTTTTTTTTCCCTCCATGACCAGGATTACCCACAACGTTCACAGTTGTTGCACGTGTCTCCTGCTGCTCGGGTACCCCAAAATAGCTGCACTCTTTGGGCCTGAGTTGTCCTTGCCACAGTGAAGAGCCAGTTAGGCCCTGGGTTTTCAGCTGGCAGATGAATATTTTGTCATGAAGAGTGACTAGAGATTTTGCTTCACCCTGGTTAGACAAAGAGAACTTCTCTGAAAGTGTCTGCATGTCTTATGGGATATTTTTTCATGCCAATGCTGTTGCCTTTCTCAACATTGGATTACCTTCAGGAACTAGATCTGTTTGGGTATTGGTCACACTGAATATGGCAGGCAGCTGTCCAGTTGGAAGTACTGTATCTGCTTTTTATTATTTAATGGAAATCAGTGGAATTCAACTTGTCTGGATTTGTCTCCTTGTCATCTGACTGCAGACCTGCAGCAACTGTTTTGTTTTTACGTGTCCAGTATATGCCCAAATGGAAGGCATCATTAGGAAGGTGGGAATCTTGTCTATTGCTGGCTGTGCTTGTGACTGTGACCTGCCTGGCTTCTTTTACAAGTGTCTACTAATTTTGTATAGTGACTTATGGGAGAAAACTTGCGCCTTACTTCAAGGAGAATCATACCTCCTGCTGCCTCTGTTAACAGGAATTGTCCCACTGCAGGGATGCAAAATCTGACTTAATCCCTGGATCTGTCACTGAGTTTGTGAATTTGGGCAAGCAGCTTAATACCCATGGGCTTAATTTCTGCTTTGCTCAGCAAAGAGAAAATGCTTCCATCTTTTGTTCATTTGCAAAAAAACTTTTTTTGTGGTGGGGACTCTCTCTTGCTTGTATGGTATTAAGTATCATCAACTGCTGTTAGTAGAGCTGACTGCTCCTGTAATGTGCATAATAAGAATATATAGCACAGGGACACAGGAAATAAGTGGACTCTGTGACTTCCAACTGAACTTTCCGGTCAGGTGTTGAGGAGGGTTTTCTGGACCTGGGGTCACTGCAACAGCAGAAAGAGCTAAAAATATCTGGGGACTTGAGGTAAACTGTAAAGGTAGTAACAGGTAGTCCTGAAAATCTGCTAGTTCACCAGGAGAGGAGTGGTGAGGCTGTGGAAGAAGTCTGAAGGTCTGTGGTATGTGTTCAGTTGAAGTGGAGCTTCAGTAAGCAGCAGGTGTCAGATCAGCTCAGGGAGCAGGGGTTAGAGCTGTGCTGGTAGTACCTAAAAAGGTTTTATCTGCATACTACACAATGCCTCCCTGTGATGGAACTGGAAAGCTGCCTTGTGGAAATGTGATGTGGCCTTGTTAACTGGGGGCTCTCAGTGGCTTCAGTCCCTCCTACTGCTGTTGAAGTTTATGCCAAGGTGTATTAATTATTTGTTTTTCATTAAAAATGTTTTACTTTTAAATGGAAAGAAAGCTAAATTTTATAGAGGAACTTAAGAGCAAAGCTTCACATTATTATTGCTATCATTTGGAATATGGTGGGAATATATCACTTAGAAGGAGTAATGTATTCTTCTCTAGGATATGCTGAAGGGAATGTAAATCTTTGGCATATAGTTCTTTGGACTGACTTTGCTTTGAAGCTGCTTGAGCCTTTAAGACATAGCTAGCAGATGTTCATTCTCATGTTGGACAAAAAATGTTTAGTATAAATATATCCACCTATTTTAGGCAGCATAATGCCATTGTTGCATGCTTGTTTTATCACCAAGAGTCTGACTGCTGTATAGTGAATCAGAGAAATCTCAGCTCTTGCTCACAAAAAGAGGCTTAGGTGAGTACAGCCTCCTTCTTTGAGTCAAGTCTTAAAATTTGTCCTTGATCAGCTTTCCTGGAATTTGCAAGCTGCTCAGAGTTTTGGCTGGGGCTGGGCTGCTATTACCAAACATAATACCTGTGCAGGATTGACTGGAACACTGGACAGCTGTGGGAAGATGATCAATTTTCCTTTAGCTCTTAGCAAATCTTCCTCTGATGTTGCTGAGGGATTTTACACTGCTGGGTGAATGGGATGGGAGGCCTTCTGCACAAAACTGAAATGTGATACTTCTGGCTAGGCTGGGCATTGACTTGGCTTTCAGCATGAACGGTGAAAGAGAAGCATTAGTCCTGGTTCTCACAGCATTCAAAAGGTTATGTTTAAACGTGTTTCCTGTTTTATTGCAACATACCATTTGTAACAATACGGTTTGTGTTGCTGTCTGTGTGTATAAATTTATCAGTGCTGATTATACTGTAAGTGGGCAGCATTTGGCTTTGTGTTTGAACTCATTTGGGATGTTAAATCTACTCAGTTTGTATTGTATTCTGTATATTTATTACCTTATGTTGTTCTCACTGTATTGTATGTTGTAGCATGTATTTACTCCTTTTGGCATTGCTGCTTTTCTCCTAGATCTCAGACTACAGCAGTTTCCTACAGCTTGCATATGGCTTTTACAAGTAAAAATTTCTTTTTAGAGGTTGCCTGGTGCTTTTGCATGGCTTTTATGTGGCTCCTGAGGAGTTCAGGAATGGTGTCTATGCCCAGGGTACATCACATGGCCTTCAGCAGAGTGGTGCTGCTGAGTGTTTTGCAAGAGGTGAGACTGCTGAAGTGGTTGAGATCAATGGCACTATGCCAGACTGGTGGCACATGTCCAGTTCCCAACCCAACACAGGGCAGCAGGAGCTGTCTCCAGAGACTCTGTGTAATGTGACAATCTTTACAATTGTCAGAAACTTGAGGACTAAAAAGTGGCTTGTATGATCCGGAAATCTGGCCATCCTTGTTTCAATTGCTCTACTCCTTTTGGGTCACCCATGGTGTTCCCGTACTGCTGTCCTGGGAAACCTGGTTCCAAGGAAACACTCATTACTGATGGGAGACAAGTCTGCTCTTTAAAATTTGGCCTTTGAAGGGTGGAGATGAGGGACAAATGTCTTTGCCACTGTCATTTCTGGGCAGTGCTTGGTGCTACTTCTCTGGTCAGTGAGCAAAAGATGGAAGGGCTGCTTTGTCCCAAATACCCTTTCTAGAAGATGTGCCTTAGACCTAGTATGATCTACAGGTACTGCAGAGCTTTTGTAAGATACTTTGAAAACTATGCTGTGGGTGAAACATGGGACAGGATTTGGCCTATAACTATTTTGCCTGTAGCTTGAAATTCAAAGTTAAACGCAGAATCTGCAGTTAAAATGTTCAGGTGTTAGTGTAACTTGTGTAACTGTAAACTGTGAACTATTTGTCTTTCTCTGAAGATTTTGTTGCAAAGACAGACAAATACATTTGACATTCCTCCAACAAGCTCTCACAAGGGTAATTTTGTGTGGATGATTGAGTGGCATGGAAACACTGTAGGATACCATCCTTTTGTGGATTTTGTAAAGAAGAGATACAGTTGAAATAATTCATAATATGCACAGAATCTCAGCAGACTGCTGAGAGAGCTTCTTTCAGCAATTACCTGTAAGAATAAAGTAAAAAGCTTTTACTATTGATACTCACTTTTTACATATTAAGAAATATTTCTTCTGATACTTTTAATTTTTTATTTGTAGGCTCCAAATGAATGCAGAGTGAGACAAATGTGTTCAAGGAAGAAAAATATATGAGTTAATACATTAAGTTTACATATTTTTCGTTTGATGGATTTATGGTTTTTAATTACATCTTCATGTCTTGCATTGGGATCCCTGGGGGCCCTTTCTGAATTTCATACTTGTACTCTTGTACACATGAGATGCTTTAACCTGCCACCTCGTGCAGCCTTACTGCTGCTTGACTGACCTGTGCTGAAGTTACTTGTTAGTCAAGTTTAAAATCTGAGACATCCACAAAGAGCTAAATGATTAGAATATTTGTGTGGTTGAGGGAGTTTCTCATGCTGACATGTTGTGAAACACAGGCTGTGAATGGGTTTCTCTGATTTTTGTGTGGAAGGTGGAGTTTGTGCTCAGCATTTGCTCAGTTGATCACGAGGAGCAACACCCTGGCTGAGTCTTACTGGCTCCCTGAGGGCAGCTTGGCAGTGGGAAGTAGTCATGTCTTTGGTGACAACCCTTTGGGGAGCCATAGCTGGTTTTAGGGAAGAGTATTTTCAGCAATGCATCATCCTGAATGTACATCTCCCTACTTCTGTCTCCGGTTCATGCGACACTGGATTTTCATTTCATAGCAGTTTGCATCGTGGTTCTTTTATTGACAGTGGAATCAATAACCTGTGTTAACAGGTGGAAAATGAAGCCTGTTTGCTCTGTGCAGTTTCAATTGATGTACATGGGTGAATTGCAGAGGAAGCCAGACTGCAGAACTGGTCAATGTCTGTGTTCCAAATCCATCTCTCTGTGTTGGTATCATTACCTCCGTCTGCTTTTCTCCAGCACGTCCTCTTCATTTTTCTGCTCAGTGGGAACATAATTACCTGTTTATGTGTATGTGTGTGGAAATAGTGCCAGGATCTATTTGTTATAACTATGATATAGCTTATTGAAGAGGCAAAAACCCCTGGCTGACAATATTCAGGCTTTCCAAAAGAAACTTGCTTTTGGGACTGACAGGGAGTATGAATATTCAGGCACAACTTGAGCTCCTGTTCTCAGATTTGTGCTATGTTTTCTTTTATTATTCTGGTCGTGGCTGCTCATAAGCACATGGAGCTCAAAAGCAAAATAGCTCTGTTTGTGCTGTAAGAATTTAGTTGGGTTTCAGCTTCTTATTGCCAAGTCTTTTGATGACACAAAAGATGTGTTCTGTGCAGGGTTGGCTTTCCTGAGTCACCCTGGGTGCTTCACTGAGTGTTTTATTCCTGTGGGAGGGTTTGGCTCTTGGAGGATTGGGTGCAGTGAGAAGTGTGGAGTAGATAGTTAAAGAACTGAAATGCAGAGCCCTGAAAGTGAACACAAGTGAGAACACAAAGACATTGTCCTCTGAGGTGATTAACCGGAAGTCTCTACTTTTTTGTTTTATTTTTACAATTTTTATTTTAATTTATCTTGCTAGAATCATAGAATATCCTGAGTTGAAAGGGACCCACAAGTCCAACTCCTGGCTCTGGACAGGACCACTCCAAGAATCACACCACACTGGTCCAGGCTCAATCTGGTTTTACCTTCTTGTGACTGGAGCAATAGTCCTGTTTGCTAGTGCTAGAAAATTGTCCATGGCATTCTGTCCTTCCAAGAGGCTGTGCTTGTGCTTTCTTTGGGAAAGCTGTGTCACTAAGCATAATGGTAAGAAATGGTCCACCTGCTGCTAAGGAAGTGAGCTGAAAAATGTCTGGTTATTCAACAAGAAAAATCATAGAATCACTGAATGAAAAACATACTTCTTTCTGTACCTGAACAGGATTTCTGAAGTCTGTGCAACAACAGAGAGTTAAAGTAATCCTTAAGGTAATCCTGACCTTACAGAGTGAGTTAACCCAGGAGTGATTATTGGAGTGGTCTGTCCAGTGAGTTAACCCAGGAGTTTTGTAGCTCAGCTGAGTACAATGCAGGAGTGACATCAGTGAGGGATTAGAATAAGCTTTGTTATCTTCAAAGACTGTTTACTTAGCGGTTGGAGAATCGCTGTGTTTGTTGGCAGAGGTGGGAAATGTCCTGGGGCAGGTGGGAGCTGACAGCATTGCAGAGAGCCCGTAGTGTTTCTCCTCATGCATCCCTGCATTGCCTCCCAACCTGCTGGCTGCCACTGCTTTTGTGTACTCCACCCAGACAGAGGTCTTTTAAGAGATTGCCAAGGTTATTTTGGATGCTGAACACTGAACCCAAGCAGTATCCTTATTTTCTACAAATCCTGGAACAGTATCACTTGTATTTTTCTTACATGTATACATCTGTAAGTTTTCCTTAAAATATTGGTTATAGGTATCTTAAAAACCTCAGAGTTGAGTTCTCAGGATAGTTACCTACCCTTGGGTATTTCAGCTATTGGCTTGTTATCACGTGGAAGACAATTTAGATTTGGGTTTTTGGAGGATTCTTGTGCAGCTCCTGGGTCTTTTCTGCAGAATTCCTTTTGACAGCAGTTTGACATCTGATCTCCAGAAAGAGGACAACCTGATTCACAGATTTATGCATAAAAACTGCTATAAACTTAATTTGGAGCCCACTGGGATGCATGTCCCACATGCAAGTGTTTCATTTTTTTCCTCAGGAAAACATCCCTGTAAAAGTGGTCTTGAATTTTCGCCTCATTGGCATTTTTCAAAAGACAAAACACAGATGCAGTGTTCCAGGCAGATATATTTTTGTTCCCAGCTGTTTTGAATGCTCATTTGATGTTAAGTCTTTGTTCAATCCATTCCTATGTCATTAATGACTCTGGAGTAAGTAGGTATGCAGAGCTGGAGGAAATCCTGTTTTATGCGTTCCTATTCTAGGAGAGCCTCAGAAAGACTAACAATAATGCAGCTCAGTGAGGTAATGGGTAAACATAGTAAGAAATAAAATGTGCTTGTTCCTTACTGAAGCAGAAAAATAGCTTATGAAGCATAATGTTGTCTTTGATAAGTGTAGATAATGTGACCTGCTTCAGTCTGTGGATTAAGACATTAACTGGGGAAGGTGAAACGGCTTCTCGTAAAGAACCTGTCCCTCTGGTTGTAAAGGAGGTGTCAGCAAATGTTAAGGAGAATTAAGGAGGAGTAGAAGTCCAGTCATAACCCAGTGGAGTCACATGAAAGGCTCGCCCTGCCCTCAGTGGTCAGTGAACTCCCAGCTGAGGTCAGGGTTGTGTTGTGCAGTTCAGCCTTACCCTGGCTCCCAGGTGGGCACTGCTTCCAGTCAAGGGGTGGGTGGTGCAAAGCAAAGGTCTGGTGGAGCTTGGGTCTGTAGGTGTTCTCTTTATGGTCCTCCCAAGATGCTGTGGGAAGGAGAAAATGGGAGCATCCCCCAGCTTTTCCTCCCCTCTGCTGAGTGAAGTTTAGGAGAAGTGTTTGTTTTCAAGAGGAACCAGGGTTCTTGTAGGAATTTCTTCATCAAGTTCTTGAGGAAGTTAAGGCTGGATTTAGAGCTTTTGATCCTGGTCAGTGGATGGATAGCAGGTGAAAAAAGTAAAAAAAAAAACAGGATAAAATTTTGTGGACTGTTTTTTTTTTTGAGAAGAAAATGTGAAATTGTGTGGTTTTTCCATCATCCAGCTTCCACAGCAGCATGTGTGAATACAGCAAAACATTTGAGCTCCAGCCCACTCACACTGTGCTGCAGGCCTCCCTAGGGGCCCAGGGCAATTCAGCTAGCATTACATTTTTAGATAAGCTTACCCCATTTAGCACATGCATTTTGATCAGCCTGCGATTACAGACTAGTGACTTGCATGCATATGTACCAGAGCCCTGGTGTTGGTGTTCCTTAGGCATGCACTGGTTTTAGGAGCATTAATCTGATGTGTGCACTTCAAGCCTATTTCGAGTCCCTCTCTACCTTCATCTTTTTGGCTGCAAGACAGCAGAGATCCCTTTTCTCTGAGTGAGTAGGCAGAATCATACTTGTGACATATTTTAAGACTGCTTAGAAGATATAAACTTATTTAAGTGCTTGTGATTTATCTGGTTTTGCTTTATTTGACTCCTTAAATGTCAGCCACTCAACAGTTCTAGGATTTTCCTCCTTTATTTGGGAAGTGTCAGTTGATGAGAAGGCAGCTGATGTGCTGAAAGCATCACTCCCTTAGGAATTTGGTGTGTGAAGTGTTTAGCTGGGAAGAAAGCCCTGTGACAATTACCCTTTTGTTTTTGTTTTCTTTGCTTCCCTCCTGCCCCCCAGCGCCCGAAAAGCTTCGGTTTTGCCCTGCTGGTTTAATGGTTAAAGAATGCTGCAGCTCAGCTGTGCAATGCCTTTCAGGTAGTGAGAGGTATCTGAGGAATGAGAGGGATCCCATGGGAATGACTGGCTGGCACTTGGTTGACCTAATCTGACAGGTCTATACATAGTCCCGGTTCCTGCCAAGAGAGCATCTGATGCAGCAGCAGCTGCTGGGGGTGTGACCCCTTCTGGTGCGTGGGGCCTGCGTGGGCACGTGCCTCCCTACCTGTCTGGTGGGTGAGGCTGTCTCCAACACTTCTGCTCTCCTGTGCTCCTGGAGAAGGCAGCTCCTTCAGGAGACCTTGGCCTAGGTGGAAGGAGCTGTTGGAGCCCCAATGGCAGGAGGGAACTGGGACACCTGAATGCATCTTCTGTAGATGAGCAGCTGGTCTGGCTCCCTTATGCACACAGTGCTTCTTGGTGCAGTGTTTAGGGGAAGGGAGGGGAGGGGTCAAAATGCATTTCTTATCACGAGCTGGTAAATGCCTGGTGGAAAGTGCAAGGCGGGAGGTGGCTTGAAGCATCTCCCTCTCCTAGACCCCACTAGCTGTGTTCCTGCCTCCAAGAGGGGCTCCAGGAAGGATGGAAACCATCCAATTGCTACTGCTTTCCAGAAACACTTGAGAGCAGAGTCTTATGAGTATGTATCACCTCTCATGTATCTTGCTTGTTTCAGGTTATGTTGTGATGGCAGTCCTGATCATTATCTCATTTTAATTTTCAAGAGCATGATGTATGTGGATACACCTACTGCGCTCAGAGATTTCACTGCGAGATTAGAGACGTGTTTAGGAAATTAGTAATGAGAGAAAAACACGTAATTAAAAATGATATCAGTTTGGAAGCTCATCCATCTTCAGCCAGCTTGCTGGAAGAGAAGGGAGTCTTACACAATACCTAGTGGTGGGAAAATGCGTTTGGCTCTCCACATTTTAAACAGGAAGGAACTATTTAAATGACAGACTTACAATAGTAATTGGGGCATTTGCTTGTGAACACTGGATAACATATTGTAGCTGAATAATATTGCAGTAATTCTATATAAAGTTAAGGCAGATCTTGTTATATTTGTTTACTTTGAATGATGCCTTCAGACAATTTTTTAAAACTTATTTGGAGCCTTTCTAAAACAATTGGGTAATCGTACTGAAGATAGCATTCATATTTTGAGGTAGTCATATTTACATATGCCAAATATTGTCTGCAACATTATGAGGATGCACACTTAACAATTAATTTGCTTCCTGAGATATGCAATTTTATGTGAAATGTCTTAAATTCAAAATCTGCAACAGAATTCTAGCTCTTCATCCCCGATGACCGTTATAAAGTTGCCATATGTCTTAAAATGTGCTCAGCACAATATGCAATTGTTCAGACTGTGAATTTCCTCTCATTTTATGATGAAATCCTTAGTTTAGAATAATTTTATTCTTTAGTAGGAGAAACACCATTTGGTCATATATGGTTCATTATAAAATGTAGTAACTTTTAAGCATTTCAAACACTACATGTGCTTCATTTGAGTTTTTATACCATTTTTCATGAACAATTAGCAGTACCTTGTCATTTTTGTCATGAAATGCCCATAAACTCAATTATCTTCCTGTTTGGTCCCACTTACAAATACACAGAAAACCTAAGCAGATGTCAGAGCAATAACCAGGTGTACGTTGTAGTACTTTGCAAACTTTTAATTGCTGCAGGGATGTTTCCTAGTTAATGGCTGTGTTTATTAAGTGTTCCTATCTGTTGTGCCTTGTTCAGGAGCGTACCTTACATGTGGTATGCTCAGGCTGGTTTATCCAGTGACAGCCTTGGAGTAACCTTGCAGAGGGATGTGCTTTTTCAGGTATGTTGTTTGTAGTGTAGTTAGCAAAACTGCTGAATTGCTCGTGGTGTAGGGTCCAGTGTAATCAAGTATTCCGTGATCTTTGGGTGGGTGCTACTGGTGGCTGTTGACTGTCCACCTCTTGAGAGGTGGTGGGTGTTGTTACCTGGGAGGATGGACAATAGATGAGGATGGTGTGGCCAAAATGACTCACCAAAGGTCAGCAGTTCTTGCTGGTGCTTGGAGCAGGGAGTTGGTGGCTGAGGGACCCTTTGTGTCTCAGAGCTGGAGGTCAGCAACTGTGGTGGAGAGGGTGGGCAGCTCCTTGGCATTCCCTGCTGTGCTTAGCCATGGAGAACTGGCCTTCCTGGAGAGCTGTGAGGGGAAGCACAGTCTTTTTTCCAGCATCCTCGGGGTCTGTGCTGTTGTTCATGAATGGGGAGATAGAGATATGGACCGAGGATATCTCCAGGTGCTCTGTGTTCACTGCCCAGAAGCAATGGCAGTGCAGGAAAAGGAGACCCTTGATTCATGACCCTGTGCAGTCCTGCAGATTTGTACCCAGACCAGGCCAGAGTGCCAGGATTGGTTCTGAGATATATTATGTGTTGATGAAACAACAAGAGAGATCATCTTTTCCCAGGAATTAAATAATTGCTTCCTGGATGAAAGGACCCAACATCTGGCTCTCAGGTTTCATGTATTCTATCATGTAGATGTAACTGTTTGCTTTGTTCCTGCAGTAATGTTAACCTACTAATGTATGAAGCTGTTTCAGGTCAGTGAAAACCTCCATATAAATCTTTATTACATGTACTTGATTGTCTTTAACTCTTTATAAGATATAATTAGCACCCAGTAATCATCTTGTGGTGCTGTTTCTGTGATTACCCTGGTAGTTAGTGTGCAGTGCAATCCTGGTTTTATAGACTGGAGCTAATGTTAACTTGATTGGAATAAAGGACGAACAGCAGCCTGTGTTGTTGGCCAGGTAATTTTCTCACCTTTCTGCTGCCCAGTCCTGTTGCCTCCTGCAGTTCTGAGATGTGGCTTCTGATTTAAAAGCCATGATCTTCAAAATGTGGTGCTTCAGGTTGAAGTGGGGTCACTTTCAGCAATGGTGTCTGTGATGGGAGGGAAGAGGAGGATTGTGGCAGGTCTTCAAGGCTGGCAACTTGGCGAAGCAGTAGTGCCTAGAAATGTTTTGATCCTATTGTAATGAATAGCTGCTAGTTCCTGTTGTTGTTTCTGTTTTGATTGAGTGCCCAGCTGGTGTGTGGTGCAGATAGGATGTTGGGGCAGGGAAAGGAAGTAACTGTCAAAAGTGCATCTCCCTCAGGAAAGCAAGAATGTGGAGGCATGGTGGAATTGGGGCTTAAATAGCACTTATTTTTCCTTGGTTTTCATAGTGCACTGACCATATGCAATTTTCCACATGCTGGGTAATGGAAAATTGGCCCCAGAGGAAGTCACTCTGTAAGTCAAGTTTGGGATTATAAAATCAATCACTGTTGGGTCACTAATTGATGTGGAAGATAGGAATTTCCTATACAGTATGATAAGTTCATTGGTTTTCTGGCAGGGTGTGTACAGAGCACTGTTTAGCCAACGATATTCTTTCCTGATTCTGTTGTTAACTCAGGAAAAGCATCAGGTCATTTACAGCTACACCCAAATTGTGGGTTTGTTTCTGAGTAGTAAGGGGAGGGTGGAGGAAGTTTCTCATGTAGGATCTACATGTGCTTTATGAAGTTTGTTTTCATCTCTTTGTGGCATAATAGCAAAGCTTGGCAGCCGTGTGGGAATCATCAAGATTGATTGCTCTTGGTGTTAAGCATCTCGTATCTCTGAGTTTATATCAACACTCCCCTTCTTCAGCAGCAGCATCTGGCTCATTGGCAAGCCCTGTGGACAGTTGTTTTGACCACTCTGGAGATGCCTCTGGCTGTCATGTGGCTGCTGCCTTGGCCGTGCTGCTTTGTTATTCTAGCTGGTCCCATTTTCATTTATTTAGTTTTTGGCTTACCTTTGATTCTGATCAGTTGCTCCAGAGACTGTAGTCTTGAATAAATCTTGCCTAACACTCTCATGCAGGAACTTCTATGAGATGCTGATGTTAATTTATTTCAGTGACTGTTTGCTGATGGAGCGTGGAGCAGTAACATCCCAGCCTGTGCCTTCTGTGCAGGTTTTCCATGTGAATCACAGCATCAGGCAATGTGGAGTAAAACACACATCTTTGAGCACATCCTGCATAATGGCTTTCTCTGAGACTGGAGCTGCAAGCATACATCAAATATTAACAGTGCACAGTCAGTGCCTGGAATGGTGCTGAGAGTCCTGGAATCAGCCACTTGGATTTTTCAAGTTGACCATTGGGAGCAGGGTTTCTGGCCTTGCTGATGTGAACTGTCACAGGAGCAAAGAGTAGTGTGTGTCAGTTCTGGATTTATATCCTCAATTGCTGTCCTTACCTGCTTGATTGTGTTTTTTATTCACATACCATGTACTTTAAAAACATTATTCTTTTCAGAAGTACTGTGGGTCTGGAAGACACATGGGCTTAAATAAAAGTGAGTGTTTCTTAAAATAGTAAAGCATCTATTTTCATTAAAGAAGCCTGTCAGGTTCACTACTTCTCATGGTTGAAATTAGCAGAGCTGTGATGTGCAGGAGGTGGGACAAGGTACTTATCTTCACTGCCTTTTAACTCTGATGATCTCTAGAATTGCTTCAGTGCTGTCCACAATGAGGGCTGTTTGACAAACTGTAAGATTTTATAAGGATGCTAGCAAGGCATGATTACACAACTGGTTTTAAATGTGTATTTACATCTGTAATGATAATACCAAGCAACTTGGGTGGCAGGGTTTTTTTTAATGATTCTCTGCAAATTTGACGCATAATGCCAGAAAACCTTGTTTTAAAAAGAATGGGGAAGTTTTCACACCAAGATGCAACTTAAGTTATCACCCAACAACTACAAACATGCATTTCATGGGCATTTTATGAAATGGAGAGGCAGGTTGGTGAAAGAGTTCACTGCTAATTTGAAATTAGAAACAGGGATGTTTCAATTTAGAGGGAGATATAATGACTTTGCATTCAGTATGAATGTTGCCATGGATTTCTTTAGGGCCCAGGTCTCATTCTGGGGCTATAATTTCTATTCTTAAAAAAACCCTTTCTTCCTCTGTACTTGGCCTTTTCCAGCAGGTGATGAGACAGCTTCTTTTCCAAGGTCCCAGAACGCAAATTAAAATAAAAACATCCTTTTATGTAGTACCTTCAATTGAACGGAAACATAAATGTATCCTATGATGTTAGGCATTGTCTACAGTTGTGGAATTTCTATAGAGGTAACGTAAGATACAGTAAATGTTTAAGAGCCTTGTTAAATGTGACTGGTAGGAGAGCTAGTGCCTTTCATCTCTTAGCTGCTGGTTTTAATAGGATCTGGCTTGAAGGGTTTTGAAAGTTGTTGCCAGGTGTTTGATTGCTTCTGTGTCTCAGGAGACAAGGCTTGTTTTGTGTGTGTGTGAGAAGCCTGAAAGAGTTTGCAGAGGTATTTTTGCCAATCATCTGTGGGCATGTCTACGTGTGCATGTGTTATAGGCAGACATAAGCTCACTTTGCCCATGGGTTTAATATGTTTATATCCCGTGCCTTAGCAGAGTTTATAAACCCTATTAACCCTTGGGCAAAGGGAGCTGCTCCTCTTTGATTACACCAGTCCTTTGGATGGTGAGATGTTGCACATCTTGCAGTTTTCACAGGACCACTGCAGGGCTTCCTAACAAGAGGATTACAGGTGGATGTTCATCACCAGACTGTTGTCATTCCATTCACATGAGCGTGGTTTGTTGGGCTGATAAAGGCAATTCTTACCCAAGCCCTTCTTCTGAGAGCTGCTCTCTGTTCATCCCCAGCCTGGATTGGTACTGGGGCTTGTCATGACCCAGGTACAGCACCAGCACTTGGTCTTGTTAAATCTCATGAGATTCCCATCAAATGAAGCTTGTCCAGCTCTCTCTGGATGGCATCCCATCCTTCAGGCGTGTCAGCTGCACCACTCAGCATCACTTGTCGTCTGCAAATCTGCTGAGGCTGCCCTTGGTCAGCCTTAATGAAGATGTTAAATAACACCGGTCCCAGTACGGACCCTGAGGGGTACCACTTGTACCTGATGTCCCTTGAGATGGACAGATAGGAATAGCTGGACTTGCACCTTCTAATTTAGGCATCTCATTTGGATTCCTAAAGCTGGTCCCTGAAGTTGTAGGGAACAAAATGTAGCAATTCTATACTTTGTATCTGTAAAGGAAGATTGAAAGTGGGATATAAAATGTAGCATAATTAATGATAAAAGAAAGTTTTGAACGTGGTGTGATGGGCTGTATTTGACAGAAGAATTTTTCAAATTCTATACAGGGTCACAACTAAGACAAGAGGTATGAAATTAATATAGGAATGATGTAAGTTGGAAAACTTGCTGTGAGCAAGATAGTGTAGGTTACTAATAGTAACTAACAGTCATCTGAGTAGAGCAGTATTTTGAAGTCCGTGGCCCTTGGACCCAAGCAGGGAGCCTGTGCACAGATATGTTACCCATCTTTCCAAAACTAGTATCATAGGGCTGGGGAATGAACTTCAGATCTTTAAAAAGTAGTCCAGCTTTCTCCACTGGAATGGGGTCATCTATCTCTTGATCACCTGCCACAGAAGTTTTTCACCTGCTCTTCAGAAATTCTTGAAAGAACAAGATTTCTCAACACCATTGTGTAGCAATTGCCAGTGCTCACTCACCTTTGATAGTTTTTCTTGAGTTACCTTTGCTTAAAAATAGAATGATTTCCTATTTTCCTTACCCAAGTGGATCTAGAAAGCAATTTGTCACCAGTCTCTTTGTAACCACTTTTTGTACTGGAGGTCTCTGATTACTTTTCACTCTTCACCAAACTCCTTTAACTTCTTACGACATTCTTGTTTTTTAAACTGCTATTTGTCCTGTAGACACTCCTCAAATGGTCTGTCTCCAGCTGTGTTTTATCTGGCTGGGATCATACTTCACCCTAATGAGATTCCATGGGAGGATCACTCGATTCTTTGGGCAATGTCCTCCACCTACAGAAATCCTTTGGGGTCTGAATATTTATCTTTTCTTTCTAAGCTGGGGAGAGGAGAATGAGATCAATTACTTCTATGCCGTGGCATCCTTTGTGAAACTGAGGGACACCAATGGACCTTACTTTCATCCTAGTCGAGAGATACTGAGGGAACAGGACCAAGAGGTAGCTGACAGCAGATTTGTGAATTTACTTGCTGAAGATGTGCTGCTGAAGAGTGGTATTGAAAAAAGCCATCCAAGAATCCACTTTAAAGAGCTGCTGGATGAGCAGCTTGAAGAGGGAGGTGGTGTCTCATACATGCCACCTAGTAAGCAAAGGAACTGAAGCAGACTCTTCAGGCAGAGTGTAGCCAGCTTGTGGCTGAGGAGTTACAGATGCTCTTCATCGTTCCTTGACTATTCATCCCTGACAGGGTTTTTTTCCCTTTTTTTTTTCCTTGCTGAAGTCCAGGCAAGGAGAAAAAGTTAAAACTCAACTCCACTACAGGACTCCCTAAATTCAGATGTAAACTCAAAATTTTTCAGCCAATAAGATTTGGTTTTTTTTTTGTGAAGCAGTCAGACTGATGCAGTGGAACTTAATTAAGATGAAGAATAAGTGCAATCCACTTTTGTAATAATAAAAACTGCATGGTGTGCTAACTGTGCACTGGATGCAGTAATTTGTAGCTTGCAAGGGAGTGCACAATGGGCAGCCTTTTGGTTGTGAAGGCTAAATCGTTTTTGTACAGTCTTCAAGTATTCATTTACCAAATAATTGATAAAATGAGCAAGTGAATGAGACACTAAGAGAGTGTGATCCAATGCCAAGTGCTGGTTTCCATAGTTGATTTTAAATCTATATTATGCTAATGATGTTCATTTGGAAAATGTGTCCACTCCCTAACTTCTGCCGCTCAGTGTTCTGTTAATTGGATTCAGATGGTTGGACTGAAGCAGTGGTAGGGTTCGTACACAGAGGAGTGTTCCAAACACTTTCTTTTTTTTCCTGTGCAATCTTTCTAAGAGTTGCTTTCAACATGGCTGGTGTCCAGCTGTTTTTGAACTCCCTCATCAGAGGTCTGTCTGATACAAATGGGCATGGTTCTACTGGGACAAATGAAGTTATGATCACTTAAACATGCTGAATATCTCATCTGGGGCGTGACTCCTCTCCCAGTCCATTGGGCTGGCTGGGCTGGGCTGCTGGTCAGAGTTCATCAGTGAGGGAGTCCTTTTCCAGGCTCATGGTGCAATTTGTAATTCTGGAAACAGAGGCTGTCGACTGAATTCTAATAGTAGGAACAGCCTTTTGTTTCCCATAAAATTATATTAAGAGTTGGTGTTTGCAAGGCATTTTGACAAGGCAGTATGTTTCTGTGAAGTGGTGCTGTGCTCTGATTTTCATCCCTATGCTGAAATTCAGAGCTATTCTATTATCTGGGCAGCCTCACTGAACTCAAACTGTATGTGGAGTTGGTGGCATTCAGTGTGATGACATCAGACAGCATCATTTTCCCAAGTAGCTGTTCTAACCCATGAGCACTTGGTTGCTTTGAAGAGGAAAGAGAAGTTATGACTTTTTATGCAGTTGTGACTCTAATAGGCAGAGTTTTTATAATCTGATTTACTGTGCTCATAGGCTAACCAAAATTTATTGCCTGGTTTCAAAGAAAAAATAATTAGGCATGGAAAGCTCTTTATCTTTTAAACAAAAGTGTTTAATTTCTGTAAGAGGATTTTGTCTGAATTTCTGAAAGCTCCATCCAAGTGGCTATTTCTGAAAGTAGAATCAAACGAAGGCTTTTCAGACACCAAGTATCGTGTGGTGATAGATATGCAACTATTTCTGCACATACTTGCTGCTGTTGTAAGGGATAATACTTTTCTGAAGGTTTATAAAAGAAATAAGAGGGAAATTAAAAAAGACACAACGTGTGTTGGAAGATGGTGTTTTCAGATGAACAAAATCAGTACTGAATTTACATTGTGAAGTTATAGTAAGCCTCAGAGCCAAGAGGGAAAATTAAAAGATTACTTAAAACCAACAATAAACATGCAAATTAAAAGTCATAAATTTTAAATGAAGTCATACACTATTAAAAATAAGCATAAAATTGCATACTAGTTTGGATGTGTAGTTTATAGAACACACCAAATGTTAAAATTGGATGAAATTAAGAAAAACATTTTGCAAAGGCAAGTAAAATATCTGTTTAATTAGATTGTAAAGAAAGAAGATTAAAAGTAATATTTTGTGAAACAGTAATTACTGTTTTTCAGAAGTAGTCAGGTTCCTGTGTGTTGATCTAAATTTACCGGTGATAGCAGATCTCTTTGGAGTCTTTTGTTTTGTTTGTGTCTTTTAATTAATTTAAATGGCAACCACTACCTTTATTTTGTTTTCTTTGCACTGAACACACTGCATGGCTGTTTGCTCCAGTACTCTGCCAGCTCATGAAAGCAAATCTGGGAGATCAGCTCATCCTCTCTGGTTCTGAGAGGTTAAAAGCCAACTCATTGCAGGGGACTATACAGCAAGATAACAGGAAAGGCAGCTGAAGCCATTGGGAGGTGGGCTGAGGTGCTGATGGGAGCCCGAGATGTAAATAAACCAGATTGCTCTCATTTCCTCTTTCCACTGTATTATGCATTCCAATAGCACCATTCATCTTTATGACAGACACCTATTGCTTTAACTTTACTGCAGGCCACTGAAGTACATTAAAGTGGGCAGGAAATGGAAATAAATAGAGTTCAGTGGAGCTGCCGAATAACTAAACACGGCGCAGTTGTTTTTAGTGCGGGGTCACGCGGTTTTGAACACATTTATCGTATTGCTTGGCTTTTGTTAGAAAGATGGGCCCTGTTTAAAAAAGATACTGTGTAATTTTTTTTATGTAAGTAAGAAAATGTGCTTGGATTTTTTTTTTTCCCCAAACTCTTTGGGATGTCAGAGATGAAAAGAAATTGGGTTGAGTCTCAGCTGGGTAGAGTCAGGGGGATATGTCTGTGTGCACTACCTCAGGTTGTGGCTGGAAACAGAATAATGGGATTGGAGATTTGAAGAGATCCTGCTAGGAGATAGAATGGGAGGAGGGCCACAGTCTGTTGGCTTAAATTAACCTTCCACCTAAAGGTAGTGAGACATTACTGTAAAGAGGCCAAATGGAATTCGGCCTTAAAAATATATCTACTTTTTTCCTAATGCCTGCACATTTTGCTCACTTTGGAAATGTGGATTGCTTTCCTGCTTGTTCAGGGGAATGTTTTCAAGGACAGTGAAGTTACACTGCAGGTTCCAGATACCCTTAACCCGCAGGAGATGGGACTTCAGGTGAATTCTGTTTTTGTGAAAGCTTCATGTGTTTGTTTTTCCTTGACTGTTTGTATTCTGATAAGATGAGGCCAGTGACTGAATGAATTCACAACATGGGTTACTTGAAGACTTAAAGCTCGTATTTTTACTCCCTTGAGATTAGTCAGATAGTTGGAAACTTCTCTTAAAAAAAATCACTAGCATTGTTTTTTTTTTTCCCTTGATTGCATTGAACACTCTCTGGGTTTGCTGAATATAGTGCTTTTTTTCTCTTTTTTTTGTTTGTTTGTTTTCACAATGACTGCTATATAGTTGAAAGCAGGCATCAGCCTTCAAGGTATTTGTCAATATAGAAGATACTAGGGAATATTTCACAATGTCATGTAAGATAAAAACTAATTTGTAAGCAGCACGGCAGAGATCTGGAAGGACAATTAAGACAAAAAATCATTAACATTGATTCTTGTGCACTGGGATAGTACATTCCTTTCTCCAAAAGCATCCTTTCAAAATGTTGTTCACCTCAGTCTGTATTTAATTATATATTTCAGTGTGACATTCAATGATTCTTCTTTCTCTTAAATTCTATTTATATCAAGACTTTAATTTAATTCAATTCAGAATACTGCTCGGGATACACTCACACTGCAGAAACCAGTGCCAGGCAAAATTGTGGGTAATTACTGAGGATGGTTGTTGGCAGTTTGACTTTTCATCATTTGTTCGTCATCGTTTGTTCGCACTCTGTGCATAGTTCCTTGCTGAAAGGATTAGGTTACAGATGGGTGGGTATTACTTCAGGGACTTCTTAAGTGAGAATCCAGATGCTGTGCTGCCTCCTCTTCTCTTGCTTAGTTTGGGAGTTAGAAGTCAGTAGCTGCAGGTAAGATTCAAAGCTTGTATCTTTGTTTCTCTTTTTCAGTGGGAAAAAGCCTCTCTATTCTTTTTTGTTAGTTGAACAGAAAATCTAACTGCAAACTCTAAGTACATGGGAAATTACAGATTGAGCTATAATTTCAAAATAATTTAAGTGCAGTTATCACTGACAAACTGCTTCAAGTTCTCAGAATAGTTCAAGTCCAGGAAGATAACTTGGTGTTTTGTACTTTGAAAACCTGGCTGTGACTCTGGAGTCTAAGCCGTAGCAGGGATTTTTGGTGATATTGGCCTTTGGGCGCGTCCCAGTTACTTCGAGTTATGTCTGTAGTTTCAAGGGCAGTGGTCTGGGGATGTAGTATTTTACAGTTGTGAAATGTGGGTTTTGTTTGTGTGCCCCACATGCAGCACGTGGTGTTACCCCAACAGCTGAGACCCTGCTCGGTCCTCACTCGCTTTCGTGTGGAGGCAGCAGAGCTGAGCTCTTACATCAGAGAGGGAAACCTGAATTACAGAGACTGTTTCCTTCTTGCTGTTGCAAGTAGCAACTTTTGATGTGCTTTGAAATCTGTGCTCCTTTTCCCTACTCCTGGTTTCAGAGGTAAAGCCTGAAGGCAAGCTTCAGGCTAAATGCTCCAGTGCTGAAGGAAATGGGTGTTTTGCCATGTGTTCTAGTGGGAACACAATCCTGGTTTTCCAAGTTTACCATCCTGCCCAGCTGAACTTGCAGACCATTTCTGTGAGCTCCTCTCATGTGGGCAGTTTGCATGTTTGTGTCTAATCTCCCAGCAGCAGTTGGCAAGCTGGCTTGTGTCTGTAAGAACTGCTTGCTGAAAAGCAGTGGTAAATTCAAGCATTCAGGAAATTTGTCCTCATATAAGAACATGTAATTATCTCATGCCCTGACCTTGCTGGGGGCTGCTGGGCTCCTCAGTTCCTAGTGGGACTATTTATCTTACAATTCTAACAGTCTGTGATGTTTGAATATCTAAAATTTGTATGCAAAAGTTAACAAGCTGAGTCTGAAATTAGGGTTTTGGTTTCTGCAGTGGGAGGGGAAGCTGTGAATATTACAGCATCACAGTATTCTGCTTATCCTGCTTGTTCAGGAGGAAAGAAGAGCATTTGGAAAGTAGGTGTGACAAAGACAGCATAGTTTATTTATGCAGTGGAGGAGCAAAAGAGTCATGTTCTTTGTAGCACAGCAGACTAAAGAGGTTTTGGAGCAGTGTTTGGAACAGAGGCTTGTGTGTTGTACGTTTAATTTCTGTGCCATTCCCCTCAGCGATTTGCACACCCCCTTTGTTTGGCTCGCCTGTCTGCTGGTGGAGCTGTAGCAAGGATGGCTTTGGCTGCTTCACCCCTCCCACGTGTGTGTCACACATTTGGTCACTCAAGTTTTATTTCTTCCCTCTGTTAAACACGAGAGTGTAACTCCCACCCCAGCCTTGTTAGGGTGTGAGCTGCCGAAGCCGGGACTCCCCAGGACTAGGCATTGTCACCGGCAGGAAAACCTCTTTAATGGGGCTGGCTAAACTTTTAAGTTATGGTTAATGTTTTTAACAGTAACTTGTGTTTCCTCTGGCCTTCACGCCCAACCATTAGCCAGGTGTTTTTGTCTCTCAGAGTGGAAAAATAAAAGTAACCTAACTATCCAGCTGGGCCCTCACTGAGGTGCTGGAGAAGGTTGGCCACAGTGCCACAGGGGGTCACAGAGGCTGGACGTGTGGGTTAAGGGGCTCCTTGTAAAGCTTGGCAAAATACAAGCATTGGAAATGAGATGCCTTTATCTTTTACTATAAATAAATTATGGGGTTTAAATTTGGCATGCTATGTGCCTATCAGCTTTGGTCTGTGTAATTTTCTAAATATATATATATATATATATTTAAAATTTATTTTTGTTTCCCCCTTTAATATGACATCGACTTGATTTCTTTGTAACTGCGAGACAGGCCTGACTCTGATCTGCCTTATGCTGTAAACTGTGTTTATGGAGCTAGAATTGGGGTCATTAATTTTCTTTACATCAAAAGAAGTAATTTCTTTTAAATGAGAAGCCTGTTTCACCTAGTAATTCGCTTTAATTGCTTTTTTGAAACTTTTGACATTTGATAGCAATTTAAACATTGCCAGATGAGGCTCATGCAGTTGGGACGTGCAGGTGCTTCCTTGTGTGCCCAGCTTGGATCAAAGGAGTGAGCCCAGGGATGTGCCTGGTGCAGACGGGGCACCCGGCGCTGGAAGCTGCTGTGTTTTGGGGCTCTTTGAATAGATGCTGTGTGTCAGCCTCAGCAAGTATTTGCTCAGAGGGCTCTCCCTTGGAGAAGTTTCTGAGGAGCACTGAGCACGGTGCTGTTTGTTTTTCTTGGGAGACAGACTGCATGGCCTTTGTTTTACCCGAGGCTAAACAGTGCTTGCAGCATTGAGTCTCTGTGGTTTTTTTTTTAAGTCTAACCAATAGCACTTTCTGCTGAAGAGATAGAAAAAGTTTCTAAAATATTAATTGCTCTTTTTTTTCTGACTAATATCTCAATTTATCATTGCCATCTTCTGGGAGGTTTGGTGGGAAAGAATTTTCTTCCTCATGAGGGTAAGCAAATGGTGCAACTTCAAAGGCATTTTTAGCAGGATCTAAACCTCAATAAAAAGAAGAGAAAAAAATGAAACAGTGTCTTTCACTTCACTTTTTATACTGGTTCACTAATGTGAATCAATGTATTGTTCAGTCAGTGGCAGTAGAAACTTTTCTTAGCCTGAGAAGTATTTTTTATTTTAAGTCAATAAACAATAATTTAGATTATTGCAGAAAGAGCAACTTTGGTTAATGGCTTTTGGCTGTGCAATAATGTGATGCTAGATATACTTAGAATGGTTTCTATCAACACTGTACTGTGTCTCGTGAGAGATGAAAACTGTTACAGGAGTAGTCCAACAGCTGAATGTGAGATAAATTCTGTGCTGCTGCTGCAGAAGTTAAGCAGTATTTTAGGACTTTCTGAATTCATAGCAAAGCCAAAGTACCAGTGCCAAGACTTCTTTAAAGAGTTTTATTGATGTGCATTGTAATTAAAACCAGAATGAGTTTTCTAATAGGACATTCATTTCCTAGAGAGCAATTGCAGCTTGGCATAAAGTAATACATTTTTAAAAACAAGTGCCAATCTGGGGATATCCCCAGCATATGTTGGATGGCTGATTTACCAGCTATGTGTGTCCTACTTACTAACAAGAAAATTAAATATTTTCATTTAAAATAATTATACAAATAAACCTTTGGCTGTGCTGTGATTTCATTAAAACCTTAATTGTTTAGAGAGCTCTATGAGAGTGTGTGAAGTTGGGTCAGTTTTACTGCCTCGTGTTAGTCTCGATAGCAGATTTACAACAGGGCTGGTTTTAATCTCTTGACTAATCTTTACAGTAGCAGGGATGGGAGGGTGTGTGTTTCAGGAGATAGGTAACTCTATCTCTGAAGTGGAAACATGGTGCTGGGTTTTAAAATGTCTTCACAGCCTTAAAATGAACTAGCCAAGGGCTGGTGGGGAATTGCTCTGTGGAAACAAAATAGGTGTTGCTTTTAAATCAGCATCTTGGTGTGCACATTGTCACACCTTCACACATGGCTGTAGGCTCAAATCTATTTCTCATTAAAGCAACTGTAGCAGAAGGGAATATTGCAACCATCTGGGTTGCAAAGATCAGAAATAACAGTCCTGTGGGCAGCATCATGTAAACTGGCTTTTATGCCACTTGATTCATCATTTCTGAGGGTAAGGGCAGCAAGATGTTTACCAGGTCATGCATTAATTTTTCAAAATACTTTCAAGTCTAATTTTCCTTGGTTTCTGATGGTGGTATCCCTTTGAATCAAGTTACGATATTTGTGGGTTCAGCATCTCAACTAACATTGTTCCTGAGCATGGGAAACACGGGCGCCCTAGATGTCTCCAAAGGAGAGTTAATTAGAAGAATGAGCAGTTATCAAGAGCACCACAGCTCCACTGTTTAATTCTGATGATAATTTTCATGCTGGGTCTAATACAAATGAATTCGCTTCTGGTTTATTAATCCACTGTGGGCCTGTTAGGGTATTCAGCAGGAAAAATGCTGAGAGTTACCAGAACAGATTTAAAGTACTTCCGTGAGTGGAGAGCAAATCAGATCTTTTTTCCTCTCCTTTTTATCTTTCTGCACCACTTTAACTGACTGTGTTTTTTCCCCCTTTCTTTACTTCTTTAGGACCCACGATTATCAGCTTTAATTTTTGACAAGCTTCAAGTGCCTGACTATTTGCAGAAAAACAGGAATGAAGGAGAGAGCAGATGTGAAACTTGTGCCACTCACTTGAATCAGCTGAAGCAGGAAGCCATTCAGATGATGCACACCCTCAGCCAAACCAGCTACCCAGAGATGCCCGACCTCCCACCCAGCACCGGGGCAGTGACCAGCATGGTACCCAGGATGGTCACTGTCTCTTCCCAGAGGGACCTGCCACTCATTGCTGGGCAGCTGGGCAGGCAGCCTGGAAAGTCACCCAATCTCTTCTCTGCTGCAGAGAGGAAGAAAGGACTTGGATGGTCTCAAGGTGTGGGCAGTTTTCCCAACTCCAGCGTTCAAGTGACGGTGGCCCCCAGCGGTCTCAGTGGTGCCCTGAGCTCTGTCACCATCCAAGCTCAGCAGTACCTTGAGGGCATGTGGAGTATCTCCAGAGTGAACAGCTTCCTGCCTCAGGCTTGTCTAGTAAGTAGTGATAATTCAGCTGCTTGAGTTTTGTTTGCATGTGTGTGGACATACAGAGAGATACAATTTGAGATCTATACATATTTATCTTTGTGGGGATCAGCTAATGGTATTCTAAGCCATGTTTCAAGAGCTGAAGAGTTAAAGAGCTTTGGAAGATGTTCTATCAGATGTCACGAGGAATTTGCTTTCTTATCTCACATGGTGAGATCCTTTCCTCAGATATTTTTGCACCTATTTTAGCTTCGTGTATGCAGGTGATGTTATTTGTCTGTCACATGCTGGTAACTCCTTTAGAAAAACAAAAAAGGCCAAGTTTGTCACACATGAAACTCTGGGAGCTTCATGGGATTATATCAAAGGTGAACTTGACCCTCAAGTCTAGTGCTGAGCTTCTAATGCTGTGTGCAGTTCAGCAGTTGCTGTTGATGGACTGTGATGCACAGCATTAATCTGCAGCTTAGATGTGTTGCAAAACAGTTTGCTGCTGAGGAAAGGGCTCAGGAGGTTGCTTCAGAGCCACATGCCTGTAAATGTCACTGCACTTGGATTTTCAGCCTTGATGTTGTTTTCCTGTGTTCTGTGTGCACTGTAAGAACTCTTGTGGGAAATGGAAAAGCTTTGTAGAGGTGCACGTTACCTTTGAAAACAAATTCAATATGTGGCTATCTGTGGAACTGTGCTAAGAAGGATACAGTATGTGGCTGGTTTTGACTAAGATTTATTCCTGACCAGTTTTCAGGTAGTGAATGGAGGAGTGTATGTAATAATGAAATGTGTACAATTTGAAGTAATGGTTTTACACTTAAAGATGACATAACAGATCTTGTGAGATCAGGTATTTTGGTGCCAAGCAGCTTTAAATTTAACGTAATGTCTTATGTGCTGTTGTATGTAAACACTACCTAATATTGCTTGGTAGCTTCAGCTGGTTGAGCTCCAAGATCATCAGAGATAAATATTTGAGTGCTGCTGTGTAACGTTACTTTTTCAGGCTGACTTGTGTTTCCTTCCAGAAAAGGCTTGGAGACTTGATTCCTCCCTCCCATACTTTTCTCTCTTAAGGAAATTTGTGAATTCACATACATTCCACCTCTGAGGGGCTCCTATTTAAATCCAGTGAATCTCCACTGGCATCAGGTCATTCACTGAGAAAAGGGAAAATGGCCCATTCAGCTCTTCATAGTTTATAAGGAACTTATGCTATGGGAGCTTTTCTCTAAAATGTTGCTCCATGCATTAAGGATCAATTTGGCCATGTATGGTATATGATGTTACCTTTAAATTGCCTTCTAAGTTCTTTGTATATCACAGAAATAGAGAAGGAAAAATGGGAAAGCTGCTGGGCTAAGAAGCCTACACTCTGAAAGCAGAACTATTTCCATTTGTCTGCTCATTCTTTGTCTGCCCTTATTCTTGTCCTAAATAATTCAGTAACAGCCAGCTGCAGATTTCTTCCTGCTTAACCATGCTGACTTATAGATGTGGTCTTCCCTAACCACCATGCTATTCTAAGATAAAACTGTTGCCTCATTTAACCCCTGTGAAGGAAAAATGTGTATAATGCAGCAGAGCTTAAGTGTGATTTAGAAATGTGCAAAGAAACTCAGTAGCCTGGAAAACAGTGACCTTTAACGAAAGGACAAACACTGTGAGTGTTGGAGGCAGCTTGGATGTGATCCAGTCATCTGCAAGGATCGTTTAGATTTATAAGCAGTTTTTGGAGAGAAGCTAGTCTTCAGCTGTTTTATCTCTCCTTTCTCTATATTTATTTTATTCATTTAAACCCAAATGTAGTTACTGAAGACTGTGAGTGCATCTCTTTCCAGATGGTGTTTCTTGTGTCTGTCGGAATTCTTCCACTGCCTTTTGTATTGTTAAAACAGAGTCTTGTGTCTGATGAAGTTGTTTGGGTGGGTGAGGCAGAAAGTGCTTCCCCTACGCTCTTCCCCTGAGGAATCACAGGTGTTGAAGGAAATAGGATTGGAGAGATTTCAGGAAACAGCTAGTCTAGCCCTTGTCTAGGACAGTATCCACTGCAGGACATTCTTGTCCAATGCTTATCTTACATAATTCTACAATTTTTCAAAGATTGGGATTTTCCGTGTTCTATTGATTCTCACATCTGAACTTCCTTCCCTATTAGAAAAGTTTATTTGATTTATTTACTTCTTTTTTTTTTTACTGGTTAGAGAGGTAATTTTGTCTTTTCTTTCCTGGAGTTAGAGACAGGGCTTAGGTGTCAGATTAACCGAGAAGAGAACTGTTCATTTACATACTTTTAGTGATGTCTGTCTTTAGTAATACTTCCTGTCTTGTGGAGCAAAGCTGGTCTGGCTAGAGGAATTCTGGAGCAAGAACCACTGCAGCAGAAAGAACAGCATTGAATGTACTATTTATTAAGTGTGACTGGATTTTGAGGACTTCAGCCCCTATTTAGGCAACATACTGCACAAATGCAGAAGAAAAAGATGGCTTTTTTCCCCAGGGAGTTTCCACTCTTGGTTGTGACACCAGTTATTTTGACCACCCTGTAAATACTTCTGTTTCACTGGGAATCTCTACTTACTTACACCTTTTTTCCTTACCAAAGGGTACTTGAAACAGGTGATGAACTCCCTGGTGGGAGGCTTCTACTCAATGCCTACCCTCCCAGTGATTTAACTCACTGCTGCACATGAAGTGGGCATGATTAATTTTACAAATTTGGGAAGACAAAAGTAAAGGCTGGGGTTCATCTCAAGTATTTTTAATTGTCAGAACCCCAGGTATTTATTATAACAATTACTGGGGCTTTCTTTGTGGCTGTGGAAGACCAACAGGCACTTCAAAGAGATGCTTTGTCCTTCTAATCTTGGGTGTCTCTCTTGGCCTGCCTTGTCCACCAAGGGTGCCTGTGGCTTCCAGCAGGTGCTGGTTGAGCCCAGGTAGGTCATGTGGAGTGAATCCTCTTTTGGATGCAGCCTACTGTGTCCCCAGTGCCTTCTGGGTGTGAAAATACACCCCAGTGTACATCTGCCAAACCTCAAGAGACCTTGCAGCTGCACACATTTCTCCAGGATCTGTATTTTTTATTCATGGTTAGTTCTGATAGTAGCAGTAGTGGAATTGTCTATGGAGAGATGAAGAGAAAAAAAAAAGAAAAGATTTGATTTCTGCTGCTCTCATCTCCCTCCCCAAACCTGCATGTATTACCTTGTTATGTCACTTATGGTTGTGAAGACACTTCTGGGCTGAACGTTGGGGGTCAGAAGTGCAGGACATCGTAAATTTTTAATATGTGTTTGGAGTTCAAGTGTGAAAAATCCATTATATAGATTATAAATTTTTTGAACAGGAACGTGTGTTTGAAGCATAGTGTGTGTGCTGCTCAGACGAAAATAATAACCATGGGCTTTGGGAGCTGTAAAGAGGAGCAGTAATTAAGGATCTGGAGGAAGGTTCAGGGAGGGAAAGACTATGATTGCAACCAAGGTGCAAAAGGTGAAGATGTAATCAGCTGCTTTACCCAAGTGGCCTGTTGTGAAAAATTACAAAAAATAATCACCAGTAGCAGTGATAAGTTGTCTGAGCGGACAGTGAATACAGTGGAGGGGAGGGAGCTGGTATAACTCTAGGTAAAGCAGCTGACTTGTGCTGGACACCTGACAAGTGTAATTAATAAATAGTTTTATATTGATGTTTTTAGTTCTTGACCTGACAAGTGATTATAAGGTTACTACTTGAATGAAAAAAAAACCATTAGCAGTGCTCAGCACTGCCATCCAGTTTAATACAAAAGGAGAGGACAGAGGGGAGTTTGGGCTTCCCAGATGTGTTGGAATCTGGCTGAGAGGTAGAACATTAAAACCACTGAAAATACCTTGTATGCTTATTAGAAATATCTGCATTTATTGTGTATTGTAGAAAGAAAGAGGTCTTACTGTATATTTTAAATTGACTGTGTTATTATGCAGTGTTATGTACTGCATAAAAGTGCTAAAGTAGCCATGCCATGTGCTATAAAGACATCTCAGTGAAATAGAGCTTATTTGCAAATTGCTTTTTCTTTCATCTTACACAAAATGAAATCCTCATCACACTGTATTTCTTACTTGAATATATACAGTTGGCACTGGTTATAAGGCAAAGCATTGTGGCTCCTGGATCACTTACCAGTTTGTAAGTGGATTTAAAAATATATTAAAAAATGCACCATTAAGAAATTGAAAAAGTTGGAGCACTAAAAAATTTGAAGTGCCCTAAGTAAAACTTTTAAAGCCTGTATATGCAAAATTGTAAAATCATCAAATGTATGTTCCTGAGAGTATTCACAAATTTAAATTTAGGTATGAGCTTATTGCTTGGGTCTGTGAAGTTCAGAGAGGGAGGATTCACCCACAGCACAGCACAGACTCTAAAGTTAAAGAAGCTATGTTTATTTGTCTTTTGTGAAAAACCTGTGAGTTATTTTAGTCACAATTCAAGCTTTCCTGCAGTTTGAGTAAGTCTTCTGCTTACCCTAATCTAAACCAGATGGTTTTGTCTGAGAGTAGTTCAGCCTCTGTTGACTTTCCTTAAAGACTCTTTGTTTGTTCATAGCAAGGGTGACTTATATTTTGTTTAAAAGATGCAATAAAAAGCTGACTGTGGAAAACAGAACAATGACAAGATTTACTTTCCAGCACTTACTTTTTTACTTTGATAAATGTCATGCCAAATGGATTTTAAAATTAATTTTTAAAACCCTACTTGATAGCTTTCTCAGTGACCTTTTATTAATACAATGTGGGAAATATATTTTGTAATGAAACAATTAAAATACAGTGCATTGACCATAAATCTTGTCCGTGAGACATATGGATGTCTTTGAGCTTTGGGACATTTCTCAGACTCTACGTATAACATCTTGATCCTAAAGAAGTCAATGTTAGACAGATGGTGAGGCAGGGACTGACCAGAGGCTTTTCTGTTTTCTCTTTAGCTCCAGTAGTGTTGGTGTCACTGCTTTTGTAGAGGAAGGACATAAAGGAAAAGGGGGTGGCAAAAAATACTAATTTTCAAAGTTAATGTTGGTCACCCTCCATAACAAGTCTCAACAGCAGAAGGAAACCTTTTGGTCCAGGTTACTAAATGCTTTCTCATACTAACCTAATTTATGCTCCCATGGAGAAGACCTTTGCTGTGACTGCTGCTTGTCAGCTGGGCAGTCATGCCTTGCTTTGAGCTTTGCTGCCTTGGCACATGCAGAGGGAGGGGTGTGATGTGGGAGAACAACACTGCCACTGTCAGTGAGACCCTGCCTCAGCAGGCAGGGTGCAGGCTGGCTTGGAAAGAGTGGGCTGGGAATTCAGCCTTAAACGTGCAGCTGGAAGCATAGCCCTCTGTTTTGTGTGTTTGATGGGACCTTTGTGCTCTCTTATTCTAGATTGTCCCCAGAGCAGGGTGGTGAAGGTGAAAACAAGGTTACTTTTTAACGTATTTCCAGGTATCAGAGTGATACAGGAAAAATATTAAAAGTTAACAGAAAGGTTACTTGTTACAAGATGGAAATGAGCCTTTTCTTGGGTGAGGGTGTGGGTTGCATTTCTTTTTATTGTGTTTGACACTTCCACCATAGTATTGGTTTTACAGTTGTGGGACGGGGTAACTATTTGAGGACTCAGACCCTCTTATGGCTCAAATCACCACCTGAAACCAGTTCTTTTGATCTTTCACCCCTCCAGACTAAGCAGTTGTTATTACAGCTCTCATGAGGAAACAAGTCCATACTTGCCTCTGTTGACAACTGAAGTCAACAGGCAATAATAAGGAATGTTTGCCCAGACTTCACCTGTAACTCATCAGAGATAGATTTAAGACAAGCAGACTTTAGAGATTATGTGGAAATGATAATCCACTGGATTTACCTTTGGCCCACAGTTCATTCTCTCGTCTGGCAAGTGTATCATAAACTACACTAAATACCCCAAATACTTAAATTTTCTACTCTTGCCTTTCAGCTTGTTACTTTGGCCTTTTCCGTTCACTTTGCTCTCTTCAGCTTCTTTTGCTTCCTGCTGGTCCATTTATACTCTGAATTTGCTCCACTGTAAATCCTCTGGTGAACTGATAATCAGTGCACCCCATGCCATCCCAGCACTAGAAGTCACCATACAAGGAAGGCTCATACTTTCTGGCTGAAGCTCAGAAGTGGTGTCATCCAAGATTTGAGAAGGAACAGCTTTTACAAGGCTACTCTTGCATGGGCTACATGGGTTAAGGGTGGGCTGCAGAAGAATAATACCCTTTGGCTTCAGAAGTTAATGCAGCAGAGAAACCAAATAAATTCAGGCTGAGCTCAGACCTCAGTCATGTGCAGGCGGGTGGAGGGGAAGTTCTTGCAGTGGTGTCTGCCCAGTACATGAAAGGAACTGATTTGTACAGCTGAATGCAGGTAGGATTGCCCAGTTGTCCTGCTTGTGTAGAATAGTATTTGAACATCACCTATTTTTTTTTTTAAAGTGCTTTGAATTTGACATTTTCTCAACAGGCTGTTTACTCTGAATGAGAGTGTGGGCCTTCAGATGGTTGAGCTGTGCACAGTATGAGCACTGGTGAAAGCATCTCCCGTTGTTTTGTGGCATGAGGGGCTGAGCATGGGGCAAAAATTGGTGCTCTTTGTTACTTGCAGCTAGAGTCACTGAAGTGCCCTGCCTGGTAGCTTCTGACAGGAGGTTTAAAAAGCATAAATAGAAAATGATGTATCTATTTTTGTGTTTCGGCACTTAGGAGAGAATTTATGATGTATGGATGGAGTTCATAGATATTTCAAGCATTTCATATGTGTGTGTTTAATGGAATGGATTGCCACTTTAGTGAACATAGCATCAAATCAGCTCTGTTAATTGAAAAAGATTTTTCACATTATTGCTAATGATGTGACACAGTTTTGTTAGAGATGGTGCATAAAATAGCGCTACTTCAAGTGACATTAATGTATGCATTTAAATTCCTTTTTTCCCATTTACGTGCATTATTGATTTTATTTCATTGTTGAGCAGCTAATGGATTTATAATTTGAATACAGTCACTGTAATCAATGATGGGATTACTAGACTTATAAATAGAACTTGAAAACTATGATGAGATAATTTCACAGTGACATTATAGAGAGTGGGCTGCCCAACCAGGAAGACTGAGTGGATGAAGTCCTCCAAAGACAGATAGGAACAACCTCATGTTTAGAAGTCCTGGTCCTCATGAGGGACTTCAGCTACCCTGATATTTGTTGGAGGGACAACACAGCAGGGCATAAGCAATGTAGGAGGTTCCTGGAATGAGTTAATGATAATTTTCTTCTCCAAATGACAGAAGAGCGAGTGAGGAGAGGTGCTATGCTGGACCTTGGTTGTGATCAGTGATGCAGAGTCTCCTTGGAGCCCTGTAGCCAGTGGTGTTCCCCAGGGGTCTGTTCTGATTCCAGGTCAGTTCATCATATTCATCAATGCCCTGGATGGAGGGACAGTGCCCAGCCTTGGGAGGTTTGCTGAGGAGGAATGGCTGGCACCACAAAGTGCTGTGCCATCCAGCAAGACCTGGACAGGCTGGAGATGTGGATAGAGAGGAACATAATGAAATTCAACCACAGCAAGTACAGGATTCTGCAGCTGGGGAGGTTTAACCCCATGTACCAGTACAGACTGGGGGCTGACCTACTGGAAAACAGCTCTGGGAGTCCTGGTAGACAACAAGTTAACCACGAGCCAGCACTGCCCTAGTGAACAAGAAGGCCAATAGTATTGAGGGCTGCATTAGGAAGAGCATTGCCAGCAGGTGGAGGGGGGTGATCCTGCACCTCTGCTCAGCCCTGGTTGAGACCACATCTGGAGTGCTGTGTCCAGTTCTGGGCTCCTCTGTTCAAGAAAGACACAGAGCTCCTGGAGAGGGTCCCGTGGGGGACTGTGAAGATGATGAGGGGACTGGAGCATCACTCTTATGAGAAAAGGCTGAGGGAGCTGGGCCTGTTTAGCCTGGAAAAGAGACAACTGAGTTAATTCCTGTGAATTTGCATGGCTGCTACTATTTCAGATCTGGATGAGTTTGTTCTTTTGTGATACCTTATGCGAAGGAAGAATTTGAAAGGTGCTATATGCATGAGTCTGTTGCTGTGTTTTTGGTGTTGTTGGGCAAAGATAATGGATCTGCTATTCAGAACTGTCTCTGTTGCACTTCTCAAAAAAGAAAGTGATGAAGTGTACAAGGCTGTTTTAGGGGTCAGGTGGCAGTGGAAGGATAAAGAAGGGGAGAGTGGCCCTTGTGATGCCTGGCTTGGGGAAGGTCTAGGTTTAGCTTGTTAATGCAAGGTAGCTGTGTGGACATCTCCTCGAGTCCTGTCAGCCTCTCCCAATGACTCTGAAGTACTGATGGGGGATACAGGAATAGCACAGCCTCCTGTTGCTAGTTACGCTAAGATTCTCTTGAAAAGATTGAATGGCAATGATAAGAACATTAGTAATATCCTGCTGAGTCTCAGCTGCAGCCTGTTTAGCCCAGGGCTGTCTCCAGCAGTGAAGCTGGAAATGGTATTTAGGGAGAGCTGTGGAGCCTGGCTGCTTTTTGCAGTCTGCTCATACTCCACAGCATGCCCAGTTGGAGAATTCACAGGGACACATACCTGTCTGTTCCCTTTAGGATCTGTTTAGGGACCTGCTGTTCAGGAATTTATCCAAACCCTCTCTGACCCTGAAACACTCTCTAACTCCACAGCCCTTCTGTATGCCAGCAGGTTCCATGAGTTCACTACCCCAGTGCAAAGAAGTATTCACTTTCATTCAATTTATTCAGTACCTTCATGACTTTGTAAACCTCAGTTAGGCTGTCCTCAATCTTCCCTTCTCCAAGCAAGAGAAGGCTCCCAGCCTCTTTTATCTCTCCTCCTGGGGCAGCTGCTTTGCACAGTCACACTTGGGAATTTCTTCTGGAATTCCTTATTATTGGCATTTTGTTACTTGAAAGAGCTTTGGGACATCTGCAGGCTTGCAGATTTCACTCTAGTCATGATGAATCATGTCTGGGTTACGTGGCCCCAACACCGTGAGCAAACAGCAGGGTCAGCAGGAATACCCACAAGAAAAGAGTGTCATCTGCACAGCTCTATCCCTAATTTGGGACCTCAGTGTCCTTCAACAATGATACCAATGATCACAGCTGTCCTTGTCTTTGCAAACTTAACGCTGCTTCATGAGCTTGCAAGTAACTGAACCTTGGTCTCTAAGTATGGGTGTAATAAAGAGCCAGTTTTCCCTTCAGATAATGAGGGCTTGTACCTCTTCAAGTGAGCTACTAGTCACTGGGTGCCTTCCATGTGGTAGCTGTCAGGCAAATTGATCCCAAGGGATGTTCTTTTTAAAGCAGCTACATCTAATATATAAGCAGTTCAAGTGTGATTGAGACAGCAATTAGGTATGACAATCTCCGTCCACCTTTGCTTTATTTGATGACATTGCATGTCAATCATTATAACAATACAGTGATTTTAATGAAATTGGGAACATGGTAATTTCTTTTGCTGAATAGAGAGTAATCAAGAAATGGTGAGATTTTTGTTGAGCTGCCCAGATCATTGAGAAATGCTGTTGTGGAGTCAGGAAGGTGAAACAAGATTTCCCAGTTCAAAGCTCTGCATGTCTCCTGTGTTTAGTGGCTGTTAGAAACAGATCTGGCCCATGGAAGTCAGTCCTAATGGAAAAGCATTTGTCTTCTTGTAGGAAACCCAGTCCTAAAATGACAGAAATTTGCATTATTATGAACCTGTTAATGAATTCCTTTGCTTGCTCTTATCAGCCTTTGACAAAAAGCAGGGATTTTTATTGTATATTTGTCCATTTGAATAAATACTCAGGGAAGTACACAGCTAGATTTTTTGGCTTTGGAGGCTGTAGCTATTGTAATAGAAGTCAACAGGGAGGGCTCTGGGCAATACTTTCTGATGCTTGCCTAGAGGCATTAGAAGAAACAGTTCCTCTAGCCTGGCTGTTTTAAATGCACTGCACATGAAAAGTCCTGATTTGAGAGTGGTAATGTGCAGCAGGATCTGTGTCCTTGTTGGTAGCTCATTTCATGACCTCCTGACTTTCCAGGTGGTGGGCTTACATGTGCAGATAAGAGGGTGTTGTTCGTGTGACTGGCGGTCAGATCACTGTGAAAAAGGAAAAAGAGAATTTCTCACTGTATCTTTGGTATGAGTGTCCTGAATGGCTGAAATGTGAAGGAATAGGTCTGTCACTGCCTGCTGACATCTTTGCACAGCCAGAGCCCTGCCTGCAGGGATTGCCCACATTCTCATCTGAAGGAAGGAAAGAATGACGTTTCGTTTTGTAGACTGAGGCCTGCCAGAACCCTAATACATTTTTCAAGGACCAAGTAGCATGGTTTAGGAGAGATCTGGGTCAGATTGAAAGCAAAAGCCCTTAGTCAGAAGGGAGAAGCTGCTGATTCTCCATCCTGGTACTGCCAAGGACACCCGTGCTGGATGTAGCTGGGTGTGTGCCCTACCCAAAAGGTTGAGGTCCTTTCTGCATGGAGCACAGACTGCTAATGAGTTTTGGTGGTAAAGATCCAAACCTTAAACCTGCTTTAGTAATTCAGATATTATTTCAAAAAGCAAGCACTCTGAGGTTGCCTTTGGATCGCCTATATTACTTTCCAGTCTGTGACAGCAGATGGGCCTCCTATTTCTATTTAATTCTACTTCTCTATAATTTTCCTCCTTCTGCCTCATCTTGAGAGATTGATCATAAGCCAGGCATTAGCAACTCTTGTAGCTGAAAAACCTTCTTTGAGAGAAGGGATCTTATGCTCTGCATTTGATTTACACTGAACACGAGATGCATATAAAAGCCTGAAACTACAGGTTTAGGCATTCTTGTTACCACATCGCAGCTGCAGGTTATAAATGACTACAGTAGTGTATTGTAGTTATAAAATGCCCTACTTATTTCATAATGAGCCCTGGCAGAAACAATGCCAAGTGGCAGTAAAAAGTTTATCCAGAACATGTTTCACTTCAGCCTGGCATATGCTGCCCTGTTAACTTTATGTAGTGCTCGTCAGTCAGGAGGAGACGTTTCTCACAGGAGGCTCATGCAGGGCTTACCCACGCTTGTGGGAAAGAAGGGTTTATAGTGTGAGCATTATCCAGCTCGAGATTTACGTCACGTTTGTTCCAGTCAGTGGTAGTAGGTCATAAGAGTCTTTGCGTGAATCATTTAGGTGGAAAATTATTGTTTTATCATATATAAACAGTAGGTTTAATATTTTGCAAAAATCATTACATCAAGCAGTTTTTACAGTTTAATTGACTGTGACGTTCTAGTCAGAAAGGGGAAAATAGTAAGTTAGAGCAAATTCTCAAAATCCTCTGTCTGCCTGTTAGTCAGAAAGGGGTAAAAAAAGTTAGAAAAAATTTGGGGAAAAAAATCACCAGTACAGACTCAGGCTGTCCCAGAGCACTTAGTGTTTCACCTGCATTGCCCTGTTAAGTGCTTTCATTATGGGACCAATTTTTTGAAGTAAAATAAATTACATTGAATTGTGATTCTGATAATCAGATGTGTGTCAGATTTGTAGAGGCTCTTGTAATTTTCTTCATTCCCTCGTTAGTGATTCTGTTCTCAATACTCTTTTGCAGCTCTATCCAACCTTCTGGTTTTCTTCTGCCGTGACAGTATTATCCTGGGACTGATCTATTTTTCTGTAGGTTTTTATAGTCCCGTGTTTTTCTTTCCTGTTGCCAGATACATATTTTGCATGCATTTCAGAGACCAAGTGGCATGACCTCATTTGGCTTTTTTGGATTCCTGGACATTCTCTGGACAAAGGTCAATGTCCAGAGAATGGAAATACTCAGAAAACTGGAAACATTATGGCTTATTTTTTGGCTCTGCTCTTCAAATGTGTAAAGAGCTTGTTAGAATTGTAATTGTCCTTTGGATGGTAATGGCCCGACAGAGTCCTGTGGATCTGGAAATTTCATCTAGGGCCAGCTTCTTTATAGTGTAATTTTGGACTAGTCTGACTTGCTAAAGCCTGGGCAGATGTTTCCTGCCATCTAGTCACAACAGTGAGCTCGTGTGCTGGGAATCAGGGATAGGACAGGGGGTGCCCCCATTCTGCCCGAGCCACTTCCACCTCCATAGCCTGAGGATGTCAGGTCACCTCCATCTCATCCTGCCCTTTCCCCCAGCCTTTGGCCCTCTTAGCTGGGAACATCTCATGCTGTAACTGCTTGTTGTGGCCCTGCCAGCTTCAGCTGTGTGTGTGGATGCTGCCAGCTGGGAATGCAGTGTGGCTGGCTTGCCCCCATGTCCTCAGGATGGGTGCTGGGACCTAATCCCAAAACCCTTCTGTCCATGGCACAAGACTGACATGAAGCACCAAGACATTGCTCATTCCTGCATGTGCAAAATGCTTGGTGTGACATTTTCAAATGTCATCCTTGCTGTGTTCTTACTGGTGCCAGTTTTTATGTGGTTTTGGAGAGAGTAGAGGGAAGGGGTCCTATAGAGCAGTTTTAGAAAGCCTTCCTGTAAGGTTTAGCATCTTTCCAGAGGGTTTTTGGTTTTTTCCAATGGCTTTGGTCCAGCAAATATTTTCTTAGAAAATTGAAACAAACATTACTCTCTGGATGTGAAGCCCTATGACCTTTTAAATATTCAGTGCAGTCAGTAACACTTTATAGTGACAAAGTTGTGCTTTCTGCATTTGATCATTAATGATTTATGAAAATTCATTAAATGGAGAAGAATAGTTCCCTCTCAGCTGCAGTCTGGAGCCTTCTCTCTGTGCAGACTTGAATGCTTGGAAAAGTCACAAGTTGCTCAAATTCCTCTAAAGAATTCTGTTTTCCACACACAGTCCTCAGGAAAAATATTTGTTGAGGCAAGGGAGGTGCATTTAGTTAAAAAAAAAAGCCCCTTTCTTTTTTTGTGGTGTGGCAAACTGGAGTGTCCAGGCCCAGGAGGGTCCCATTACTTGCCTTTAGTTTTCTTGCCTCAGGGTAAGTGACCTGGAGCTGACAAATTTCCTCATACCTGAGCCTTCCTCATCACCTGAGAGATGTAGCTTCTCAGGGAGAGCTGCATATGGCTGTGCTGGAAAATCCTGTCACCTTTGGATGGTGCAAACAGTCCTTGAAATGAATCCTAAACTTGGAAGAACTTTTGTTGTTTTTCAGCTTCTCATCCTGCAGCAAAACTGATGTTACCTTTGTGTTTAATATTAATTGGGTAGTTGAAGACAATGAAAATTATATGGGTTGTCTTCTGCAGTAGTCTTCTGATGATTTTATCTTGTATATCTTCACTTTTTGTTCCTTTACAAGAATCAGTGCCTTCTTATTGGCTTCCCCTCATCCCTTTTTATGTTCACACAAAACTGAGAATAAAACTTACAGAAAAAGAAATTGCAGTTTGAGTTTTCAAATGTGTTTAATGTGGGAATAGCAATTTATCCAACTTAGATAGGCTGATTTGGAAAGTATATTAACTGTCTGAAATATCAGGTTTGATTTGGGTATTTCAAGTTACATGCCTGATATGTCCACAATCATCAATCTCTTAGAAATGTAGGCTTTTAACTTCTCATAGAAATAAAAAAGTGGTGTAAAAGGAATGTGTGTTACACATGGCTTATATTTTTAAGTGTGAATAGCTTTTACAGGAATTGATCTATTAACAGATTCCAGTCAGTTCTAACAAGTCTGTTACACTTTGCTGTAAAATGCAATGAGGTTTTGTGCTAATTGTAAAGATTTCATATTTAGTTTTAGATCATGCCATCATTTAGATTATACATTAGTTAGTGTGATTGGTTAGAAACATGTTGCTGTTCCTGTCTTTTTTTTCAAAATGTTGCTTGATCACTATTTTCTTTGTGTCAAGGTCTCTTGTCTAGTATAGCTCCTGCTGAAAGTGAGTGAAAAAATATGTCTTGGGAATTCGACTTGAGCCTGTAATTTTTAATCTAAGACAGCAGCTTCTGTGGCAGAGGGTTATGGTTGTCTCCCTGACAGAACATGGGGAACTTTTCAGACACAGATGTTATCCTGCCAGGGGTTGCAGGTTGGGTCCTCCTCTTGTTGGCCATCATGCTGCTGCTGCTGAGCATGGCAGTCCCTGGTGTGCCACTCTGTAGGCTCCATGTGCTGGGTCCAGAGGTTGTGGTGTAGATTTTCTTTTAGTTTGTAAATTGCTGAATCCATATAAGCTGCACTTGCTGTCAGTGCTTTGTGTCAGTTCATGTAACTGAATTTCAGATGTTACACTGGATTTTACCCACCTGCATGTTGTTCCATGTGCCATATTCTTTCTGTGACTGATACAGGTCAAGACCACACACTAGTTGCTTCAGTGCATTAATGATCAAATACCTGCTTTATTGACCCCCTCAAGGTTCATTACTCCATCACTTAGTTATAAGCAATTAACCACATGAGTGGATCTGATCCTTTTCCAAGCTTCTCTGTTCCTGGCTGTCATTGCCAGTAGATCATGGATAGGATGGACAAACTCCCTTTTTAAAGTACTTTTTCTTTCCATACTGTTTCTTTGTGCCTGTCTTTATCTCTAGCAGTGCTTGGTCTTTCTGCTTTCATCACAGAGAAATCTGATCTCATGAAATTCCTGTATTACAAAGTGAAAGGTTTTGCAGAGGGTTGTTCAAAGTTTCCAGGTTGGCTTCTAGTGTGAGTAGCTTCAGTAGAATTAAGTTAATCTGCATGAATGAATTTTGTGTCTCAGCTCAGATCGCTTTGGTCAGCTCTATAAAAGTACTTTTTTGTGTAGCACTCTATGCTAAAGCATTAGTCAGCCACTCCATAATACTGATAATAGTATTAATCTTGAAAGAGCAGACCTTTGAAAAAGCTGGGTGCACTTTTTTCTTGTTGACTTTGTTGGGAACTGGGAATACAGCACTCAACCTATAGGAATGAGTCCAGATGAAACTCCAGATAGGCTTTCATGCACCAGTTGAGCACTACTTGGTTGGCAAAGTTTTTCCTTGGTACCTAATAACTGGGTTGCCTCAGTTCTCATGAGAAAATCTCTGTTTGTATTGTCAGTGTATGAGAAAATTGAGGGTGTGTATGTAACTGGGAGTGCCCTATTGCCATGTCTGCATATCTATAGTTGTAAAACATGATCTATGGCAGCTCAAAATTTAAATTTGGTGGCATCCTAGGAAGTACCTAATTGTGGTTGTGCTTCATTACAAGGCTGTCTCCTTTCCTGGAATCTATTTTAGCTAATTAGTTGGAAATGTCAAAGTAGTATTTCAGATGACAGAAACATCATATATTATCATACATGAAGCAATTAACTCTTTTGACAAATATTTATTGTGGTGTCATCTTTAATTAAATCTTCAGGACTCCCAGACAGAGAGCAGGTTCTCCTGAAAAGGAGGCTTCCCAGCACTGTCAATGAGCATTTGACTGATGGGACTTAATTGAACTCAGTACTTGAAAGAGTTGGTGGCCTAAACATAAAGATATAGATCTGACACGATTTCACAATACAGATGTCTAAAATTTTGGCAAAATCTCAAAAGAATTACCCCCTTCCAAACTGTGTCTCAGACACTGCAAATGCTTTATGTTGGAGAAGATGCATCTCCAGTTTCTCCTTTTCTTCCACTGGAATGGTTTGCCGGAGAAAAGTGTTATACACTTGTGCTGCTAAGAAAAATAATACTGAAAACCAGGGCTGTATATATTTTTCTAAAAAAATCAATTTTCTTTTATTTAGTTCTTGGGGTTATTCATGTGGAAACGTATTACAAGTGTGACTGTTTGGTTAGTTCCTCTTAAACAGATAGGTCTTGTAGGTGATGTGCCACTGAGAAATAATTCTTGACAGTCATAACTGAACCAGATAAACAGTTCTGCTAGCTCCCAAATAACACTGTAAAACAAAAGGGTTCTGCTTATCGTTTTCCATTTCTTCATGCCTGTCAAATTATTTAACTGTGCATTACTCCTCACAAAGGTTCTCTGTGTTTTCCTGCTCCTCCCCTGCGGTCATGGTTTTTACTTTCTCTGTTGCTGAACCTACTGTGGTACACCAAGATCAAGGGTGCCGCTGATCTTCGCCTTCACCCTTGCAAGGAGTTGCTTTGGAAGTGCTGTGTGAAATTTTTCCCTGTCATGGCCATGTATTAAAGTGTACTAACCTGTAGGTATGTTTTTATTTTTATCAGGGGGAAGCAGCGCCAGAAAGTGGCCGAGATGTTCCCAGTGCTCAGATCAGCTCAGGGCAGCCCAGCTCCAACCCCGCGGGCGGCACGGCAGCGTCCCAGAGCGTGGTGGCTCCAGCCGGGGTCTCAGCAGGTACCTCGGCTGCAGCTTCCTTCTTCATAAGGTAGTTTCTCTTCTTTCTGGTTTCCATAACTGCTCATGGGTCTGGGACACTTGGGAAATGTTATTCAATCTTTGCCAAGGTGCTGGTTGCTGAGGGGTGGAGTTGGTCACCTGGTCATGACTGTGGCTTTCTGCTGCTGCTGGAGAGCAGGGATGGGATGGGGACACCCTGATTCTCTCTCTGGGAACCTGGAACCTCGATTGACCAAAAACCCAAGGAAACCTGTGTTGGGCTTAGTCTAGTCCTTAATGGCCATCTTCACCACAAGTCTGCTATTCTGTAGGTTCCCTTGGACCAAAAGCTGAAGTAACAAATCTCTTTCATTCAGATCTAGATAGAAAAAACATATTTTTTATACAATAGCATGGCCTATGTGTCCAAATAAAAGTTTTTCCATGGTTGGTAGAAACAGTTAAAACAGTTTGACATTCTTCTTTTAGCAATAGCCCACAACAATCTTTTTTTTTTTTTTTTCCATTCTGGTGTCTTATAATAAGAATATGTTAGTTTTGTTTGGATGTTTGTTGTAATTAGCAATGTTGATTAAATGTAATACACTGTCAAGCAGATGGTATTTAAAACAACAAAACTCAGGGCTTTGTACTTGCATTCCAACTCCTTTTTTAATACTGAACATATTTTGAGACAATATTGAAAAGCTTATGTCTGTGAATGGCACTAAAGTAAAATTTATGCGCTGAGAATCCCTCGCAGAATGTAATCACAATGGTAATTATATTGTTTCCTTTTCATTGGTCTTTAAGATGTTTTGTACCATTAAATAAATGATGTTTACTATAAGTTACAATCTGACCTCCAAACGAGCACTTTCCAAGTTCTGTTTTTTTAAAAGAACGTCGTACAATGATTTGAAGTGTCAAATGCCTGCGTACCACACTCTGTCTGTACACAGGAGGCTGGGAAATGACTGTCCCAAGAGCACTGTGTGTAAGTTAGTGGATTGTCTCTCTGTGTGGGTTTAAAGTCAACACAGAGAAACAGCTGCTTGCAGAGGATGATTTGTTTCATTCAAAGATAGGTGTCTGAAATAATCAGTGGGAATGGAGAAGGGTAGAGAAGCTCAGACATCTCTTTCCTTGTTTAGTTACCTAAGCAAGGACAGATGCATCCTTTCCAAAATATTTAGATAGGACTGCAGAACAGCTTTTGTTACTGTATTTCATATTGTGGGTATGATTTTAGCTTAATCTACTTTGGAATTATTTCATTGTTAATCTGTATGTCATAAGCAAATGCAAAGATTTTTTCCTTTCACTGGGGAAGCCAGAAAATAAAATACCTTCCTTGAAATTGAGAGAAAGAAATCAGTGCCTAATAGTATAAAATAAGACCCAAAATATTTTCTCTCAGTGATGCTTTTGTCACTGGTCAGCAAAACTCAGTTCTGTTTTTATTGTGAAGTGAGTGTCATTGACTTAATTCAAAGATTCTTGAAGTCAGCAGCAAGACTGCAAATGACATCATTGTATGTTGGATCAGGCCCTAATTGCTTCTCATGAATCTGTCTTTGCCTTGAGTGAATCAGAATTTTATAGCTTTAGCACTCTGTGCTAGCTAAAACATTTTAAAACCCCATTAGTACGTTGCTTATTCCCTACCCATGTTTCCTATATTCAAAATTGATTCTCTTGAATTTTTTAACTGATGGACAGAGCTGATGGAAATTTTTGTGCACAAAGCACTTTTGTTTCTTATTTTGTTGTAGTTAAAACACAAGAAAAAAAAATCTCACAATGATTTTGTGGGGGAGAGAGATCCATCATTGGTCCCTGGCACTTGTAAATAGGTTGAACAGATTCTCAGATGGGTACAAGGGCATGGCCAGGCTGCTCCCCCAACTTTGGCATTAGGCTCAGGAGAGGCTCAGTCTCCCATTGTTCCTTCTCTTTTGACTCTTCTGCCATTGGGGACCTTAATGGATCAAAGTTTCTATGCTGAGTCCTCCACCCTCAAGCCATGCAGTCCTCTCAGCAGGAGGGGAAAGGAAGAGGAGGAAATCCTTAGGGATGAGCGAGAGACGACACAGATACTGGCAGAAATGGCTTATCCAGGAACCACAGACACTAGGATATCACCAGTTTGGGGGGTTTTGTTCAGTAAATGGGCTCTCAGGCTTCTTTGCTTCAACCCTTCCACTCCTGTCTCCTTCCCTTTGCACCATCCAGCCTTGAACTTGCTGAGGAAGAAGGTCATCCCTGCCTTGACTCTTTTGCAGCAGCATTCACTTGTCTCTCCTTCATCTCTCTGTTCAGCTAATCCTCTCTCAGGAAGCACCTGGAGATGAAAGAAGAGTCGTGGCTGTAGTGTCATGCTGTAGTCCCCATTCATTGTATTTGCTGATTTTTTTCCATACTGAAACTCCTCAGCCTCTTGAAATGTGAACTTCATATCAAGGCCAGTGTGTTACTCACATTATGCAGAGCCTGGCAGATTTTGTTCTTGTTCTCTACTGGAATAAATGCAGTTAATATATTGACAATCACACACACATACACACACACACATATGTTTATTTTTTTGCAAATCATTGGCCTCTCTTTGACCAAGTCTACTGAGGGCCTTCAACTGTGTACATCCTCCTTTTGTAAGAGGAGCTGTGGTTGAAACTTTGGCTTGTTAAAAGGGCTGTTTTGCCTTAGAAATAAAGTAGCTAGGCAAAAATATGCATATATGTTAATGTCCAGTGTATTTGGGTGCAGGGTTAGTTACTTTGGAAGACAAAACCTTCATAGAATGCTTGTGGAAATTGCATCTGTGATTTCCTGAGCCACAGCAACACTAGATACAATTTTTTTTCCATATGAATAAAGTATTCCAATCTTATTTTTCATGAAACAGCATTCACTGTGTTTCTACAGGTCCTAGCACAACTAGCTTTTGGGTTGGGTTGTGACATGATTTCCTGGCCACATATAAATGCCTTTTTCACATTAAAACTGGAGTTTCTGTTTGCTGAAATAACACCCTTACACTCTTGCTTGTGGACTGTTTTGTGCCTGGGAAGGAAGATCCGTGCCGGATTTTTTTGGTTAGTTGTGGTTTTTTTTTACTCGTTTGTTCCTTGATGAGAATCAGTTTTGTGTTTGTAAGGTCACAAACTCTGAAGACAGGACAGAGAGTTCATGTCCTCACCTGGAAAACAATAGCTAAGAGAGGCAACAAAAAGGATACCTGATCATAAGAAGTCCCCATGGTTAAAATGAGTATCTTTAAGATATTCTTTGCAGGGAATGCACTGATTTTGTTAAGCATATGTGCAGCCCATATCTACATATTCATCCAAAGCTCTTTCTCATTTGTATGTCATATTTAATTTCTTCAAGCTTAATTATGTTCTGCTTAAAAAAAAAGTATTTTATTCATTACCAAGAAATGCAGAGAAGCGCTAAGTATTCAAAATCAAAGCCAAATATTAAAGACAGCAGACAGAAGCGTATTAAGAAATTAAATCAGTTTTAAGCTTTTTTCTTCACTGTGATCTGTCACAGAAGGAGGAAAGCTTTGATTAACATCTGACTGTGTCACGCAAGCAAATTGCCAGACATTACTCCGTGGTTGTTACCAGAGGATTTAGCAGAAAATGGAGCTTCTCAGTAGGTCACTGGCAGAATGAGAAAGCCAGGGCAAAAAGCACAGCTTATGTTCATGGATGGCTGTGAAGAGACTCCTGGTTCACCCTTACATTTCAAGAGAAGTTTATTCTTGCATTCCTCAGATTTAAGAAGAATGCAGCTGGCTTTGTCCCTTGGTGTGGCATGAACTGTGCCTTGCCTAGTGCTCCACACTTTATACCTGTTTCCAGGTGGGTTTTTTGTATAAGGAACCTGAATAAACTTTATATTAATAAGGGAAAATATGTGAGATAGTTGTAGGACCCTTCTGTGGGCTATGCTTGCAGCTAAGTAAATATTGGCATATTTTGTTATAAGGCTGTAATGATCTTTATAACAAAGTTGGGTTTTCTTGTCACGCGAACAGAGGGGGAAGAGAGGAAATGGTGTTTCCAAGATCAGGCAGGAGAAGGGCAGCAAGGAGGAGAATGGGCATGCACTGGGGAAGAGGTTAATGGGCTCTCTGACAAAAAAGAAAATACCACTCCCTTGGGAGAAGAATCAAGACCCCCAATAAATCGAAGCTGTCACCATTAACGTGCTATTTCCATCTGTTGGTGGCTGGTGACAGTGGTGGCAGCAGTGCCTGTGCAGCTGGGTGGGGGTGTGGTGTTTGGAGAACAGGGATACCTGCCCTCAGTGCACAAGCTGGAAGGAAGGTTTGAGCAGTGACAGGGCAGCGAGGGGGAATCAAAACTGTTTAGAAGAAAGTATGTATCTAAGCAATCAACCCTGAGCAGCACTGAGCAGAAGACAAACTGCATTAAGTCTCTCTTCTAAAATTCTCACCTTGTTTGATGTCATTGATCTTTTCAAACTGGTTTGCTTACAGGATTGCATTTGCTGCTGTGGGACTGGGCCTTTGAAATGGGGAAATAACTGTATAGCTGCAACTCCTTTTGCTTGTATCCACCTGCTTTTGTTTGAAAAATTAATGTTCCAAACATAGCACTCACTAGTTTTCAGGTTTCTAAATTGTTTGCAATGTTGCTGGGCTTTGCTAGATTAAAACCATTAAGATAATAAATCCAGAAAATCACAGTGGTGAATCACACCCTTTATCTTTCCTCTCTTGTCATCCTTCTGCATGTTTGGGAAAGCTATGTCAATTTAGGCATGATATAAAACATTGCACATGATATGCTTTTTGAAACCAGATTTTCTTAACAAAATATACAGTCTCTGAGTAATGTAATTGAACATCTGAAGAGTTAAAATAAGCGTAGTTGTCTTTTACTGGAGTCAGGATATTCCATCATATTTTAATGCCTGTGAATTTGGATTAAAGAATCTAATTATTCACTAATGAACAGTAATGGTACATATAAACTAAGGGTCACTATCCTATTACAGGCACCTGATGGTTCACTGATAAGCATTTGGTCATTAGATTGACCATAAAATATAGTCAATAATTGAGGTTACTCATAGAGCAGACACCTTATCAGCTTTAGGCATGGTGGGACAGCTTGTCAGTACTCTGTGTCCTGATTGTGCTGTGACTGAGCATATGATTAGGGTATTGAAGCAGTTTGTATCTAATGAAACTGCAGGAAAGGCATAGCAATATTAGCACAACCACTAAATGACTAATGTGTTTTTGTTCCAAGCCTTAGACACTTCAATTAGTTCCAATAAACTCTGATCTAGTGTGGTGGTAGGCAGAGAATTCAGATATTTTTTGTACAAGCTTTCATTATACTAGTCAAAATTTGTAACATTTAGGGGACAGATGAAATCTGTGTGGCTTTGAATAAGAAATGGTGGAAATAATAAAGCTTGTCATTACTGGTTTTACTTCATTTTTTTCAGTTTTATTTTTGCATCTTTTAAATGTAGAATACTGAGACAATGCCTCAGTGCCTGATTTAAAAGATGAAGCTGCTGGCAGCAAATTAGATGTCCACATTTTGCTTTAAAGTCCATTCATGCAGTTCATGTAGTCTTGTGCATTTAGATCTAAACTTAGAATGTGTTCTTTAGCATTTTGTACCATATGGAACATTAGTCAAATAGTCTCATCTTGAAAGCTTTTGTAGAGATATTGATTTTGCTGTGCTTCAAACTGTTGCAAAGAAAATAACCTCAGAACCTATTCTTTTATGGTTTTTTTTCCTTGAGGATGCCTTAACTTTCATAAATTATTTAATATGGTGAAGGATGCAAAATGCCTTTTGTTTTTCTGAACTGCTGTTCAGGCTTCTCTGATGCGACCTTGGAAAGTAACCATAGAAACATGTTAAAAGCATCAACTGAAAATCAGTAGTTCAGTTTGACAGTGATGCAAATTCTGTGAAAGAAGATTATGATGTATTAGGAACACTTGAAGCATATATTACTGCTAACCTGTTAAACCTGATTATTCCATGACTATCAGTACTTTCAGAATTTAATGCAGGGGAAAAAAAAAAAAAAAAAGATGAACATATTTTTTTTTAATAAGTTGCCATGTTTAAGATGTTTCTAGGTAAATCACTTCAGCCTGTCATTCTCCGTCCTGTTAAAATCAAGAATTACATTTCTACTAAGCTCATAATGTAGTTCACAGTTCCCTGTATTTAACAGCTGTAAACTTTTGCTCAGTACCCTGCTGGGATGCACAGGTATCCTGGCTTTGTGCAGAGCTGGCACAAATTAAACCTCTTTGACAGATAATATGAATAACTGGGTTATGAATAAGTAGTAGTTCATCAAAAGGTGAAGAAAATCTGTGATTCATTGGATCCTGAGTTAGAGATTTTTGTGCTGACCTGTGGTAGTTAAGCAAGTCTGTGAGGCTGAAACAGAAATCCCTGCTGTAGTTGCAGGTAACCACAGTCAATTCTTGATGACTCATGGGTCAACAGAAGAAGCAGAGTCACTTGTTAAAGCTTCCTCAGCAAGCATAACCCCCGCCCAAGAAATCTGTGTTGATGTGATGTGGGAAAATTTAATTTGAACTAGTTACCTCCGAAAGTGGGGTACAAGCCCTTCCTGATTAGGGCTGCTTTGCTGGCAGATCCCTCAAACCCCGTGCATGGTTTGTCCCTGTTTCACAGTGCCATAGCAACATGATAGGAGCTGCAGGGCTCCTCAGGGATGTGACGGCTTGCTGGCATTAATGCAGCCCAGCAGCCCCTCAGTGCACCATCCCTTCTTTGTTAAATGCCCCAAAAGCCCCACTTTCTCTTGCTACCATTTGGTCACTGCTCAGGAACGGTGGCTGAGAAATTTGTAGCTTGAGGGAGAGCTGTGGATGTGCAGATGAAGTAGGGCACCCAGCTGTTTCAGGGACAGCCAGATATATAATTAATGTTTCCTCCTTAATGAGTCCCTACTCTGGATTTAGAGTAGAGGATTGGAGCAGCCTGATCCCTGCAGGGGGATGTGTGGGGCTGGAGAGAGGATGCCCTCCTGTCCCCCTTTTCCTCTCTGCATGGAGCCAGGGCGAGCAAGACAGCCCTCCTGCAGATGTGCAAATGGACAGGGAGCGGGTGTCCCCAGGGGCTGGCCTTGTGTCACCTGTTTGGTGCCACGCTGCTGGAATGTGGCTGCTCCCTGTCCCCAGAGAGCAAACGTGACCCGCACGTCTCACAGTGCAGTGTGGAGACCGGGGATGGGGCAGGGTGTGAGGCTTTGTGCAGTATCTTGTATCACTTAGGGCAGCTTAAGCTTTCCTAGTTGCTGTGGCAGCATAATACTGCCTATAATTAAGGACAAACAAAGAATGTATGCTTTAGGTATATCCCATTTCACGTTAGGCTGTGAGGAGGATAAATTAGGAGATAAGCCTGAATTTATTAGGCTTTGTTCTTGGAAGCACAAATGACTCTCAGGACAGCGTGTTTAACAGCAGAACATCATTACTGGTATCACTGCTAATACAGCATCATGCATTTACACACTGCATTATTGGCAAGCCAATAATGTGGTGAGCCAAGCTCCCTGCTAGGAACAGCTCATCTGTGATACTGTGAGGCTGACGGGGCAGAGATGAGACACTGAGCTGTGGTTCAGCAAAGGGAGAGGCGAGGGAAGTAGGAAGAGGAGTAGCTGAGAGAAGAGGGAAAGCAGAGTTTGGAAATGAACGGTGCTGAGTTAGAATGCTGCACAAAGCATGAAAAGGTCCCAAAGGCCAACAGATCTGGGGTCAGGGTATTCCTCTTGATTTAGAGGGGTGAGGCACTGAATGATCAGCCAAGGTGGAGAGCCCATGGTGAGGGTTTGACATTCTCAGAGGGAGCTGGGTGGTGATCGGGTGAAGCAGGACTGGGCATCTGAGAGTCATTGCCTTGGAAGATAAAGCTCCTGTATGCAGTGTTAGGGGTCATGGTGTGGAAGAGATCATGGAAGACAGCAGTGTCAGGGAGATGTCTGGAAGGAGAAGCCTCTGTTGGATAGCACAGGCTCTAGGATTTGTGTGGGAGCAGGTTGGACTGTGCAGGAGGTGGCAGAATAAAGCAAGGAGGGAGCCTGGTGCCAACCAGATTGGCAAGAAATATGAAAAGGAAGAGGCAGAAAAGAGGGGGAAAAGAAAGGGGCGGGGAAAATGGATCTAGTAATGTGGGGACCACGTGATGAGGTCAGGATTTTGGAGAGTTCTAGGTCTTAAATCCAGCTTGAGAGCAGAAGCAGAATTGGGGCACAACAAAGCACTTCCAGTGTTTTCTGCTGACCAAATACCTTAAAGATCTTTATAATTTGAGGCCACACCGGAGGAAGCCTGTTTTTTGTCAGCCCTGGGTGCCTCTATGAATGATAATACAAGAGATTCTGGAGCAGCAGAGGCAGCCCTCCCAGGAGATGTGACTTTTTGAGCTGCTGTAGGTGGTTCAGAGCAGACAGTGGTTGCAGTGGTTGGGTCTTGGATTAGCTCTATATACTGAAGGCATTCTTGATGCCCGTGAGGAAGAGAAAAGAAGAATAATTTAAAACAGATGTGCCCACAAGTAGGAGAGAATCTATGCCTTCAGAGCTACCAAGGTTTTTATTTATGGGCATAAATGGTGGTCAGTGGATTTTAAACTAGGAAAAGTTCTGAAGTAGTTGACTGGAGTCATGCAGATGTTTCTTCTTACTTTGTCCTCTCTTGGATCTTCTTCTCACCTGGACTTAATATTTTCTCCCTTAATTTCAGTTGCTTTTTTTTCCTTTTTTTTCTATATGACCCTTTCTTTATTTTCTCCTTCCTCCCTAGCTGAATGCACTTGATTATTCTGTTTTCCTGAGTGTATGGAATCTCACTACTGCCTAGCTACCAGAGTCTCTCTTTCCCCTTGGATTTTTCCTTTCTTTCTGCCCTTCCTAGCTTGTCAAGAGGAGCGCTTCTCCTGCCTCCCCCTCAGCCCAGCCCTCCCAGTCTGCCTGCTTTTTTGGTTCCTGGACTCCTGAACACCAGCGCTTGCTCTGACTCCGTTATTTGGGGCTCCTCAGCTTGGCAGCAGTGGCAGCTGCACTGGTGGTTTTTCTGCAGTGGGAACGGAGCATTCCATAGGTAAAATGATAATGGTGACTTTCCTGTGGGGATGTAATTTGACAGTTTGCACCTGTTTTTACAGCTTTATTAGTGACTTTCAGGCTCTTCCAATAACATATTTAACTATTTTAATACCATTGTTAAGACAGACAGACTTAGCAGGTGAAATAGTTTTAAATCAGACTGATAGTTAATTGAATATTTCGTTTTTGTGGCTAACTTGGAGTCACTCTAACATTCAGTTTATGGTGTGCAGGATGTGGTTTGCAGGGCAGATGGACTTTGAAGTGGCACTGTCTCTTTTCAGAGCTAAACTGCTTTGCTTGCTTTTGCTTGTCACAAAGCAAGACATCCCACATTATCATTTATTACAGAAGTAAAATGTCAAGCCAAAACAATGCACCAGCACTATAGCTGCAGTGCTTGATCAACTGCAGGATTACTCTGATTTTCTGATTATTCTGATTCTACTTTTTAATTCTCTATGAAATATTGAATTTTGGCTTTCTAAAACTTCCTTCATCCTTCCTGCTGGAGTATGGAAGATGTTTCTTTTGGCAGGACATTTCAAAAAGCTTAGCCAGTATCTCACTCATCATTAGTTAGTGCTGCTATTGGGTTTGCTTTCTGCTTTGTTTGGCTTTTTGTGTCCTCAGTGTTGGAGCTCACTTATTAAGAAGCACTTGCCCTCTAGAGGAAAGGACTCAATGGATGTTAATCAGCATATAATAAATCTAATCTAAATGTTATTAGTGAAGCTTTCTGGACTTCAGGGCAAGCTTCAGAATATCGTTTGATAATGTGTCTCAAGCAGGTCTTCAGGAGTTGCTCATTTTTACTGAAATTTGAAATTACCAGCTTTGGGTCAGAGATAGTCAGATCTCTCCATCTGCAGTGATGGAAAAACATGCATCTCAAATTTTCCTACTAAGTGCTATTTTAAAGGGCGCTGCAGTATCAGCCTGTTATACCTCTGAGAAGTATCACTTGAGAACTGATGTCAGTTAAATAAATCATAGTAACCCTGGGTTTAGAAGCCCATGTGTCCCTCCTCTGTTTAAAAATACTCATTGTGCAGGCATACCACTTCTGTACTTGGATGATTTCCACTGCATCATTTAGTGCTGTCAGTGACCATTTAACTCACTAACAGTAGGAATAAGTAAATGCCCCCCAGAGAAGTTATTTGCTTGGCAGTATAGGTGTCAAGCCTTTGACTAAGCATCTGAAATAAAACCCAGCTGAAGTGGGAATGGATCCTCTGTGGATTTTTTTAGATGTGCAATAAAATATGGAACTGAGGGATGTGGAATTAATGAGAAAGGTATATCTGTGGGGATGGTGTGTTGGGTCGAAGGAAGGTAACAGGAAAATGTAACCCACCCAAGACTTTTTATTGTAAAGAAGGCAGTGTATTCACAGATGGTAACTTGTATTCAGACTGCTATATGCAATCAGGAACGTAGAGATACTGAATTTTCCCCTCCTTTGGTCCTTCTCTTTCCTCTCAGATATTTTTCTGAATCTGGAGTTTCAGATGAGCCCTTGTTAGCCACATCATGTATTTTATCTCTCATCTTTTCCACTTTCAAATACATCTACCTCTTCCCTGGGGCAGCCTGAATGAGCAGAATGATTTTTGTACACCAGGAGCTGATAATGCAAAATAAAATTTTAAGTAATCGATTTCAGTGTTACTTCAATAGTGAAGGGCTAGTTAGCACCATTGTTTCAGTTGCGTTACTTTGTAGTTTTAAAAATGTCTTTCTTACTTTTTCGTGACAGAATACAAATGAGACTAGAATTCTATTTTGCTCAACCTGACTATTTCATGCATCTGTGTCTTGCTGGCAAATAAGTCCAACTTTTTTTTTTGCCTAAGGAGTGAGCTTAGATTGATGTGGCTCTGCCTGCTTTAGCTCAGTTAGCTCATGAAACAGAGTGGGGAAATATTGCTGACATTCAGGTAGTTGTATTTTCAGTACACAGCTATCCATGCAGTGTGCAGCCCAGGAACTGACATATTTCTGTATTAAGTGTTGACAGTCTTGCTTACTTAAAGATTAACCTGCGCAGGTTTTCAGCAGTTTGTCATATGGTACAGTTGTAAACAGCGAGTGTGGAAGTGCAGCAATATGTTCATCTGCTCTGGCTTTGTTTAACATCCTTAGTGAGCAGAGCTGGGAATGGTATGTGGCAGGCTGCTGTGACTAGCTGTTATTCTGATATATTTAGATATATATATGTGTGTATATATATATAAAAGTCAGTTCCTGAACACTGATTCTGGCTGCTGAAGCAATGTTTTTTGGCCAGAAAAATGTCTTAAATCTACAAGCTGAAGAGAACGTGGAAGTGACAATTTTGTAGCAGCAACCTCAAAAGCTGCTGGTTTGGGAGAGCAGGAAAAATGGTTGGAGTGCAATTGTCAGTGCTTGTAAGGATCTGCCCTTTAGTGTTTCTTAAACTTGGGGAAAAATTACAGAGAAGTGTGGTGAAAATTTCTTCTTGGATACCTGTATGCAAATTGCTTGACTATGGGCTAGATTGGTTGCTTCTGTAAAGTTAATAAACAGCTGATTTATGGGACCACCTCTTGGGTCTCTACAGCATGAGGGAGCTCTTGTGATGTCAGGAATACCTTGCAGGTTTGTTTTAGCTTCTCATCTTCTGGAGATTGTTTTTCATTTCTCCCAAAGTGGCTTTTCCTGGTCTCTACTGGCTTTTCCTGATCTGAATTCAGGTGAGCCTTGATTATTGCTCACTGATGCACAAAGCCTTTATTCCATACTTTATTAAGTTGTGAATGGAGTTGGGGGCAAGCAACAAGGATGGTCAGAAATCAAGGAAACCTGATCTATGAGGAGAGGTTGGAAGGACTGGCACTTCTTAATTTGAAAAGAGAAGACTGACTACAGTGTGGTAGTGGTTTTCATCCAGGTAACAGCTGCTGCAGGAGATGGAAATAAGCTCCTCTGCATGCCTGCTGGTGAGGTGGGGGCAAAATAAAGAGTGGGAGACACGAGATGTGAATTTTCTAAGGGTAAGAGTAGTTAAAAACTGTCTAGTAGTAAAAAACTGTGAGATTATGATGTTCCTAATATGTCAACACTGCTGATTTTTATTTCTGCCTTGCTGATTTTAATAAGAGATAGTAAGAGAAAATTACAAGGTCAAAGTGAGAGGCTGAAATTCAAGTCTGAATTGCAAGATTATGCTGTGTGCATGAGGCAAGACATGAACTTTGTCTCGAATTGGAGATACTTGCTCTCACTGTGTTGGTGAGGTAACATCCTTGAAATATTAAATGTGGTTTGACATTTTGGAATGTTTCAGAATAATGGGTTTCTATTGAAACTTTATTACCCTCACCCATTATAAAAATGCCATTGTTTGAGACTGTGCATTGTGATCCAGATGAACTAATTATTTATTGAGGAAGTCAAAATACAGAAATAAGGAACATTAATTGTTTGTTCTTCCTGGCAGTGCTTCTCAGCAACATTGCTGGGACAGCTAAGCAAACAAAGGTTTGGTGCAGAACTTGTGTAATGGTATGGAGTGGGGAAAGTGTTATGTCTTCCAGAAATTGGACTTCCATCACAGGAACCTAGTAAGCTTGGGGGAAGGAGAAACCATACCCTCAAAGTTTATCATATGCTTTATAAGTGGCTCCTTGGACAAAATTTACTCTAGAAATACAGATGGTGACTGTCCTTTCCAAACCTTCATGATGCATTTAGACATTCCTGGTTTTCTCTTTAAAAATGTGGTTTTTAGATCACATTATGTTTTCCAAGGTGAATGCTGTTAGTGGAAACAGATACCTTGTTGGTTTTTAGTTTTGCTTCTGGTTTTGGGTAGCAACTGCATTTTTTTTTTCATTGTGCTACCTTTCTAATTTTTGAACTGCAAATCAAACAGCAATAGCAATAATAAAAATAATAATGCCAACCAAGTTTGTCCTGTGAGTTGTGGAAGGCTTGGGACAGGGTGCTGGAGGATGTATTGTAGGACATCCGTCTATTTGTTGCCTGTTTTGATGAGTGATTAAGGAAACAATAACTGGAACTGCAGATAGGATGACAGGCTGTGACTTTCCCACTGCTTCCTTTGGAACTGGTTGGCAGCAGGAAAAGATTGGGGTATTGGTTATGGGTGGGGGGTTTATGCCTTGTTGAGCTGAGAGCTGGGAAAGTTTGGGAAAGCTTTGCTTTAAAGTTGACTGGTTCTCAGTGTAAGCCTGCATCCATAATTTTCCAAACTTAGGAGATGGCTCAGAATCAGGATAAAAATCACTTCCGTGATGTCTGTCAAGGTCAAACCAAAAGTCTTGAGTAAGCATACTCTTGTGTAAAGTCCAGAGTCCAGAGTTCAGGATATTTAAGGCTTGGACTGTACACTTGTTTGGCCTTGACCCTTTCAGTGAAGCCCTTCAGCATTTTCACAATGTGAATAATGATAGTGATCTCTGAAAGATAAGACTGGCCAAGAACACGAAAACTGTTAATATTTAATGAGTCATGTTGAAATGAATGTGCAGAAGTTTTCTTTTATTATTCTTGTCAGTGGAGCTTAATAATGGGAAGCAAGACTCCCAGTTCTATTTCTGACTTGTGGCAGTTTGTCCATAAATGTACTGTGTCCATTAAGTCCTCTGCCTTTATCTCAGTTGAGTCATTTATAGTATGTATCCCAAACTGTATTTCATAGCTCTCTTCCTTCTGAAGGTTAATAAAATTCACAAAGTTTTAAGAAAAAATTTTATAACTTTGCATAGTTATGAAAGTTTAAAATCTGATTTTCTTTTTTTTTGTGGAGAAATTATGCTCAGAAGGAGTGCTTTAGGGATTTAAATTGTGCTGTTTACTTTCACAGCTATAATGTGCAGAATGTGTGCAGGGAGTGTAAGCTAGAAGCAGCTTGCTGTACATCAGAATATCTGAAATGTCATGCTAACAACATAGGCAGAATTTCAAATTAAAAATGGCATGGCTCTTTCAGTGAGCAGGCTTTGTAGCTACTGTTGTTGCACAGTCTTGTTCCCTGGGTGCTGAGCATTATGTAATTGGTCTGGCTGTGGTTTTCCTCACTGGTCTCATCCATGCATGGCAGAAAACCTAGTAATCTGTAAATCGTGTGGGGGAAAGAGCAGGTTAGAGACTGTCCCTTGTCATTTGATATTTGAGTGCCCCTGCATGTGCCATATATTAGTTTTATTTTCTACCCTGACGCCTAGCTATGAGGAAAGAACTCTCCAGAGCGTCTTAAAAGACATCTTCTATTAAAGAGGGAAGGAGTTAAGCAAAATGCAGACAGTAGATCTCACAGCTGGAGGTAAAAGCAATATCCATGGATGTCTCTCATGCTTTAATTGGAAGAGAAGCGTAAGAGTGTGGGGCTTAGTTTCCCTTGTAAGAGTGTTTTGTAGAAGAGTGGTTGTGAAGGCTGAATGGGGAAAAAGAAGATAGGTGAAAAGTGTAAAACTCTGTCAGAGCTATGACAAATGTTTGGCACATGCCTGGAGAAACAAATGAGTGTAATGCTTAAGTTTTGTGTAGAATTCCCTAAAGGTCATAATTTTCCCTGTGAGGAAACAGAAGTTCATACTGAACAAGGTCAGACAGCCCATTGTGGTGCTGAAAGTGTGTGTGAGGGCCTCCTGTGCAAGATTAAATTTGAGAAAAAGAAGCAGGTCAGGCAATGGACATGGCACCAAATTAGGCTCCCTGCAGAAAGTGATCTGGTATGAGCTTGAGTTCTGTCTTTCTGGTGCTAGGCAAAAAGGACCCAGTTTAGGAGAGCTTTTACAACCTCTCCATGGAACAAATTCCCCCCGAGAAAAGGAATTCTGGAGAAAAGACACAACTGAAAACTTAAGTGTAAATTCAGAAATGTGTTGTTGGATAAGGACTGCAGAAAGTCTGGCGCTCTGGAGTGTCTCAGGACTGGCTTCATGTAAATGCATCCTCTCATGAATTTTACTAAAGTAAAGAGGTTTCTGAAGTTAAATTCTGCTTGATTTATTTGGGCCCATGTCCAGACCAGCTTGGCCTATATTTTGGCCTAGTGAGTAGGTAGCTGGCATCCCACCAAGTGTATTGTTTGTTCTGCAAGAAGCACGTAGGGATTGATGAGTCTTTCTGTTGTGCTCTTTGCCTGGACCTGTCCAGGAGCCCAAGCAGAGCATGTGAAAGGGGCTGCCCAACTGGCTTTCTGTTAAAGAACTGACTGTGCTTTTTATAGGAGCTGAGGATGACAATTACTTGAATTCATATTTAGAGTCTACAGTTTGATAGATAGTTTGATGTTTTGTTTTGCCTAAATTGCCCTATGCTTTCAATTAGATCCTTACCCTTTCCCTTTTAGGAAAAAAAAAGCCCAAAACAACAAACAAAATCAAACCCAGCAAGCTGATACTGCTTTTGCAAGTTGTCTATGGTGTTCCAACTCCAAAAATAACCTTGTTTTAATGTCAGGCAAAGCCATTTTTGCATTCAAACACAGAGAGTTTGTAATTAAGCTTTGTGCACTTTTACCTGACAAGAGATGCTTTTTAAGTGTGAACCACACACATCATTATTAGTGCAGTTGGCTGGTTGCCCATCGAAGCACTGATTATTTTCTACAACAGCTACTCCAGTTCCTCTGCTTTCAGTTTCCTGTTATCTCACATGGACATCAACAGTCCCTTTGCCAAATTTCTTAGTGAAATCATCGCCCTCCAGACTCATAGGAAGAGGATTTATCAGCACTACAGCAGTTAATTGCTTTAGGTAGCATATGCCACTGTCCTTTGAACAGTGGAGGTGCAGGAAGGTTATGCATATTGTCAAAGTGAGCCAGTTTGAAAGTAGTTCTGTCTTGGTGCAGAAGTTAAGGCAATTAGTAACAGATTCAGCATCTTGGATCTGCTTATCAAAATGTCCCACAAATGTGCTACTGAGGTATTTTGAGAAATGCTGTACTTCTAAGAAATGACATTTTCTGTTCATTTTTTATATGCATTGCTTAGCTTGGCCTTCTTGGGTGCAGTTACTCGTTGAGTGTGATGCTTAGTTAGCTTCTTGAACACACAATCCCTGAGTAAATTTGTCCTTTGTATCTCATTCTCTTTCATGTATGTTTCCCAGAGGAGCTCCGTCAGCCAGATCTGTTGCAGGAGTAATTATTTCATCAGGATTTAATGTATATCTTGATTGCACTTTGAAGACATTCTCTTGAGGAGTTTTTATAATTTCAACAAGGGATCATAGCATGTAAACAAGAAAATAAACATTATCTTTCATATTAATCAACAAGACAATTAAATAATAAGTAGGATTGTTAATTGGTACTTGGAGATAGATGCTAATGACTGTCTTGAGTTCCACAATGACAGTACCAACAGGTAGAGACTCTTTTCTGCACAGTAAAGCTGCATATAATTTAGGAGGCATTTCGGTTTTAATGTGCAGCTGCAACCCCAGTGAAGCTGTGCAACTGTGTTCCTGGTGTCCTATTTCAGCATATGTTTTCCTACTGAATGAAGTATTAGCAAGGGGATTTGAGATTTAGGCAGTTAAATCAGTTCTCATTGCCACCAAACTCTTGAGGTTCTGTATAAACCCATGCTTGTGGTATTTTGCTTCACTGTGGGATGCAGTTCCTGCTGGTTTCAGGATGCAGTAGGAGTCAAAAGCTGCTTCTTTCCCCAAAGGCAAAAGTCCAACTTGTTCCTCAAAAGACAGTGGCTTTGGGCTCCCTCTGAGTTTGGGACTAGAGCCTCACTTTTTCATCACACGAATCTTTGTATTTTTCTAAATACTGTAGTGTTTATGGAGGGAGGAGGAAGCATGTAGGGGGTCTGCATCTCTAGGAGTCGAAATAAAAAGGTTCAGGAGTTTAACACACACACAAGTTTTTGAATATAGAGAAAAGAACTGGGAATTTTGGAGATATGTGTTGAGAGTCCTGCTGTTGTATTAACTAGCTGTCTAATTTTAACTCAAGTGTCCAGTTTTGCTTCTCAAACACAGCCAGTTCTTTGTACTGTTGCTCATTTGAAGCCAATAGTGCAGCCGGAAGAAACTGTGCAGCCCTTCTGCTCTTGGTGTTAATTTTTATTTCTCACCTTATGAATATAAGCAAAGGAACAGTTTTCCTCTCTGATCAGCTTACTAAGCTGACTAAGCCCTAGGCTGCCTGACAATGATGAAAAGATGCATGGCAAGGTTGGGGTTCTAGATTTACCCTTAATTCATTATGACAGCAAAACACTGCTTTCGTTTCTCCATGGGTCTGTTGCTTATAATGCTTCACAGATGCTAGTGCCAGTTTGATCTCACTGAAAAGTGCTTGGAGATCTTGGGCTGAAAGGCATGATGAAAATATAAAGTAGTCATTTTATAAAGGTACTTAGAAATTTGTTCAAAGTGACAAGCCCTTATATTGCAAGCATGGAGCAGAATAGCAGTTTGTCCCCAAAAAGACCTGCTGGCATCAGTAATGTGGTCTCAGCATGTCCCCAGATGCTGGCAGTGGGACACCTTGTGCTTTTGCTGCCCTAACAGTTATTCAAAGTAATGCTAGAAGGTAACAATTTGGATGCTTTTATGATATTTATCTGTAGAGGGACTGTCTACTGACAGTCTCAGGGTTGGATCACACGTGTCTTTTTCAGGTGGTAAAGCTCTCCTTGACTTTGAGAGAACTGAGATTTCACCCTCATTGCCGTGCCCAGTTGCCCAGCATATGCTTGCTAACATATATATTTTATTCTGCTTAAAATAATCACTCTGCAGGGTGAATTTTATTTTCTCGTGGGTTTTGATGTAGGGAAGAGTTTCTGTTTTGGTTTCTTGTTTGGTGCTGCTGATGGGGAATAGCAGAAAAAACAGATTATGTTCCTATTTTTATTCACAAGCAAGAATGTTACAATTTTAATTGTATGTTCTAATTTTTGCTCCTTCTTCATCTTTTATGTTTTGAAATTCTACATTTCAAAAGCAGGATCATTATCATTCAGCACATTAAAGCGTGTCTTTTTAATAGCTTTCCATTTTAATGCAAAAGAATGGAATTGGGGAGGCAAAACCAATCTGTCTTGAAGGAAATTTCCTGTTATCCAAGGATTTTCTGTGCAGCCAACAGGAGAGGATCTTGAGCTCGGCTGACTTGGAGTGCTATCCTCTGCCTTGAGTAACTTGTAGAGTACAAAGAACCACTTTCATAATGTTATCACCAGCAAAGTCCATCTGGTTCTGCCAGTGACAAGGGGATTATTTCCGCTTTTTATTACATCAGTGAGATGTTAGTTTTTTAGGATTCAGATGTTAGGCTGTTGGGAGAAAGAAGGGCAAGTTAGATTATAATTGAAATTTTGTTGGTGGAGAAATTAACTGAATATTTTGCCAGTAATTTTTCTACCCATATTTCCTTTATTAGTGTCCTGATGGCTTGTCCTTATGAATGTCCTTATGAAATCAGATTAGAATGCAATGACTTGATTTGTTAAGCAGGCAGTGATGACAATTAGCATCTGTTTGTCTGGTTCAGTTTCCTGTTAACACCTAAGTAACATTGTCCTTTCTTGCTATTACTTTTATACAGAGCAGCACAGAAGCTTAACCTGTCTTCGAAGAGAAAGAAATACCATCCGCCCCTGCCACACACACACGACTTCTCTATTTATGCTACTAACTTTAGTGGCATCCTGCAGCTCTGTCCTCCCCCAGCACCACCATGCCTTCTGAGAGCTGTGTCCAAAATCAAGGACAACCCTGGCATTGGAAAGGTAACTTTGGATTTCAATATTTTAAAGTATTTTTCTAGACAATTTTTAACCGGGCCGGAAGCTTCTGGCCTAGAACAGGGCTGGATCGACTCAAGAAAATAGTCTTGGGATAGAGGGAGAGCCACATCCACTTGAAGGTGCCTGAGTGCTGTTACCTCCTGTGGACTTTGCAAAGAGTAAGAGACAAAATTTCCTTTCACATTCAAACCCAGTGCCCACACAGGCTTCAGCTGTGGAAGAAGCAGTCTCTGTGTTGCCAGCAGGACTCAGGCACTGGTGCTGTCTCTCTGCTGAGGTTAAGGAGATATGCTGAGGAGGCTTTGTTTCCCTCTGCTTCACATGTCATTGTAAGAGTATGGAAATGGAGTATCAGTCTCGCCAACTTAGGAAACGCAGCACCTTTGAAATTGAAAAATTCAGGCTAAGTTTATCTAGAATTAATTAAAATACAACCCAATTACTTGGAGCTTTATTCATATTTATAGCTGTTTAATCACCCACACAACAGAGTCTGAATACTTATTTACATAGCGTACAAAAGATTAGTGTTTGAAGATAGAATTGAAGTATGTAGTGTGCACAGGAGAGCTAAAATATGCACCTAGAGTAACTATACAAATCAGCATTAACATAAAGAGTTTGTCAGCCTTAATACCTGGAGCTGACACTTGCTCACAGAGAATACTCCATATTTCCTAACTGACTTTGTGCTTAATGGAAAATAAAGGAGAATTTTGGGCTATTTTAAGAAGGTGAAAAGTCACAGAGGAAAATTGATTGTTTTTTTTCTCCTGCTTTTCCAGTGTCTTAGAAAAGAGGATGTAATGATGGAATACAATAAACCTGGCACAGTAATTTAGACATGCCCAGGTAGAAGAGGGTTTGCTTAGGAATGTCCTTTTTATGTGTAAGTTTTAACATAACCCATTTTTTATGCCTGGTTTTTTTTCTGTGTGACTCAGTACTTGACCATGGCACCAGGAATAGCAGGGAGCACTGGCATTTCTGAGGCACTTTGCCTTAGGAAGACCTTTAAAGTATGACTGTATATCCTTGTGCCTACAGCTCAATAAAACTGTCTCTGCCCCTGTGTTCCTGCAGCTGTGTGAAGCCAAGAGACTACAGCCTTTTTTACAGCCTTTTTAGGTGGCTGGTGGAACTTCCCACCATGACTTGCACCTCATGGAAAGCACTGGTTTATCTGGTGTCTTCAAACAGACTAACAAAGTCTGTGATCAAGTGCATGATTTCAGAGGGCAGGAGATTATATGCCTTGGGTCATGTGCTCTACCTACTGTTTTCATTAGTGAGTAGAGCAGAGAACTTTTCTAGGGAAAAGCTCCAACAGAATTCCAAGGATATGGCAGGACCCTGATCAGCTGAGCTGTGGGACCTTCTCCCCCAGCACAGGATATGTCTGTCTCTTGACCCTCAAAATATCTGTTATTTAGCTCTCAGCTGAAAACACTAAAAGCATAGAATCACAGAATATCCTGAGCTGGAAGGAACCTACAAGGATCATAGAGTATTGAAGATTCTGTTTGTTATGATTCTTGGGGATGGTCCCCTGCAGGGCCAGGAGCTGGACTCAACGATCCTTGTGGGTCCCTTCCAACTCAGCATATTCTGTGAATCTGTGAGGTTTCCAGCTGTGTCCTTCTCACCAAATACTTGTTGACCACAATTTGGAAGAATCCTGTGCTCTGCTGGAGAGGTTAAGAGCTCTCTGTTAATTGAATCAGCCCTTTTGTTCTTGAATTGAGATTTAGAGCATCCACATGGTGATGGGGTAGGCTAGTTACCAGTTTTAATGCTCCTCAAAACCCAAAGTAGCCATCTCTGAAACACAGTGTAAGATATGCAGTACCTACTAAATGTTTCTTAATCCATTCCTCTTTTGCGACTTTATAAATATCAGTGTTTGCCTTAAAAAAACCCTCCAGCAATACAGCTTTTTCTAAAAATTATGAGCCAGCACAAATGAAATTTCATGTGTCTGAATTCTTAGAACTTGTGATCCAAGGAGAAGTGTCACTCCTCTATAGGTATTCTTTAGTACAAAAAATTAATAGTTTCACCTTTTCTGAGCAATGCCAAACAGCTTTTGGTAGCATTTAGCTCACTATGCATTAACACTCTCCATTATTTCCTACTCATCAGCTTCTGCTGGTCAAGATTTACTCAGCTGGTGTCTCATGATGAGGGTGACAGGAATAAAGTAATGACTTTTCTTCCTCACTGCTTTAAATATCACAGCAATGGAGAAAGCAATCAGTAAACACTGGCAGTTGTGCTGTGATCCTCTGTTAACATCAATCTCTCTTCTAACAGCTTTTTACTTTACATTCCTCCTGGTTATCATTTTCCTCGCCTTCTTCTTGCAGCCTGCCCAATAATGAATATAAGATACACATATGCAACAGAATCAGTGATGAATTCTGGAGTCACTTTTTCCTACCACAGCATCTGTGGCTGTGGTTGGTACTCTGTTGTGGTTTGGGTGATCATTCCCATGTCAGCAGTGTCCCTCACTATTACTGTGTGTTTACAGTGGGTTAAACAGCTGGTGGGGCAGCCTTTTCCTCCCTCACCTCTGAGGAGAAGTTGTTGTGTGTGAATGAAAAATAGAAGTAACAAACTGGAAACCCTTGCAGTGTCCAGGATGCTTCAATGAGAGGAATGTGCCTCCCTTTATGAAAAAATGAGGAGATGAATGATATGCCAACTGTGCCAGAATACTATTTATTCTACATGAGTAGTGCCTGAATACTACAGTGACTAATTATTGTTTGTACGGACACATTCTGTGCAGTCCCATTTCTCATAAATCCACTGGAAGCTTACATGTTGAAGCATTTACAATGGCAAATATGACTGGCTTTCTGTATTGTCCCTGCAATGGTAATTCTTAACATTCTTTCCATCCACTGATACTCAAGGTTGGTTCAATACATTGCAAGAGACACAGAAGCAATGTGGAAAATGTGATATAATTTTTGGGGCCAACAGAGAAATAAAAGTTATTCTGAACTGGGTGATGGGACAGTTGAATCTAAGGAACTGAAAGTAGCATCTGGACTATCTTGTGTTCTTCTGTGGTGTCAAGAACTGAACGGGTCCTGCCAATGGTTGTGAGACCTTGTCTTGAACATTTGAGCACACATTTGGGGAAAGGAAGAGGCTTGAGTTCTTGCTTTTCATAAGCTGCATGGCTGCAGCAAGTGCAGTTACTGTGCATTGTGAGCACTGCTGGGCGAGGCAGGAATGTGGAGAGATTGTGATGGCCAGTTCTTGCATTTGCACTCAGTTATTGATTATTTGAGCTCAAGATCTAAATTTATTCTTAATTTCACATCATCATCTCCATGCGGATCATCCAGTTCTTCTGCAGTGAAATTGCTGTACGGCTTTTATGGTTGAATACATTTGTTATTAGAGACTTACTGCAGCAGAGAGCCCTTACATATCTTTTGCAATTTATATTTATAATTTCTCACTGTTTCAAGTATTCTTCTGGAAGGTGGAAAATAAATGTCTTATTAATTTCTTTTACATTTCAGAAATACCAATTTTTTCTGCTTATAATAATTTCAGCAGCAGTGTGTGGACTTGTCCTGTGATACAAATCTTTAATTAAGCCTTTTGCTTAATTTTCTTTAGTAAGATTGCAAAATGTTATACACTCTCACAGGTGCTTGCTGGGGTTGTCAACACGCAAGAATACCAAGCAGGGAAAAGTTGAAAAAAAAGCAGCAATTTAGAACAGCAGGTCTGCCTTGGACCCGTGTTTCATATAATCAACAGTAATCAACTCATGCACAAAGGAAGATCCCACTATCAATTCAAACTGGATGCTGAAAGGAATTTTGCACACTAGCTGATAAATGTTACGTAGCAAAATTCATACCTTTCTCTTGAATGTGCCAAAAGCATGACAGTCCAAACCATTTAGTTGAATCCTACTTAAAAGGCAATGATCCAGTGCACTATGATTCTTGTAACTGAATCATTTTTGTGGTCTCTCTGGGTGTTATTAAATTTAATGTCAGAATAGTAGGAAAGACGTCTGAAAGCCATTTAATATTGTCACTGGAAAGAAGTTAGATTATACTCAATTTCTGACATTAATGTGCTACTTAAGATAATTTATCATATTGTGGTATTAAGAAAGACATCCTTTTTACAGTGGCTGCTGTATAGCATTCTAATGGGCTATTTTTCTTTAGCATGGTGGGAAGCCTTTTTCATGCAAAATGTTATTTTCTGGGGTTCTATTCAGCTCATTCTTTGTAATACTGCATCACTTACAACAGCAACTTTAAGTGCTTGTCTCTTCCAAGGATTCTGTCAATTGTTTTAATGTTAGGATGACAGAATACTCCTATGTGAGACAATTGAAGTGGAGCATTTAAAGAGAGCCTGAATTGTCAGACATGTTTCTTGGACAGGTATATGCATACTGCTCTCCATTTATGAGTTTTAGACATTTACTTCCATTTATGCTTTACTAAGCCATAGCTAAGGTACTGCTAATATGATTTACTGATCATGCAGGGTTGTCTTAAGTGTGCTGTTTGTCCCATTCACTGGTTCTTATGGTGGTTTGATGACGGATAACAAATAGGTACTTAATTTTGTCATCTTTACTGCCCCTTGCTCCCTAATGACTGAAGCGTTATTTCTGATATAAGTCATGTATCACAGTAAGCACTCGCCTATCGATGTAGGTACCACTGTATCATCCAAGGTACTTGCATCCCTGCCAAAACACCTTGAACTGCTTAAACAAAAATGTGGAAAAGTGAGATAAAAATACATAAGTTCTTGCACTTTGTTTTCACCTTGAAAAAATGAAATAGTTTTCCTTCATGTTTTCTGACAGTACAGAATTCTTTTTTAGCAGAGTACTATATAAAGTTTTTTTTTTTTATTTTTGTTTTAGGTTCTCCCAGGGGAGCTAGATGGTCTATGCTAGTGTGGCAATTTCACATATAAATTTGCCATCCATTGGTAGTGGCAGTATATGAAAGGCTTGTAAGAATCACCCACAGTAAAACAATTTAGCAAGGGTTATATATCTGTCAGTTACAATTAAATCCATGAAAAATATTGGCTCTGAACTAGGACTTTTGTAATTTGATTTACACTGTAGTTGAAAAATAAGTGATTTCATTGGAAAATGGTCTTTATTCAACGAAATCTGAATTCTTTGTAATTTCTTGGTGAGAAATTTTAATTCAGAATGGTGGGTGTCTTAACGTAGTTATTTAATTAACCTGCTGTTATACACCATTTTGTGAACATTGGACAAAATTAACTTCCTGGCTGCACAATGCCTGTCAAGGATGCGTGTTTCTAGGGAATATTTAGTGTCCATTCAGATTTGTTATAATGACATTTATTGCTAAAGACCAAATTGCTTGTTCATTTAGGGATTATGATACCGCTGTAATGCACAATATGACCAGCATTTTTAAAATGGATTCCAGTATAGTGCCAGCACCTTCCCAAAATACAGACAGAGTTCATTTTAGTAAAAAAGGATTGAGCACATGTATTTTAAAATTTTACATTATTTTTAATCCATTCCTTTTCATTTTTTCCTTCTCATTATGTCTAATATGAAACTTGACAACTATATAAGCATCAGATGCTAACAAAGCATCACTACAGAAACATAAACACTGCACATCCATTGATTTCAAAGGAGGTACCATATGTTACAGTATTGCCTGTGCTAACATACTTGGCTGGGTCAGAACCCTAATTTCCTCAACATTCAAAATGCCATGGAATCTAGTCATTACCTAGTGAATTAGTGGAGTCTTCTCTGTCTACATGTCTGTCCCTAATTAAACTGTGTAGAGTGTTTGGCACCCTCCACTGGAAGATGAATGACCAATTTTCTAAGATATATATATATANCATCTGGTTGTTTAAGTGTGAGATGGTCCTTCCCCTTTCTCTGATCTCAGAGTTTAAAGCCTTTCCATCTCTCTTGCTTATGAGGTAATAATCTATGAGAACCTGATTGTCAATCTCCTGTCTGTTTCTATCTAGAATTATGTAGGATTGTGTCATTCTCTCTGTTGATCAGTGGCTCTTTCCTCTGCAAATTCAGGCTTGGACATGATTTCTTCTGGGCAACACATGCCTCACTGGTCTTGGGAGTTTTGTATTCTTTGATGTGTGGCTTTGCTATAGCTCCATTCAGTTCAGATCCAAAATATATGGGCCTTACTAGATAAAATTGCTAGCTTGCCTCTGACCATCCATCTCACCTTCAGCTGTCAGTTGCTTCAAATTTTGGGTTTCACAGGTTTTTGGTCTGTCTCTTCCTTTTTCCAGACCTGCCTTCTGGCACTGACATACGCTTGATGCTCTGCACTGTCTTGACGAGTCCTGAAGCCAGCCCATTGTTTTGGTTGGTGTGACTCCTCTGTCCTGTTCTCCTCCACTCCAGCTGGTTCAGTGTGCTGGGGAGACCTGGAAATTATGAGCCCATACCAACAAGTCATGTGGCAATGCTGGAGAAGGTCACAGCATGGGAACAGTGACTCCACATGACAGTGGGGCAGAAGGTCTCTCCTTGTGACCCTTTGGTGTGAAATGGAGCAGCCAGTATCAAAGAAGGAGGAGTGCTGCAAGGGGAGGAAGGGCTGGTTCCAGCCAGGATGTACATCCCTCAGTTTCTGAGATATTTTGGTGTTCAGGTGAAAACTGTTAAATATCCATCTAGATTTGACTTTCATAAAGGTTAAAGATCTCAAGGTCTAGAGTTTTGTCTCTGGACTCCAACAAGTTACTGATTTTGAGTGGATCTGTGATTCTCTAGTGATCACATCAGATGTTTCTAAAACTTTATGGAGTTTGGCCCCAGAGTCCTCCACATAGCCTTGTCTTCCACACAGAGGACTTTTCTTTTTTCCCCTCTTTTTTTTTTTTTTTTTTAATCCATCCTTTTACTTATTTGTCTCCTTAATATCCCATACATTTGCATAAAACTGGTGTGATTTTTGTTTTTATGCTTCAGCATCCATCCCATGCATAGCTGGAGAAAATGAATTCTAGTAGCTGTTTTCTTTTGTTGCCTGTCTTTGCCTTCACTTCCACTGTAGGCTGACAGATAAAAAAAAAAATTCTTTGATTGCTTGGAAAATCTCTCTCACCCTTGCCAGTGAAGGTTAAAATTACATCCATTGTTGTGCTGGGTGAGGTGGCCTTATGCCACCCATTTCTAGAGCTTTTCCAAATTAGATCCTTGTTTATTTATTTTTTAAAATTCTTTATCTTGTAATGACATATTCAAGATATATTTACCATCTTCTTTTCCCAAACACTTTTGATTTTAATAGGATTTCCTTCAGCAATTCTGCTGACCTCCTGGTTTCTGCATATACACAAATTTGGAAAAGTTCAGTAATGGAGTGTGAACCCCCAGTGTACAAATCCCACCAGATTAGAGTCAGTTAATTAATGAGATACTTCAGTTGTTTCCATGACTTAGGCTGTCTTCAGGCACTGAGAAAATGTTAATAATGTGCAAATATTGTGATATTTATGTTTCTTTTATTTTTATTTACAGAAATTGAACTCAAATTCAAACCTAGCCTCTTTTTCCATCAACATCCTCATTAAAATAGAGCCTCTATCCAGTATTCAATGCCTGCATGAATAACTATGTACAAAGTCTTATATCCTTCATAATTATAAACTTTCACTTGTAATTTTTACTTTGCGTCATTCTCTGCATTGAAGAAGAAACAACAAAAGGGGAAAAAAGGTGGTAATAATACTGACTTTTAGCAAAAAGGGTCATTCCCATCACAGAATGGATGTCTGTGTTAACTCTCCTTAAGGAATATGAGTTGTGGGGTGCCCTGAGCCTGAGATGACTTTTCAGAGATCACCAAATTTGTATTTTCTTTTCATTTTTTGTGTTGTCTCTCTCTCCCCTCACCCCTAATCCTTATAGCTCTCTTCAATTCCCACCTCCCCGACCTGTTATTTTTCCTTTAGACCTGTCTTATTCTTCCATTTCTTTATTCATTTTCCTCTAAATTCCTTTTCTTGTGTTTTCTTGCTTTGTACAAATGTAGGCAGTAGCTGGTACCACTGCAGCTGATGTTGACCCCAGAAACCTGGACATATTGTCAAATAATCACCCATAAAAGGTGTGATCTTGAGTGGGCCTGAAATTAATTGCACTTAATTTTAATAATTCATTTTCATAAGCAAATAAAAGCATTAGAGTGCAGTCATTGCTGATTTGCTCTTTAGTTATGGGCCAAAGTTACTTTCAAATTTACAGGCCCTATGTTATCCTGAATCCTCCCCTCCCTGCAAGCCCTTGTTTCTGGATGATTTCCTGCACCACATATTGCTGTCTCTACAGGTGAGCATGCCTTTTGTATGAGAAGTAGATAAAGAGACCCAGGAGAAGCTGCACTTAAATTGATCCTTAAGGCAAGAGCCATGCTGGCTCTGTAGTACTCACACTATACTGTTTTCCTGCAGTATTAACTCCAGAAGAACACTGGGATGAACTTCGGAGCTGAGACTATAAACCTGTCACTTAAGATTGGTCCTCAACCACAGGCATGCAGGAAGTGTGAGAAGAATAAACAGTATTTCAGCAAACCTTTCCTTTGTACACACAGAAGCATGTGCATGCACCTGGGATCTGCCTGCTCTTAGTTTTTGCTCTTGTGAAGGGATATGTTTGAGTAATCTTTGTGCTTGATGGTACTTCCATGAGCATTTCTGCTTTATTTCTGAGTGAAATCAGCCTGGCTCAGCATCATGAATGAGTGTGGCACATTATAACTCTGTAATTACTGATAGATATCACATACAGATATATTTAGTGGGCAGGGAAACGAAATGTGAAATCTGTTTTTCTACTCTGCAAATCAGCTTTTATACACAAAACACTAAAAGAAGTCCCTCAAGCTGCTTTTTCTCTGTCCCCCCCCACATTTGTCTTGAAAGTTCAGTTCTGTTGTAAACATGAAGATGACCCTTGAGTCCTGTTAAGTTTGGGATCTGATCCATTATGGGAAGCTATTTTAGTATCTTTCTGATTCAGAGAGGTGGTCTTAAAAAGCTAATTTGTCAAACAAGGATTTTCTGTGGGTGAAGCCATAATTGTGTTTAGGGGGAGCAATGCTCTGATGGAGGTAACTGGCTGTTTAGGTCAGGAGCAAACCAATTTTCCTCTTATCCAAGCTCTGGCTGCTATAATCTAATAATAGATGGAAGAGAGAACAGAAGGGACTGTTTAGATAAGTGCTTTGAAAACAGCATATATTTTAAAATTCATTTTAATCAAGTGACCCTGAAGTGGGCATTTATACTTACATATATTTATATGTTTAGGTTTTGTTTCTTTTTTTTTTTGCCCTGAGGGAGGTTATTTTTTATGAGCACCTTGGTAGCATGTCAAGGTTGAGCTAGCAGGCTAATACACAAAGCTGGCTTCATGCAGCTTTTATGGGGAAACAGCCTTGAGTGTGTCACCTCTGATGCACTTTGCATTTGAGGCAGCTGTTTCATTTATTCTAAGGTTTGCTTGTTTTCTGGGACAGTATTTTCATATTTATATTACTGTGAAAGGCAAAAGAAAAGAAAGTGTTGAATCAGGGGACAGCTTAGTCAATAGGTAGAAGAATTTGCTGCTGTGTTTGGTGGAGCCTCCTGCAATGTTTATGGGAAGGGTTGGTTGTTTCTTAACCTCTTTGTTTACGGGAAGAAATGTTGGGGAAAAGCTTTTAGAGCTGCTTTGTGGAAAATATTTTCTTTGAGGGTGCTTGAGGAATTGTGTAGGGATGCCTGTGTGTAGCTTAGCCCCCATAGAGAGAGGGAGATGGAAGAATGGGACAGTTGAGAACGTAAATGTTCAAATTACCTGCTCTCCCCAGCTGGTAAAGGCAGGGACAGTTCAGCATGGTGCTTCCTGCTGCTCCCACACCTGCTGTGGATCATCCTGGCTTGGCCACTGCATTTCACTGCACACACTGGGTACAGGTGTGTCTGCTGTCACCTTTTCATCTTGTCTGGTACGAGTGTCCCTCAGTCCCTGAGAGTGCCTCAGCCTGCTCTGGTCTCCGCTTGTTGCCTGCATTTCACATGCTGTGCTTTGCTGAAGTAGATTTTCAGCTTTGGTTCTTCCTTTGCCAGTATCTCTGTGGACACAGAAGTGATGGGGAAGTGCTGACTGCAAAGTCCATATTTTTGGTAAAGACACAAAGAATGTGATCATGGAGTAAGTGCACACCATTTTAATGGCATAATGTTCTTGAAACGAAGTAAGTAGGAGTCAAATTGTTCTGGCACATTTAAGGTTACGTTTAGCAAAAATCTTACTGAAATAGAGAATCATTCTTTATCAGAGACAAGTGCTTTTAAACCCAGCTTCTACATGCAATATCCAGCTCAGGGCTAAAAGTGAGCCTGACTCATATAACCATAGAATTGTCTAGGTTGGGAAGGATCTTCAAGGTCAAGTCTAGCTGTTAAACCAGCACTGCCAGGCCCAGCACTAAACCATGTGCTTTAACAGTAGTGGGTGTTCCGTGGCTCAGTAGCTGTGTTGCAGAAGAGGAAGCTGCTGATGGGTGCTGTGGACAGTGCATATGGTAAATTGTTCCAGCTGTGGTATATCGCAACCATGGAGGCTCTTCAACCAGCTGGTTAACTCTGGTGCTGTGAGAGTTGTCTGGTAGCTGAATAAGGAGATTGTTGTTCAGCTTGTTACTGAAACATTTCATACACCGTGGAAAAAGTAATTCTCACTGAACATTGCTTTTTTTCTGAAGTCTGATCTGCGGGGCAGTTCAGAGTTGAAGTTGGACCTGTAATAGTAATTTACTTCAGTGCAAGGTGTATAAAACATGCTGGTTCTGACATGGGAGCATTTCATAAGGATAAATGGTTGTAAGTGGGTGTGAGGCAGTATTTCACAGGTTTTTAAAGTAAGAGTATGATTTCCAGGAAGCTTAAAAGAAGCAGGTGTGCAGCTGTTGCTGAATTTTCCTGAGACCCAGTCACTTGGCTCCCATAAGGTGCTTTGGAAATCACAGCCAACATGTCGGAGCTTTCTAAAGATACTGTCTTAAAAACCTCTGTGTAGGATATCATAATTTGTAGTGCTGCAATAAAAATGTACCTTTGTGAGAGGTTTCTTTTCAAGCTTTTTGACCTTTTAGTGATTTGTGGTTTGATTTCTTTTCCCTTCTTTTTTCCCCCCCATTAAATCTGCAACTAAGCACTGAAGAGCGTAGCAATGGCAGCATAAAGGCAACTGCCTGGGACAGTTGTAAGAGAAACACTTTTTTATTAGAATAATATGAGTGAGAAATTGAAAGTTTCTAGACTTTTTTTTAGTGCAGTAGCTGTCTGAGCCTTGTGTTATTCAGATTGGTTTTCAAAGTGTCCCTTCGATCACATTGAGTACTTGAAAGGCAGGAGCCTAGAATTTTCTTTTCTTTGGCATCATCTTACACCTACAGTGGATCATACTTGCAGATCAGACATTTATAAATTGAATTGGTAAAACTGGAACAGCATCAGCTGAAGAGACAAAGTGCACCTTTGAAACCTAATTAGGTCAGTGAAGACCCCAGGCTGGAAAATCTGGCTCTGTTTTTGTCCCATGGTTGTTCTGACACACCTTAACATGACAAACAAACACACCATGGGAAGGGGAGTGGGTTTGGGAGGAATGTTTTGCATATATTTATCTGTAGCTGGGAACTCAAGTTGTTGCTTTCTTCTGATCCTTGCAGGTGAAAGTGATGGTAAGGATTTGTTCCTCTCAAGGGACACACGAAACGTCTGAATCCATGTCCTTCCTAAAGGTAGACCCACGAAAAAAGCAAATCACATTTTATGATCCAGCAGCGACTGGGCCTTCCAATGCAGGTCACAGAAGAGGTGTTGTTGCTGTCCCAAAGATGTTTGCCTTTGATGCAGTTTTCCCCCAGGATGCTTCACAGGTACTGGAGTCACGTAAACCTCTTGAGTCTTCTCTTGGCCACTGCATTTGATTGCCTGAGGAATTCCTTCTTTTTCTGGAGAATTTTATTTGAATGAGTTGCCTTAATGCCTGGAAAAAACATGGTAATTAATAGATAAGTGGGTAAATTCTTACATCTTCTGTTTAGTTGAGATGTAAAATTAAGGAATAATAGCTGGGGAGATAGACTTGCTGATGAAATTGCCTTCTCGTGTATTTTCTTGTTAAAGAAAGGCATACAGCCGGCTCGAAATCCAGTTTTCCATCCAGCTAGGTTTTAACCCATTTGATGGGACTGAAATAAAGTCCTTCCCCACAGCTTTCAATGGGGAATAAACATGTGCTTAATGTTAAACTAAATGCTGTTAGGAGGAAAGATAAAGCTAACCCCTTGGGATTGTTTTACTGGAACAGGGAGCTTTTATATTATCTGCACCTTTTCCAGTTTATTTATACTGTGGTTTTGACTGATTATTTTATGTTGATGGTTGTGCTGATGGTGGTGCATGCCTTTCTTTTGGCCTGCAAAAGGGAGCATTTATTTAGTAGGAGCCTCAGACCTGAAATCTGCTACACAGACAGGATGGCTGGTCTTTGAGAGGATTGGGGTCTGCTGCAATTTCAGTGAGGTTGCACTCATGGCCATCTGATAATTCCTTCTGTGAAAAATCTTTGGTTCAGAAAATAAAATCCTAGAGCAGCTTTAAAAAGAACTAATTCAACAGCATTTGAAGAACTACACCAGGTCTGAACTGCTGGAAAAAAATCAGGGTGAAAAATACAGTGCAAAGCATCCAAGGTCAAAATAGTCTATTAATGTTGAGAAAATATGACAAGGTCTAGTTCATAATCCCCTCCTCAGATCTTCTCCTAGGGTTTTGTTTAATTTTTTGGGTCCCAGACTGTAGATAAGAAAATATCTATTGAGTCTAAATTCTAGACAAGCACTAAAGATGGAGAATAACTTCCCCCTCACATCATTGCCCAAAGTACAGGTGACCACATATGAACGCTGTTTTTAGATCCTGCGTAAGTTCAAACAGGGTCTTTGTGCAGAGGTATGCAGCAGTGATCTCAACATGAGTCCAGAACTGGAAGTGAGGTTTTCTTATTTGTGCTGCCAGCCCTGCTGCAAGGTGGCTGGTCACAGCCTGTGTGTCTGCTGGTTTTGGCACCATTCCTTCAGGATGTTGACCCGTGGTTTGGGATGGCTTTTCAGTTCCTTGTGGCAGGCCTGTTGGGTGGCCTGTTGTGATGTTTTTGGATGATGTTGGCCACCACAGCCCCTTCTGTGGAGGTGTTATTGCTGGAGGCAAGCTTGCTGTCATGCACCTGCAAACACAGCCTTATCATTTCAATGTAGTTACATATTTACAGCAGCCCCCTCCCCTGCCCCCAGTTGTTGTACTTAATAGATCATCTTATTGTGTATTTGAAACCTTCCCTGACGTGATAAACTGGTTTCGGCACAATCAAGTATTTTAACAAGTTCTCTTTATTGATGATGATGTTTCCACTGGAAGAGGAAAATGTGATACTATGAAATCTTATTCAGAGATCTTAATGCATTTTCTCCAGTATGGATGTCTTTTTAATTCCTGTGAGCACTCCTGAGTAGCTTAATTTCAGTGGAGTTGCTACTATTACTGAATAGTCTTGGCTAAGCTATTATACCAGCAGGAAGCCTGGTTGGATAGCATTCAGTTTGCTACATTAGTCATAGAATCAATATTCCAAGAGAATAGGTTTAATAGAATTGAAAACTATTTTAGGCTGTAGTAGCCTATTTTATTATTTTTTAAGATAGCATAGTTACTAAAATAATAGGACTGATGCCATAAAAATGGGGAGAATATTGCACCTCAAAAATATTGAGTCATTTATTTCATTACAGAAAAATAGTAAAAACCACAGCAGTATATGCTCTTTCACTTATTTGTCTCCAATTTTTCTTTCAGGCTGAGGTATGCTCTGGAACAGTAGCAGAAGTAATCCAGTCTGTTGTGAATGGTGCAGATGGTTGCATATTTTGCTTTGGTCATGTCAAGCTTGGTGAGCTCCCAAATTCGTTACAGTTAATTACTATGTCAGTCTGGTAATTACATGCTGTCAGCTCCTGGAACAATAAACCTGGAGTATATGAATAGATTAGAATTTCTTTTTAATTAGCTTTGCAAACTTATCACGGTTTATTTCTACACTGTGATTGTAAGTTTTAATTTGAAAAGGTAAAATGTAGCATCAGATTAGCTTATTCAAGAGCAAGTTTATGTAGGTGCATTGTGATGAAAATCTAAAGATCAGAGATGTTTTTAACATTAATTTACTGTGGGTCTGGCTTACGAAACTTGTAAACCTAATTGAATAAATAGTCATGGATTATTAATTAAATACGTTGAGTTTTTTCATCTGTTCTTTCCCTTATCTGTGCAGGACATGGCATTACATGTAATGTACCATGGTGATATCAGGTGGCAATATGAAGACACACTGCCGTATCCAAGAAAAGTTAATTGTGTTTGTGTTTGTCTTTTTGTTCTAGGAAAATCTTTTACCATGATTGGGAAAGATAACTCCACACAAAGCCTTGGTATCATCCCCTGTGCAATTTCTTGGCTCTTCAAATTGATCAATGAACGTAAAGAAAAAACTGGAACTCGTTTCTCTATTAGAGTATCTGCTGTAGAGATCAGTGGCAAAGATGAAAACCTTAAGGATTTGTTAGCTGAAGTAGCCACTGGCAGCCTTCAGGATGGCCAGTCTCCTGGGGTTTATCTGAGAGAAGATCCAATATGTGGAACTCAGGTATAATGAATATCACAACATAGATTTTTCTGAGCCTGACTTTCTTCTACTTTTTATTTCCTTTTATCTGACAACAGTTATGACAACTTTTAAGCCAGTAAAAAAAATTTATTGCTTTTAATTTATAAGCTCATCTCCCATGGTGTACATATTTGTTTCTCTTAGTGCCCTGGAGATTTAGCATATTCAGCAAAAAAAATAATAAAAAAAATGCCCCTGTGCTAATTAGTCATTTTCTTGTCTATATTCAAGCTTCAAAACCAAAGTGAGCTAAGGGCCCCAACAGCAGAGAAAGCTGCCTTTTTCCTTGATGCTGCAATTGCTGCCAGGAGCACCAGCAAGCCTGAATGTGAGGAGGAAGATAGGAGGAATTCACACATGCTCTTTACTCTTCACATATACCAGTATCGCATGGAGAAGAGTGGCAAAGGAGGAAGTATGAATGTTCTTACCATATTGTTTATTTTTAAATGATGTGGTCTTGTGAGCAGATGCCCACAAGTCGGACTGCCAGTCCCTCGGCAGACTGACATGGTCTTGCATTAGTTTTAATAATAATTTGCAATTAACTTAAAAATGATCTCTCAAGCCAGTTGAGTCACCTTTAACTTTTGTAGCTGTGACTAATATCTGGTTTTCTTACAATTAAATATTAATTTGGTCATTATCCCATGCTGTATTCATTATTCTCCTCATTTGAATGCCTTTTGAATACCAGGTTTGGCTTGAGTCCATGCAAGAACGTGATGTACAACTGTTTTTCCCCTTTTTGTTTTAGTGTCTGGAGGACGCAGTCGTTTGCATCTCATTGATCTAGGGAGCTGTGAAAAAGTGCTGAGCAAGAGCCGAGATGGAGGAGGCTCTCTGTGTCTGTCTCTCTCTGCCCTGGGCAACGTAATTTTGGCCTTAATTAATGGTGCTAAGCATGTGCCATATAAGTAAGTGAATTCTAGTCTGCATTGTCTTAAATTTGTGACTGGTGTTACCTGATAAATGGATTGCATCAACAATTTACTGTTTACCTAATATGAAGTTAGAGGAAATGCTGTCAGAGAGGGGTCTGTCTTCTTTTAATGTCACACTATCAGATACACATATCTTTTCATCTACTTGTCCGTATTAACATACACACAGGTTTTCAAATGTTCAAGTAACATGAAATTCTTAGTTAGAATTAGGCCAAAAATGGTATATTGGTATATACTGAATTTGGGTGAAGTGTTGGGGAGGGTTTGATTGTTGAAAAAAGTGAGGGAAAAATGGCTAAGATGTTTTCTTTCTTTCTCTCTCTTTGTTTCCTGGATTTGGAATTTCTGGCTTATCTCAGCCAGCTGGACTTAGTGAATAATTGAACCCAAATTTCATAGGATTTTCTTTTCTTTTTGAAAATGTAAAAATTGTACTGAAATTTTGGAAAATAATTGAGTATTGATCAAGTATGGTCATCAAAAATTGTTATTTCTGTGTGTCTTTTTGAATGATACCTCTTTTAAATTAAAAAAAAAAAGACCCCCATGTTGCACATTAGTTTAGCAGAAGTGAATGTGTAGGTGTGTTCCTTTGTGGAGTGTCTGTGACAACAATTTTGTGTCAAACACACCTGTGGGGAGCCCAGCTTAAAGACAACAGCCACATTGTAAGCACCCTTACCAGAACTTGGCCTTCAGTCCTTAAATTTAATTGCTGCTTGTCTTAACAACAGCACAAAGTTATAATGCATTATCAATCATGTCATTTCACATATTTATCTAGTGATGCATCTCAAACAGGTGTTTTTTTCTTTCTGTATTAGGCAGAGAGATATTTTCCTCAGGCTACTTGCTAGGCTTGTGTATGGAGTAGAGGATGGATGGGAAAGGGGAATAGAATAGGGAAGGGCAGATCCTCAACTTGGTCACCTACTGTGGTTTAGTGGCCAGACATGACAGGAGTTCCCTCAGGCTGGAGCTGCTCAGGGAGCAGGGAGCTTCCTACTCCAAGGAGCCGTGGGGAAAGATGTCTTGGAGACCAGTGGAGGACAAAATGTCACTTGTCTTGTCAGCTTTACTGTGGAGGCTTTGCATCACCAGGAAAGCCTTCAGAGATAAGTTCTGCTTCCCTTTTGCTATGTCAGAGCAGACCACAGGTGGCAGAATGGGAAGTAGATTAGTTGGGGGGACACTTGTATTTCTGATATTTAACATTGTTATATCTGTTTAGTGATTTCTTACCATTTCTGTTGACTTCTTTTATCATTAAAAGTGTTAGCATAGAGCTCACAGAGTGTAACTATCCAGTTACTAAGTCTGTTCAGCTAAAAATACAGCACATATGAACTCTTTTGGGTAGTCTGACCTAAACCTGAGAAAACTAGTTATCAGTCAATTGGTTTACAATTTTCTAAGCAACAAAATTACTTACCATACTGTAAATACACAGGCAGATAAATTAAAATATTGGTACCTTTGCATGTGTACATTTAGACACATTTTAAGTGTGGTCAATAACAGGAGCATATTTCTTATCTACATTTACCATGCATGCATGAGAGTGAAAGTGCAGCTTGTGGTGTAAAATTCTGCAAAAAAAGGTGGTGGTTTCTTTAAATAATCCTGGTGTTATAATTTTTTTGCACAGGGACAACAAGTTGACAATGTTGTTGAGGGAATCACTTGGGAACATCAACTGCAGGACTACTATGATTGCACACATTTCTGACTCCCCAGCCAATTATGCAGAGACTCTCACAACTGTTCAGCTTGCATCACGAATCCACCGCATGAGAAAGAAGAAATCCAAGGTTGGTTCACAAACTAGCAGAAATTAATTCATTTGAAAATGAGTTTTCCTAACCTCTCAGTAGGGGAACATGGGATTTCTCAATGGTAGGAAGCAATACAAAATGCATAAAATCTCAGGAGAGGAACTGACAAATTACTTGGCACTGAGCCATCATCCTGCCCCCAGTCCTTAATCCTGAAATTCCCTTATTTTTGTTTCAAACACGTATTCTGTCTTTGCTTTCCTGTGGAACTATCTCAAAAGCTTCTATCAGTATTAATTAAAAATCAATAGAGGAGGAACAGAAAACTATTGAGGAGAAAGACAATGCATAATATTTAATGGAAAATATCTGAAAAGGTGTGATTGTTATATTATTACTAATACAGTAAAATCTATGTAGCATGTTATTTTAATTTACCCTTCCCTCTAATATTTTCCCCCTAGATGTAGTTATGATAGTATACACAAAGCACAGATTATGTTGCAGCCTGACATTTTAATCAATTTCTGTACATGTATATACTTATTTATCAATTGATACTAATAAATTTACTGTTACTTGTCATTTGCAGTATGCATCCAGCTCGTCTGGAGGAGAGAGTTCGTGTGAGGAAGGACATGTCCGGAGACCGCCCCATTTGCGACCATTCCACCCGCGAACTGTTGCCCTTGACCCTGACCTTCCTGTCCTGAATATATCCAGTGATCCTGATTATTCCTCCAGCAGTGAACAGTCTTGTGATACTGTCATCTATGTTGGTCCCAACGGTGCAGCTTTGTCCGACAGGGAATTGACAGATAACGAAGGTCCACCAGAGTTTGTTCCCATTATCCCATCCCTAAATAAGAAGAGAAATAAAGACAATTCTGCTATTAGTAGGAGTTCCGACAAGGACCATTTCAAATGCAACACTTTTGCTGAACTGCAGGAAAGGTTAGAGTGCATTGATGGAAGTGAGGAACCCATGAAATTTGCTTGTGGAGAAATCTCTGTTGGGTCCAATTGTAGTCCTGTTCCTGGAAGTACAGAAAATGCACAGCCTAAGTTCATAAAGGAAAAAGTATCCTCTCCTTCTGGAGGATTTAAGAAACCCATTCCACAAGAAACTGCATCTCCCAAAAAAGGATATAACCTTCCTTTCCAGGCTGTTGCACCAAGGGGTGGCAATGGCAACTGTCAAGAAAATAGCACACCTCACTTGAAAGCAGAGCTTTCCAAGCTGCAGAGCAGAGCTGACAACAAAATAATAGACTCTGTCCTAGAGGGGGAGAGAGAGACAATCACTGATTCCCTGCAGACTTCAAGGTGTAGCCCTTTGAGGAATCCAGAGCAGAATAAGGCCACAGCTGAATGTGTCACCAAGGAAAAGTCCTTGTATGTGAAGAGGCCGTTGCCAAGCCCAGCACCTCCCCCTCCACAGCAGAGAGAGCAGTCCCCAGGCTCCAAAGCTGAGAATTTGGAGCTGGACAATAGCAATGCAGTTCGGACTCCTCCTGTGGGAATGAGCAAACAGATGGGAAACAAACCTGAGCAAAACCCTTTAGGAAGCACATTCCTTGTTGGTAGCAACACCCAGAGTCAGTCAGGTGCGATAGAGGTACACAGCTTCAGGTCAGCATTCAGAGGGAAATGTTTTGATCGGGATATACTGACCACCACAGTGACTTTGCAGCAGCCTGTTGAGCTGAATGGAGAGGATGAGCTTGTTTTCACAGTGGTGGAAGAGCTCTCTATTAGTGGAATTATGGATAATGGGAGACCTTCCAGTATCATTAGCTTTAACAGTGACTGCTCCCTTCAGGCCCTTGCATCAGGTTCGAGGCCGGTCAGTATTATCAGCAGCATAAATGATGAGTTTGATGCTTATACCTCACAGGAGACTTCTACTGGTGTAAATATTGATATTGTTGTGCCCTTTGCTAAGGATCCCTTTACCAGCAGCAGACGTTCCTCCATCAGTTCATGGCTTAGTGAAGTCAGTATTTGTACAATTGAAAGTGATGGAGCCCAGTCTAGTGACAGTTTTGTCGCACAGTCATCTTACAGCTGTAATAAGTCCGAGGAACCCTTCAACTTGGACTCATCCCATTTATGTGTCCCCCTGAAAAGTGCTCTGAATGACAGTGGATTTTGCTTCTCTGAGTTGGAGAGTGAGAGCTTGAGTTCCAGCAAGCTTTCCTCAGGCATCAGTAAAAGCCCTCAAACCTCTGAAACTACCAAAGCATCTCAGATAAAAAGTGCTTTTTGTGTCACTGATCAGCCAGTAAAAATTAAATTTAGTAATTCTCGTGATGCGCCTGTGATAGAAACAATACATTCTAGTCTTCCTAGGAAAACAAAAACTACCTCTTCTCCAATCCACAATAATACTGTCCTCAGCTATAAAGAGCTGCAGAATCCACATGGTATATTTGAAGATCCTTGGCTGTTACGCACCGATTATCACTTGGAAGCAAAACCTGCAGAGTTGCTGCTGTCTCCAAAACCTCACACGTTTGGTACTGAGAAGCAGCCAGAAAAAGCTGCCCAGGGTTTTGGCACAGCGTCCAGGCCAACGAAGTCACAGACTATGCTCACCTGTTCACAGAGGGTTGTGGATGGTTGTGAAATGGCCTGCAAATCATCCAGCGGAGCTGCCAAGAAGTCAGAAATTGCAATGAAGATGCCCCAGCTGAAGAGAGGAGCCACCACACTGGGAGTGATGCCAGTGTCACATGCTAACAGTACTTTGCCCGAGTGTGTGACCCGAGGGAATTCAGATGCTCCCTTGACCACTGGCAGCTTGAAATCGTCCCTGGGAAAGAAGAACACACCACAGAAATCAACCATGTTGCCCAGACCAGGTGGGCCAACACCTCCAACACCTCCTGTACGTAAATCAAGCCTGGAGCAAAAACCTGTTGGTCTGGGTAACGGTGGGGGGAAAGCTTCTGGCCTGGACGTGGCCAGAGCTGCCATGCCAAAGGCTGAAGACGAAGCAGATTTGCGTTTGAAAGCTGGCTCTTACTTTAGTGAAAGTGCCAGCTGCAAAATGAACTTGAAGGGTGACCACTCTTTGCCCAAGATGACATCCAGCTTAAAGGTGAAGGCGTCAAAGAGTGAAACTGTGCACCGATACGGGAGCCACATGTCTCTGGAGAGGTGTGACAGCCTGACATCAGTTGGATCCAAAGCAAGCATGGTGAGGGACAGCGGGAGCACTGGCAACAGCCGGGCAGGACGCTCTGTCCCCAGGCTGGGGGTCCCTCCTGTTGCTTCCAGTATGGGTTTACCACTGCCCTTCACCGCCCCTGCACCTGGTAAAAACAACCAGGCAAAACCCACAGCTAACCAGAAGGTGCAAGCCAATGGGAATAAAAACCGGGGCCTCTCTGCCAGTGGGTCAAAGTCTCTCAGCTCGTCTGTGAAGTCCCTGGCACAGCCTGCAGGGAAGGGCTCTGGCATGGCCGCTGGTGGGAAGGCAGCCCCCCGTTCTGTGCAGCCTGTCAGCGGCAAACCCGGGCGCGGGACCATCATGGGCACCAAGCAGGCCATGAGGGCAGCCAACAGCCGCGTGAACGAGCTGGTGTCGGGTGGCTCTGCCAAGGCCGGACATTTCCGAGGCTCCACTGACTCTGACAGTGGCAATGACAGTGGCATCAACCTCAGTGACGAGAAGTCACAGATGCCGGTGCTGCCGTCTCCCTACAGCAAGATAACGGCGCCGCGGCGGCCGCAGCGCTACAGCAGCGGGCACGGCAGCGACAACAGCAGCGTCCTGAGCGGGGAGCTGCCGCCAGCCATGGGGAGGACGGCTCTGTTCTACCACAGTGGGGGCAGCAGTGGCTATGAGAGCATGATTCGGGACAGCGAGGCCACCGGCAGTGCCTCCTCGGCACATGACTCCATGAGCGAGAGCGGGATGTCGTCACCGGGTCGGATGAGGAGCCTTAAATCCCCCAAGAAACGGTCAACAGGTGAGACATGAAGGGGCAGGTGGCCAGGTGTTCACTGGTGCTCCACTGCATCCTGAGGATGGAGGCGTTTTGTGGCATCTCTAACAGGGAGGCTTGGAGGGAGCTCAAAGCAGGGAGGTGGACTAACTGCATGCGCTTGTGTGTGCATGTGTAGTGCTGTGACAGCAGCTACTTGTCATTTATTTTACTTCAAAGCTGCAGGTGTGACACAGGTGCTGTGGTGGAGAGGGCAGGAGAGGTGTGGATGCCCCAGGGTGCCGGCAGCCTCCCTGCGAGGGAGGAGGCAGCAGGTGGCTGCCGGCAGGTGGGGGACATTCCTTCCTCCCTCAGCAGGGCCAGGACCAGGGTGGCCCAGGGTGTTTTGGGTGGGTTGGGATAAGTGAGGTGCTGGCCGAGCGCTGATGAGTTTTTGTAAGGATTGAGTGAGTCATCCTGGAAGACTGGTGAGAGAATGGCAGTGAGGAGAGGAGGAGTTCTGCTGCTAGGTGTCTGTGAGGGAATGCCAGAGAGACTGGCTAGGACTGTAGTTTAGAAACAAAGGAATAGGCCGGGAGGGGAGAAGAGTGTTCGTGAATTAATGAGGATTGCTAAATGTGCATTAGATTACCCAAAGGTAAGGCTTAGAGCACTAGGGCGTGTGTGTAAGATGCAGTGACTCTTAGGTTAATGCTACTAGCTAATCACAACATTATTGTATTGCACTCTAATAGTATTTATATTAAGAAATTTTAGGCTGTGTGTGTGGATACAGTAGGAAACTGACTGGGAGAGTTGCTTGGAAGAGGCAACTCTGGCTCACTGTGTCTGACCACGCCAAAAAAAAGGTGGGCGTATGGGGGCCAGGTCCCCTTTCCTTCTCTCTGGTGCCTTTTCTTATTGCTCTCACTGCTGGTGCTCATGTAACTGCAGCTGCAGTCCACGTGTATTTGTAGTCAGCTTCAAAATCTGGCTCATATGGTTGGTGTTACAGTGTTCATTTCTCAGATCTAGGTTGAGATCCTGTGGTATTGTAAAGAGCCAATGGCAACCAGTGCCATGTAGATCATGACCAGCAGCCTCGTTCAGCAACCTGGGCATACTGACTGTTGGAAATATACTAGGAACTAGTATCAGCAATCTGCTGGACCTGAACTTCTGGTTGGAAAGTGGCAATTACTGCAATCCCTATAGGTACCCACGATGCTCAGTTCTGGCAGTAAAACCAAATGAATGAAGTTGATCTCATGGGGCTTTCTGGTCAAGGAAACGGAGTTGTTTCAGCAAGTGATAAATCATTTTGGAAACTTAGTGTAGCATTTGCTGCTCTTCTCTTTCCATAGCATATCTGCCTCTTAAACCTTTCCCACAAATCAATATCAACAGCTGTATAAGTTGCACACATATTGAGAAGGCATTACCCACTGATGGATTTGTATTTGTTTTTGCCCCAGGAAATACTTATACGGTCTTTAAAAATGACAAACTATTTCTTTTTCCAGTTGTAATTGCTCTATATCTGTAAATTATGTATTACTTTTTTGGAGTGCTGTAGACTTTGAGAAAATAACGTGTTTTATGCATGAAATGCAGTTTACCAGCAAGCACATCAAATATTTCTTACGAGAAATGTTTGGTTCAGACCTGTTATTGTTCTAAAATAATTGTAATCTTTGCACATTATTAGATATTCTTTGAATAGCTTATGTAACACCAGACTATGTTGGAGTGTCTGGATTTAAGGACACATCCTGCTTCTATGTATGTCACTGTAAACCTGTCTCCTTATCCTATAACTTCGTTCTTGGAGAAGTTATGTTTGGTTCCCATTTCTTGGAGAAATGAAGTTTGCCTGCTTCATTCACAAACATTTGCCTGCTTCAAACACAAACATGTGTTTGACCACACTTGTCTGGTGTCCTCCTCAGAGGGATCTCCTGTCAGCAGTTACAGGGTCAGGGTTACAGTGTGTGGCTTCATCTGGCAGGACTGTAGTGGTGTTTCAGGCTGAATGGATTTGGGTTGTGAGAATGGTTTTGTAGAAGTAGAATCAAGTCTTCCCCTTTTGAAAACATTCCTGTTTTGTTCTTGTTACTTAGAAATCAGCAAGGATGTAATTAAGAATGAGAGATGTTTTTCTTAAGAATATGTAAAGCAGGTAACTTTTGGGGTATCACTGGAGGTGTGTTGCTTTGGGGGTGCCTTGCTGGGATTTTGTCTTCATTTCATGTTGGAGTTCGTGACAGGGTTTATCTGACAGCTTTAACTTGCACTTGCATCTCCTGTAGAGGTCTCAGCCCAGAAGTTATTTTGGCAGCATTGTCCTTTGAGCAGAGCTGCCTTGTCTGTTTGATGTGCTCCCTTTCGTAAGAGCAGAAGAAACAAGACTCTTCACCTCCGAGTTAGTTTTTAATAAGAAGAGGCAATTAAGTACTAAATTTATTGTCACCAGTCACCTAAAGCCAGCTTACACTTGCTGCTACCTTATGTTATTTCAGCTTGTTTCTGGTGGCCTTCAGCCCTCCTCTTCTTAAGGATTGGGCTGCAGGCTTGTTAATGTTGCCTGACCAGCTCTAAGCATGTACACATGCTTGAGACATGTACTGTAAAGGTCAGATTTTTAGAGAATGGTAAGAGACTTAATAATCACAAAAAATCTGGTGGACACCAGAGTGCCAACTCTTGCATTTTTGAAAGACATAAGTCAGTCTCTGCTTCATGAAACTTGAACCCTAGCAGAAGCATAATGGAGCAGTATGATTTTCTTGGGAAATCTGGGAGCATTCTATTGAAGGCTCCCAGAACTGCTGAGTTTTGTCATGCACTGAGCTTTTGGGTGCTGGTGCAAAGCTGTGAGACATCTCAACATTAGAGGTGCTCAGGTTGCAGCTTGGTTGATGCCTTCTGAATGCCTCTCAATCCCACAAAGTCACTGAAAATGGCTGGTATTTAGCACCCTAAAATAGCAGTTAGTAGTTCTGGAGGGAACTGTTTGAGCTTTGCAAAGATGTAGTGCAGTGGCAGGGATCTTAGATATCCTTACTTGGCTTTAACTGGGGGAGCAGAAGATGTCCAGATAAGTAAGTCATTATCAGTATTAGTTTTTGATTATTCACTATCTCACTGCCTTTGCAAGGTAATGAAAAACATTGTAGTCCACCAAAGAAAAATCAATCTAGGCAAAATATTTCTGCAAGAAGAGAATAAAGAACTGATGTTCAGACATCTGCTTTGGGAGAGGAACTGCTGTTGCTCCCATCTGGGAACCAAGTGAAACCTACTTTGTCAAGGCAGTAACTCAATTAGCAGCCTGAGGGTATTTTACTAAAAGGAAAAGATCAAGAAAAGCATTTCTTCCTAAGTATACTGAGAACCTAGATCTTTCTTTAATTCACTGCAGTATGTTCTGCAGCGTGTTAGTCTCTTAGATCCTGAGGAATGTTTGTTTTTGTGTTTTAGGTCTCCAGCGTCGCAGACTGATTCCTGCACCATTGCCAGATGCTGCCTCCTTAGGAAGAAAACCCAGTGTCACTGGCCAGTGGGTTGATCTACCACCTTTGCCAGGCACTTTGAAAGAGCCATTTGAAATTAAAGTTTATGAGATTGATGATGTGGAACGATTACAGCGACACAGACAAGAGGAAACTGAGGTCAGCACATATTTTACAACTGTAGACAACTTAAATTACAATATACAGACAAAGTCCTTGCTTGAATGCCAGAATGGTGTTCAGGAAATTGAGTGCAATTAAAGTATTATAATTATTAATTTTACAATTCATATGTTGGGGTACCCTTAACACAGAAAATGAAAATGATTACTGTCTAAAATTAATTGTGTCTAACATGACTGATGGTGTAAATGGAAGTTACCAACGAATACATTATGAGAAGACTTCATAATCCTAGGCTGGTGGAACCTTACAGCCTCCCTCAACGATAGGGTCATTAACTCTTTATGTAAATGACAGGATTCTATTAAACTAGGGATATACTGAGTTTAACTTGTAATTGGAAAACACTTCAGCTAATTCTGTTTTAGAGACCAGAATTCTATGTTCTACTGATGCCTTTTTCCCCTTTCTTTTGTAATAGCCTTTCCAGGATGTTGAGAAGGTAGGAATGCTTTTTAGAAAATAAGAATTCATCTATTAGTATTAACTGTAATTCTGACATTATCATTAGGCTGTGTTTATCATTTTCACTACTGGAAAAAAATTATCTACAAACAGTAGTAATTTCAGAATGTATTAAGAGAAGCTTGCTAATTCAGAGAAGTGCAACAAATGCTCAAGTGATGTAGCTTGCAGTTCCTCTAGATTAGAATCCATAAATGTAAACTTCAAACAAAAAGACCCCCCCAAAAACCCATAAAAACCCCACCAACCCCACAACCAAATAAAACAACCCACCTGCTCACTCTTACAAGTAGTGAGCTGGGAGCAGTTTTTGTCAGACTGTTATAGGCCAGCTCACAACAGGAAAAATCATGGAATGGTCTTTCTGTGTCTTAAAAGGGTCTGATGTATTTCCATACCAAGCTGAAGATACTAGAGAGGCGCCAGCAGCGAATCAGAGAAATAAAAGCAAAGCACGAATTTTTGAAGGAAGAGTTGGAAGAGACAAAGTGCAGGTTGATGATGGATCCAAATAAATGGAAAGAAGACTGTAAGTATTTTGCAAAAACAGCAGTATGATCAGCCTCTAACAGATTTTCAGCAGTCCCACTGAAAAACTTAATCACTTGCTAAGATATTTTGCTGAATTGACTTGTGACTCAATCTGTGTTTCTGTAATATGCTATTTGAACAAAAAGCCCATCCATACCACCCAGAAGAGAACACTAAAATGGTGCCATTAATATTAAATGTGATTTTTATTAGTCTTTTATTATTCTTCTTTGCGAAGAAGGAAAACATTGTTTCCATATCCATGTTATAGCTGGGAAATTGAGGCATGAGATTTGTTCCCAGACTGAGTGTTGTGTATAACTGGAGCTTCAAGGTAGAGTTTTGTATCTGCTGAACGAAGGGGAGAAAAAGTCTTAGTTCAAGAGAAACTAAATTTTACTCTACCATGTTGGCTGCTTTGTGATAGAAAAATGTTTTATGATAAGCTGTTTCTCTTACTCAGTACTTTTTTGTCTGACAGTTGAAGTGGATCCTGATCTTGATAAGGAGTCACAGGAGTACCTGGAGGCACTGGAACAAGTGACAGAAGAACTGGAGCAGTGTGTTAATCTGTGCAAGTCACACATCATGATAGTGACGTGTTTCGATATCGGGATAAGCGATGCGCAGGATGGAGTGCGGGAAGTGGAGGTTTGAAGGGAGGCTTTTCAAGGGACTGAAGGAAGTGAAGCTGGGTCGTCCGACATGAAGAAGTAAACTGGTAAAGTAGCTGGGAAGTGAAGGAGGAAAGGTGAAGACTAAAAAGCAACAATGAATGTTGTAAGAGAAAGAAACAGCTGAGGAAAGGGAATGTTCGTAAATAATTTGGTGCCTCAATGTGACCTGAGCTGTACAAAGGTAAAAGTAGGATCAAGTATTGCTTCTACCAGAGGGAAGTGAAGAAATTTAGTACAAACCCTGATGTTAATTAACAAACAAACATGAAATGGAAGTGCCTTTAAAGTTAATTTGATTTTCATTTTTGTATTTGGTGCTAGAATTAAAGCCAGCAAACCTAAGCAGACCACAAAATGTATTCCTACAAAATATTTTATACTGTATAGTGTATTTATGACTATATGTAAAAACAAACAACATTGTAGCAAAAGCAATAAGTAAATTATGTTTTCATACCTGAACTTGCCTTCTTGTTTCATAGAAAAGCTGTTTTATGTAGCAGAATTAAAATTGTATTATAATTGTTTTCTTGGTTAGGGTTCAAGATATTTTTATGAACATTTATCTATTGAGAAGGAGTATTATGGCATTTTGAGATGATTGTTTTACCTTCAGGTTTTGTATTATTACTTTTTCAGATCAAAATAAATGTTTGTTTTCCATTTTATATATACATATATAGATATATATTAACTGCTTACCTACTTCCTTGGTTACTAACCTCACTTTTCACAGACCTGGTCTTTTTTGGAGTCGTAAACTTTATGTGAGGAAGTCTACAAAGGGCACTGTGGTTTGTTTTGGTTTTCTTTTTTCCTCTCTGACTGCAGGAATTGAGAATTATGTTTATTACCAAAACCATAAAACAAGCAAAAAAAAAGGGAGCAAAAAGTTTTTGTAAATGTTAAGTTAGGTCCATATTTTTATATAGTTTTGACTATAAATATAGCATTTGCATTTTGAACTTTTAAGACAAATAGTATATCTTTTTACAGTTTTTCTAAGGAAGGCAAACCCTCAGGATCAAGTTTATACATGCTGCATGAGATTTGTGCTTTTTTGAAGGAAACCACTTAAGTGTGGAAACTATTGATAAAATTGTTGCCAAACAAATACTTTTGAAAAGGTTTAATAGTGTATGTAATACCACATTTCATAATGAATCATATTTTCTAATCATCTTCCTTTTTATGGTTTTTTCAAATCCTTTGTATAAATATGTATTATAACAGCTTGCTTCAGTTTTTATCTGTGAATAAAAGATACATCTATTGTTACGAGTGCTTTTTGCTGTGTATGTGATTTTAGTATTGAGAAGAGGGAGGATGGTCTCTGGTACACTGTGTTAAATGTCACATTGCATTGTCTCCTTGCCCAAGAGGTGTATAACTGGGAACAGAGTTCTGACATTCGTCATCATAAACCAATCAGGAAAGAGAGAGAAAACACCAAAGGGTGAAATAAATAGCAGTGATAATACTTATATTCTCTTAGCACTTGATAGTTTACAGAACAAAGACCTGTGGCTCACGTATTTGTTTTCCCTGCTGAGAAAAAGCAATTAAAAATGGGTCTGAAACCACAAGAAGACTAGGAAGTGGAATCAAGCCCTGGGGCCCACAGGTCCATCATGGCAACCTGCTACGTTCATTTCTCTGTGACACTGCTGTGTTTGCTCCCTGGACAGCAGCTGTGCCTGGTCCTCAGCTCCTGGTGCTGGCTGGAGCCTCCCAGGCGGGGTTAATGTAAAGCTTGTGCTTCTAGTGACACCAGCTCCAGTGTTTTCCAGCCATTTGGCCAAAAGGCAGCTCTGTGGGAAGTTTCCCCCTCCCTTTTTCTCTCCTTAGGTAGCCCTAACTGCATGGCATCCATGCACTGTTTTCTTACCCTCACAAGAAGCCTCTGAGGTGGGGTGAATTCCTTCCTCCTCATTCTGCAGTTGGAGAAGTGGGAGAGTCAGAGCAAGAGTTTGATGCTTAAATAGCTTTTTGACTGCATGGGTTACAAAGGGTGCCCTTCTCTATCCCTCTGATTTATCCCTGGAAAAGAGTGCACCATGTTTGTTCACTGATACTTGGCACTGTGTCTGGTTGTATGCAAGGGAATATGGCATCTAGAATTTCTGGAGGATCCCTTTGCTGATACCCTTGAATACCAGCTATATTTACTAACTTGTAAATTCCATCTAAATTTATTTTCTGTGTGCAGAAAGTCACAGTTCTTCAAATATAGAATCAAAACCACGTAGTGATTCAATACATTGTGGGCTTTTCAGAGCAAGGATTAGATAAATAAAAACAATCAAAATTAAAAAAAAGAGCAGCATGCTGAGGAACAAATATTTATTAGCAAAAGGGAAAACCTCCACAAACATGATGGCAAAAAGAGAATGTACTGATGAAGAGCTCTGCACTTGGCTTTGATTCTGCACTGGTGCCATTGCACTGTCCTCTGAAGATGCCCATCCCAGTGGTGCTGTGGCAGGATGAGGTGACCTGTGGGACCTCTGAGCCCTGGGCACAGCAAGGCTGGGCACACACTCTTCTTCAAGGTAGCCTCTAACACCATCTTGAATGGACTCACTGGGTTTTGTTTCTTTTCTTTATTTGCCAGCCACCTCATCCTCTCCTTGGATGTCTTCATTGTTTCTCCCTCACTCTGGCAATATTGCCATCCTCTGAAATAAAAATCAAGCTGCTAATCATCCATCCCAGTTTCCATAACTGGAAATTATTGGATTATTATTTGGATAATTTCCAAATTATCCAAACCTGATAATTTGTTTAAATATTCCCCTGTATAGTGTTTGCTGATCAGACTTGCATCCTTGGATATTTTCTCCTTTGTTTCTAACTATGGTTATGTTTGCCACAAAGAAACAAATGAGACATTTCAGGGCTACTGAGTTCCATGTCAACATGGCAATAATATGCATATTAAGTGCATTTAGCCTCTGGCTTGGTGGCACAAAACAAGCCTGAGATGCAAAATAAGGTGAGGCACTGATGAATGAAATGCAGAGTTTTCCCTATGCAAAGAGAGTTCTTTATAAGTAGTTGGGGGTAGTAAATTATCTTTCATATCTAAGACCTGAGATAATCTTTTAGCTTACTGTTTTAGCTCTTGCAGTTCTGTCCAGCTAAAACTTATACAAATAAATAGTTTATTATTTAAGTCTATTTTACAAGGACTTAATTATATCAGATGAAAGATATTAATTTCAAAATTAAACTGGGTGCTTTATTTCATTCCTTGTCTATTTAGATTTGATGGTTTAAAATAGCCATTAAATTGCACACTCAACACTTTATTGTGTTGAGCTTGTTAGGGTATCAAATAAAACTTTAGAAACCCACTGGCTTTGGAGAGCTGCCTGAATAACTTTTGGCAGGGATAGTTCACACTGGAATTCTTTCTCCTTTGCTTGCAGTTCTTCCCATGAAATCCCTCACCTTCTCCTTGATGGGCCAAGACTTTCTTGGTCCCTTGATGGCCCAGTTTATCAAGCAGCTCACATCACACCTATTTCTCAACAACAGGGAAAAAAAGTATCGACAGCTGCTGGGTTTTTTGGAACCAGTGCAATGGTGATTCAAAGCTTAAAGATTAAACTTCAGGGATACAAATTCCCTTTTCCTCAAACTTCACATCTCACTAGGTTTCACAAGGAGGCCAGAGGTGAGCTTGCCTGTGTGTGAGGGACAAGGAGAGGAGAGGTCCCCACATGGTCAAGCCTGTTTCAGGAGGAGATGAAGTATGGACAGGAACAGAAATCAAGTGAGAAGGCAGGACTCTCATCTGGTGACCAGGGACTGGAGAAAGTGAGGAGGAACTTGTGTTCTGGACATGGCCTCCAAGCTTACTTTTGCCTTTTCCCATTCAATGATCATGGTTCAATACATAAAACTACTCCTGGGAGATGGGATTTCAGCTGGGGACATTGCTTCAAGTGTTTGGAATTGCAGCTAGTACAAACATAGATTCCCTATAGAGAAATAAGGTGCTCTGTAGATGAAAACTTGTTTAATGAATTTGTAAACCCTTTTCCCATACAGTGCTTCTGGTCTAACCAGTTCCAGCTAAGGCAGTTCTAGGACACTGTAACTGCAAGATTGAAACATCAGTACTAAAAGAGAATGCAGTAGAAATATAAGATTTTGAGTTCTTTTCTCAGCATGCAGAAAATGTTTCATTTATTTCTATTTTGAGGTACCCTTGTATTCTCTTTCTAGTTATAAACCCACGTTTTCCAGTCACTTGCACTTTATTTTTAAAGTTATGTGTGGAACATAACTCCACAGGCAGCTGTTCTGTAGTGTGGCTATAGGCAGGGTTTAAGACAAAAATGTTAGCTATAAGATGACCTCTGTATCAGATGTCCAAGCTGGCAGAAGTGGACATAAATAAAAAATGCTGTCATATTTGGGACCCAGTTCACTACAGCACTTAGGCACCTGTTTAAGCAAGCAAGTAAATCTGGTCTGTATCCAGCAAAACACTCCAATTTTGGCTTATATCCCATTGACTTGGATTTTTTTTTTTTGCTCCAGGGCTTCAGATGGTGTAAATTCCTTTAGCAGTGGTTCAGCAGAGCTACCCTGACTTTCACCAGATGAAAATCCTGCTAAAAACATTTTATTTATCAGTGGTATTTAGGAGAAAGGAAAGATATTGATGTGCAATGATATCACAAGTGCAAATTAGAAAGCAGAAACTGCCTTCCAGGCTGCTCCTGTGTGTAGCCTCTCACAGCTTCATGCAGAATTTGACTTGCAGAAATATGCTTGTGGAATACACAGAGTAAGACATAACCCTTGACAGTGTAAATGCTCAGAGATTTATTATCAGACCTGAGGGGAACTGCTGGATGACAGGGTGTGTTTGGCATGATGGTGACCTTAGAGTAGCTTACAGGGAAGCCAATGGCTTCACTCCTTGTTTCCCTTCCCAAGAGCCTCCCCACAGGCAGAGGGTGGGTGGGACAGCTGGAGCATGGAGCCAAGAGGAGGGGAATATTTCAGAGCAACCCACACAGGGACTCCAGGTGATGCACTCCCTCAGCAGCCTGTCTTTAACCTTGTTTATATGTCTTTTGCTTCTGAATTTAGATTGAGACAGGTCATTCCTGGTTTTAGTATTTTCCTGGGACCCCCATATGAGACAGAAGGACAGGTATCACTAGACTGCATCTCACTGTGGGGTGGAGAGTAAAGGGGTGCTCTTACAGCAGACACAAATAACATTTCTCCCATCTCTCCACTGCATCAAAACTTATTCAGTAGCATAATTCACTTGATGCACTTTTTTATTAATATTCCCTCTTGAGACCTGGACCTTTCAAACCTTGGTTGTAAGGAGGTCTCTGTGAGACAGAATTTGTTTGTTTGCTTTGTCTTCCAACTGGACAGCCCAGGCCCTGGCATGAACCAGTACAACTTCACTCTGCCAAGGTTTTGCTTCATTTATTTCTTTATTGTGAACATTTCTTTGGGAGCTTCCTATCAGGTCTGGAAAAGGATGGCAGCAGCTCCTTTCCTGCTTGGGCTCGCTGGAAGAGCTAAAAGAGCTTGCCCTGACTTTTGAAAGACTAGGTTTTGGAGTTCTGCTGTTGACTTCAGTAGGAAAAGAACCAGGTCACTTGTTAACTCCTGGCATCTCTGGTGTTAAGGCAATATTAGATGACCAGAAGGGGCAAAGCCTTCATTCCCAGGGTAGGGAAAAAGCAGGTCCTGCCTCCTTGTTATCTGGCTTTCCTAGCTGAGGTCAGCAGATTGTCTCAGGCTCTGCCCTTCAGTGTGTCAGGGATCTAATCAGGCTGTGGAGTTCCTGCACATGGCTCACGTGACTCTATTTAAAGCACATTTTAATTGATCTGACCTTGTCTAGGAAATACTTTTGGAGTCCCCATGTGCTGCTCTCTAGGAGGAGGCACAGTGCTTCAGGGCGCAGGCAGTAGAGAAATAAGGAGACATTTTAGAGTTTGGCCTTTGACTGGAAAAACTGACTTTTAAATATTGTCTCACCGAGACCTTTCCCTTTGCCTGGAACCATGACCCTCCATTTGTCAGCACCCGGCAGAGATACACTTACAAATGCTGCTTGTTTTGAAGAGTGCCACTCATTTTGTTGTATATTACCATTTAAATGAGTTACATTTGTACCTAAAGGCTTCAGTCTCATGGGGCTAAGTGCTGTACAAACACAATTTTTTAGCCTAAATATACAGGGAATGAGAGGGAAGGACAAAGTGGACTATTGTGTTTGCCTTCAAATTGAGCTCATAAAAGTTCTTAAAAATATGTCTCTTCCAATGTCCTTTGCTGAATACAGAGAAGAACATTCAGCTGTGGCAGCTGAAACCCTACAGACAGGCTTCAATGGGCTGCCATTTTCAAACTGCTCAGTTTTCAAAGTGAAGATAATGTTACTTACTTATGCAACAGGAAATGAGGGAGAGCTTTGATTCAGCTTTTGGGGAGAGAAGCAGAAGGAAGAAAATGTAATGATGTATACAAATACATCCATAATGGAAGAAAATGCCAGTACATGGATTGTGCACTTCTTTGCAAAGCTGTTCATTCCGGGCAAGCACAAGGGAGTGGAGTGTGTTGCTCCCCTGTTTATATTCTTGGTCACATTTCTGCTCAGCCTCATACCAACCAAATCATTCTCAAACCCCCCATGTATAGCTTTGATGTAGAAATTTTCTAAAACACTTTTGCAAACACAAGGTTTCCCTGTTTTCTCCTTTCCTCAGTTTTTAAGTGCTCAGTAGGACATTGTCAATTTTTGCTGTTTCCTCTTTGGATGCCTCACTTGGTCTCTGATCTGCTCCTTAGTATCTAAACTATCTCTCCCTTTTCTTCCTGCTCTTCTTTACTAATAATCCTGTTGTAAATGCTATTAGTTGTTGTGCAATGGTAATGAAGTTTCTTGATGGGGTTGTCCTTGATAGATGGGTGACCCAACACAAATCAAGATTTGAAATAGCATTAAAGCATTAAACTTCAATCACATCTCCTCCAAAATGTTTCCTCCAAAATGAGAACTAGGAAATCTATCCAGGTCTAGGTAAGGAAAGTCTTCCAATATACTGACAACACACTGGCTAGCTTACTATAGCAACTAAAGATCTCTTTTCAGGTGTGTAAATTGTAAATATAGGATTGAAAGTTTTTGTAAAATTAACCCCTCCGCAGTATGGATATGCTGTTCGAGTCTCTGATGTTATAAAATCCGTTAATGTAGTAGATAGGTCTGTATATGTTGGGAATATGGCCAGGAATCTTGGCTCTGTGTGCACCAGGCATGCAGCTCTACAGTCCTTGTCCTCCAAGGCCTCTCCCCATTAGCAGTGTTAATAATCAGGCTGGAAAGGAGCACAGCAGTCTGACAACACTGTATGCAAACTAACTGGGACCCTTTGGAAACGCTAGGGCCCTGCCTCCCTCTCCCTGGCAAAAGCCTCTCTCTGCTCTTTGCATGGATGCAGCTGGTTAATAGTTTTCCTGATGGTAACTGAGGGGCAAGGCTGCTGGTGACACTCGAGGACCAGTGCAGGTTGCATGCATTTCAAGTGGCTGCCACTTGTGTTGCTGCTTACACAGAGCCCCCGATGCTTTCAGGGGGTGATTTAGCTGCAGCCTACCCCAGCAACACACTGCAGTAGTTCTGCTGTTTGTATGTAGGTTTAAAATGTGGCAATACTTCAACAAAGCCAGTGTGGCTCTGTGTTTACAAAGGTGTTGCATCAGCCTTGCCTTTGCTGTGCTATCATCTTATCAGAGTGAATAAGTGATGAGTTTTGCCAGCCTGCAGCGCACTGGCACGAACTCTTCTAAGGAACCTGCTGCTCCTTTTCCTTTTTGAAGTGCACCCACGGCTGGGGAGGGTCAGTGCATGACTGAGCAGCTCCACTGGTTGACAGAAATATCTGTGGCAACCAGACCATAATTCAAGTTCTCCTGCTAGTTCCCAGTCTTTGGGAAGTCCCAGGGCTAGTTTAGCAATGTCACAGATGTCCCTGCCAGCATGGCAGAACCCTGTAGACCACCTGAAACCTGCCAGTTTTTGTCATTACTATGCTGCATTTGCCATTTTATAGGTTTTAAACCATTTAATGTCAAGATGGGAGTTTTGTTAGCATTTGCATGCATCAGATGATGAGCACTCCCATTGCCCAGGGGGATGCGAGACTGATGAAGAAATAACAGATTTCCCTGTGCATTTGGAAAAAGGAGTGAAAAGGCTGTAGTCTTTATTTGCACGCAGAGAGGGGAGTGGTGACCATGTGGAAGGACTCAGCTTTGTACTGCAGCCAGCTAAAGTGACAACTTGACAGCCCTGGCAATGTGCTGGTGAGTCACCACACCTATCAATGCAACAAGAGCTGGAGATTTGCTCTGTATAAAAAGAAACTGCTCTTTTTATTTGCTTTATGTTGATTTTTGCCTCCTCTAAGATGCATGATGAACCAAGGACAGTGGTAAGGTGTTTCATACCTTAGCAAACAGGCACCCATTTTGTCCAAACCTGAACTTGTCCAGCAGCCTTTGAATAGAAACACAGTTTGCTTTTCATATTGGGTGTTTCAGACATGCTCTAACTGCATCATAAAATGACAGTAGGAAAACTCCAGAACATTAGAGCAGAAGAGGACCTGTGCCTATTAGTAACTCTCTCTGAGCTGATTGTTCTGCACTAGGCCAGCACCATTCCCACACACCAGTAATATATTAATATTAAAGCAAGAGAGCCTTGTCCCATGGCTTGCACTTCAGGCTGTGCATGGTATCTGGCAGGAGGAGCAGAGTAGCGTGGTTAAGTAGGACTTAAAACCCCCTCCCACTAAAGTTGATCTCCTGACATGCTCCCAGTGACAATCCCAGCAGACAAAAGGCAGTGTGTGCCTTGGCTAGTGCAGAACACATTGTGTGCTGGCTGCCTGGCCAATTGCTGCCACAGGGATAGCAAGATGCCTGACTTGCCTCCCCTTGGTGGAGGAGTTAATTTCCTCCTCTATCTCACTGCCAGTTTTCATGAAACCCTGTGGGAATGTAATTATCGCTGAGATTTCTGTCCTTGATCAGATCTGTTTGATGTTGACCAACCCTTCTCCCAGTTACTGTGGAAAGGGGGAGAGTGGCGAGATGTACAGTGCTGTTGAATAATAGGGCTCAGCAGTTAGATGCATTCCTATGTGCAGTATTTATCTAAATAATTTGCTTTCAGATCTGAGCATGGTATTAGACAGAAAAATACACAATGAAGCTACACAGTCCTGAGTGATTCAGTGACTTCTTGTCCTAAACCTGAGGTCATCTGCCTATAATGAGATCTGCCTATAATGAGATACATCTGGAATAGGGTTTTGCTATTCTCAGTAAATAACACCTTTCTCTGCTTTATTCCCAGGAATGAATTGTAAGTAGCTGAGAAGAGAGAATATCAGTGCAGCCAGTGGTTCTGTGCTCTGTGAGGTTAGAAAAGCTGAAAAGAGAACTGTCCTGGCATTTGCTTATGAGGATTTCTGACAGCTCCAGACTCTGGTTACAGATTACGCTGGCACAGGTTTACCTGAGAGTACACTCAGGTAAATGCAGTTTGTTTGAACTTACATCAGTATTGGTGAAAAGAGGATTTGGTCCTCATTCCTTCTTTCAGGAAATCACCTGTGTTTTAGAAAGGATGCTCACACACTGTCTTAGCTCTCTGCCATGCTTCAGGAGGCACTTCTCTAATTTACGGGCTTCGTGCACATTATTGAATGGTACCGAATTAACTGGAGGTGAAAACAATTCTAGCACATTTCTTCAGCTGCTGGCAATACATGTAACTCCATTGTCTTTAATAACAAGTGCTAATTTTACACCTGTTAAGGACTTGATAAAGAGCGGCTTGGCAGTGCTGTGCCTTCTGGGGTGGATAATGAGCCGTTTTGTATCTCTCAGTCCTGGCTTTCTCACTTGCTTGTGCTGGCCAGAGTGCTTGGAGGGTGAGATTTTATTTGCTGCCAAGGCTCTTATGTTATTATTCTGTCTCTCCCTTGCTGCCAGAAGCCATATGGGTGACTCTTCTGGGAATGTGCGGGCACTGTATTTTGACTTACAACCCTGTGTGAGTGATTTTCTTGACCTGAGTGATAAATCTTAGTATGAGGAGACCATTTGAAGAAAGTCTTGACTTGCACATACCTTTGTCTCAAAAAGTGAAGGGAGCTTTGGAGGAGTTCTAGTGAGACTTTTTTTGAAGTCAGTAATTGTATGGGCCATCTGCTGTGAGGGGGAGAGCTGAAAAATGGTAGGTATTGTCTTAAGTGTGCGTAATCCAATTTTTTTGGTGAATGCAGCCTTTAATCACCACTCTTGCAAAGTGAGGCATCTGCTTCTGAATTTAAGTAGCTGAGACTAATCAGACTAATTCAAGTCTTTCTGCAATAGGCCTAATTGATCAACCTAATATCTTTGCAAAAAAAAAAATTGTTTATTTATGTTACTCTTTACAATAATGAAGATGAATATTTTAATCACTTTGCAGGGTAGTCTTGGAAGTTGATATAGAAATTTGTTTACAAAATACACCTGTTCTTATTTGTTGCTACTTCAAAGCCCGCACTGTGCTTAAAGGGAGAAGAAAGTGCTGATGTGTGTACTTCCTACTGGAGTCCTCTTATTCTCGTCATAGTGCAAAAAGTTATGTTAGTTTGAAATAGAACTTAGCCTGAAATGTGTGTGAAGTATTCTAATGCAAATTGCTAATTTGAACTGAAGTATTTAGTCTGAGGAGAAGTTTTCAGTTAAGTCTTCTCTCATGTATGTCAAGCCTTCTGACATAGCATTCAGTATGCTTTGCAAATATTAAAGCAAGCTATTATTAGAAGAGTGCTATTGAGGGTAAACTGAGGAAAAGCAAAGGCACATGAGTTAGAGAGGCAAGTATGTCTTGGCTCCTTGTTCCTTACTCTGGCTGTTGGAAGATACACCACCTCCCACAGCTTCCAGTCTAATATTGCCTGGACCTGCCCAAAAGTTTTTGAACCAAATACAGAAATGTTATTTACAGGACAAAAAAATGTGCTTCTGAGAAAAGGGTGCTTATCACTGTAACACTAAAAAATCTGAATTCTGCTCAACTTGCCTCAGGTAGGAATTCACTGATATTTTTACAATTGGTTATTGTCACATTCCTGAAGAAAGGTGATGTGGACAAAATGATTAATTTTATTTTACATATAGCCACACATTCAGGCAGAAAATTGTGGTAGCAACAACATTGCATTGCTCTGCTTTGTAATCTTGTTAAAATAAGGTGTTTTATTTGCTGGTGTTGAAAGCTAGGACAGAGCCTCCCCTTATAGCTTCAGATAAATCTTGACATTTCACACAGACCTCAACCCTGGGCAGATTATTAACCCTTGAGTGAAGTCTAATACATAGTGAAAGTTATTCATATACCTAAGTCTTTATCTTAATTATTGTTTGCCTGCTGTATTAGGGAATGGCTTAATGTGCCAAGTGCAAAAAGCATTTCAATTCAGCAAGTGCCCATGGTGCCAGAACTTCTTTTAAAGGTAGAGAGAGTAGCTCTCCTTCCACTGTCCTTGTGATGGTAACATAAAAAGAGAGGAAACCATAGTATTGAACATGGCAATGAAATAACTCCTATTGGTTTGTAAGGCTGTAGTGGAAAATAATCAAGGGAAATGGCAAGAGTAAGCCAGTGAGAGTTAACTTAGAAAAACATGGCATTATACGAAGTCAGAAACATATAAAAGTTTCCAGCTCACTTTATTTCACTTAGTTAATGTTTTGCAGAGTGTTCTCATGTATGGTGCTGATCTGAGCTAAGATCTAGTCCATGTAAGCCTTTTGTAAGGTAAATAAACCAACATCCTCCAAAGAATATTTAAGCATAGATAATCATCTTGGCTCAATATGTCATGAACATTTGTTACAAGTTTTCCCCTCCTATCTTTTACAAAAACAGCCTAATAACTTTTGTAGGATGTATCTGGAATGTTTCTTAACTCCTGGAAGTTGTAGAATAAATATTTTTACTAATTGATTTTACTTGAACACTATTTTTGACTTCTTCTTTTCTTTGATGTAGCCAGGAAGCACACTGCTGTCCCTGCAGTGGTAGAACGGATACCTTGGTTTCACAGGTGTTGCACAGCCCAAGATGTATTTCATCACTTTGAAAAATTAAGTCCTGGGACAGTCTTGGTCATAGTCATGGTGCTGTCATGTGGTTTGCTATTCTATTGGTGGTGTTGTTGGAAGTCTATTACATTGTAATGCTGAAAGGAATTTTTACTCTTGTGTCTCATCTATTAGTAAGTAGTGATCCAGTTCTGTTAACATCTTATTGATGTTCAGGATGAGGGGATCGAGGGCATCCTCAGTCAGCTTGTTGATGACACCAAGTTGGGTGGGGTTGCTGGAGGGTGGGGAGGCTCTGCAGAGGGCTCTGGACAGGCTGGGTTGATGGGCCCAAGGCCAGATGTGTGAGGTGCCAGGTCCTGTTTTTGGGTCACAACAACCCCTGCAGNCAGCTTGTTGATGACACCAAGTTGGGTGGGGTTGCTGGAGGGTGGGGAGGCTCTGCAGAGGGCTCTGGACANATTATTGCCCTCTACAACACCTGAAAGGGTGTAGCAATGTGGCCTCTTCTCCCAGCCAACAAGCAATAGGATGAGAGGAAACTGCCACAAGTTATGCCAGGGAAGGTTTAGAGTGGATATTAGGAAAAAAATTCTTCACGGAAAGGATTGTCAAGCATTGGAACAGGCTACTGAGGGAAATGGTGGAGNGTGGCCAAAAAGGCCAGTGGCATCCTGGCCTGTATTAAGAAGAGTGTGGCCACAGGACCAGGTCAGTGATTGTCCCCCTGTACTCGGCACTGGTGAGGCCACACCCCAAGTTCTGTGCCCAATTCTGAGCCCCTTAATTCAGTGAAGACATTGAGGTGCTGGAACAAGTCCAGAGAAAGGCAGTGGAGCCGGAGAAGGGTCTGGAGTACCACTGAGGAGCAACTGAAAGAGCTGGGGTTGTTTAGCCTGGAGAAAAGGAAGCTCAGGGAGGACATTATTGCCCTCTACAACACCTGAAAGGGTGTAGCAATGTGGCCTCTTCTCCCAGCCAACAAGCAATAGGATGAGAGGAAACTGCCACAAGTTATGCCAGGGAAGGTTTAGAGTGGATATTAGGAAAAAAATTCTTCACGGAAAGGATTGTCAAGCATTGGAACAGGCTACTGAGGGAAATGGTGGAGTAGCCACCCCTGGAGGTATTTAGAAGATGTGTGGATGTTGTGCTTAAGGACATGGCTTGGCAATGCTGGGTAATGGCTGGACTGAATGATCTTAAAGGTCTTTTCCCACCTAAATGATTTTATGATGTAGAGAAATCTGTCAAACGAAATGTCTGTAGTGTTGTTACCAGAGACTGCTTGGGCACTGGGCTGGAGTTGGAACCAATGATACTGATGGGTCCCTTCCCACACAGGATNACAGAGGCAAAGGATCTGGAGTGCTGTTGGCATGAGCCAGCAGTGTGTGCAAGTGGCCAAAAAGGCCAGTGGCATCCTGGCCTGTATTAAGAAGAGTGTGGCCACAGGACCAGGTCAGTGATTGTCCCCCTGTACTCGGCACTGGTGAGGCCACACCCCAAGTTCTGTGCCCAGTTCTGAGCCCCTTAATTCAGTGAAGACATTGAGGTGCTGGAACAAGTCCAGAGAA
>VXBC01005406.1:637035-668289 GCA_013399945.1 Ploceus nigricollis
CTGAGGGAGCTGGGGTTGTTGAGCCTGGAGAAAAGGAAGCTCAGGGAGGACATTATCGCCCTCTACAACACCTGAAAGGGTGTAGCGAGGTGGCCTCTTCTCCCAGCCAGCAAGCAATAGGATGAGAGGAAACTGCCACAAGTTATGCCAGGGAAGGTTTAGAGTGGATATTAGGAAAAAAATTCTTCATGGAAAGGATTGTCAAGCATTGGAACAGGCTACTGAGGGAAATGGTGGAGTAGCCACCCCTGGAGGTATTTAGAAGATGTGTGGATGTTGTGCTTAAGGACATGGCTTGGCAATGCTGGGTAATGGCTGGACTGAATGATCTTAAAGGTCTTTTCCCACCTAAATGATTTTATGATGTAGAGAAATCTGTCAAACGAAATGTCTGTAGTGTTGTTACCAGAGACTGCTTGGGCACTGGGCTGGAGTTGGAACCAATGATACTGATGGGTCCCTTCCCACACAGGATACTCTATGATTCCAGGGGATGTTTAAGCCAGGGGACTCCTTATGAGCTGAGAGACTCAGAGGGGCTCTTCTGACAAACACAGGGCCTGGACAGCCAGTGAGTTTTTCTTTCTTTTGCATATGCAGTGGTAGAAAGGTAAGGAAACTGTTTTAAAAGTGAAGGAAATAGGAGAATTTGGAGAGATAGTGTGAGAAAGGTGAACAGGCAGGACTGTACCAAAGCTGTTACTGTCAAGTAGTGGGGTTGCATGGACAGTAACTAATGGGAGCACTATCTGTCTTGCTATTTGGTTGCAGTCTCTACCACGATGCAATTAAAAAATTTTTTTTAGTAGAGTGCAGCTACGAACTGGATTCTTTAATATGTGAGAAGACTCTTCCCACCTTGCATCCTTTCTGAAGAGGAGATCATTGTATTCTACTCATCTCAGCAGTCTGCAACAGCAGGAGGTAAGAAGGTGTTTTCACTCTGAATAAATGATGTGGTTTGAAAGTCAGCTCTGACTAAACTTACAATTTCCTATCTTCTGGTGTGCAGCCACTTCCTGCAAAGAAACAGAATCTGAGAGACAAAAGCTATGAGACTTCTCAGCAAGAACATACAATATAGTCCTCTTCTACTTTAATACTTGTTTAATAATCTTTCAAGGCCCAGTTCTGAACTCTGACCCAGAACTGCCAAGATTGGAGTAATGCTGGTGTTTTGAGAATAGAAGCAGTTTTATACTTATAATTCTTCTCCTCCAGTTATTTTTGCTGTCTCCCTTGAAGTGATTTAAGGTTGCTATGTGTCTCTAAAATAGCTTGATTTTAAATATAAGATCACTTAAGTTTTGATTTTTGTAAAATAAGTAGGCTTGCATGGTTGATTCAGTCTTATTCATCTGCAAACACCTGAAGTGATATAACTTTACAGGAAAAATGATATATTTACTCTGTATCCTGTGTTGTGGAGGGATGTGATTAATTTAAGGGTTTTTCTCTCCCTGCTCCACACTTCAAGCTCAGGTCTATCTGAATAAAGCCTAACAGATTGGAAAGTAGCATTTCAAACCCTGCTCTACTAAATTACTTTTTGAGGAGGCTCTAATCTGAACATTGTTTCATAAATATGGTACTGTCTGTAAGAGTTCATGGGGTTTTTCTTGCATATAATTTTGCTCATGAATCATAAATTCAAACCCTGGCATTTAGTTAGGGTGTTGCAAACAAAACCTGCACACCTGCATAGTGGTTTAAAAGAGGCTGCATAATCCATTCGCTTTTGTCCACATCTTGCAATTTTCCTTGCTGGTTAAATCCATTCTCTGTTCTAGTAGTTCAAGTCTGCAAAGGCTAGGGTAGTTCATGTGTGCTTAAAGCCAAGATTGCTTCTTTCACATTCTCTCCAGGTTAATCCTTTTCAGCCAAGTTTGTTAGCTGAGGCATTTAGAATCCTTCCCTTATAGAGCACCATTTGATTCTGCAAATGTCTTTGTAGGGATTCTGACAGATGAGTATCTGGTTAAGGGACAAAGGGTAATCAAGATGTCCTTAAAACTGTTTTAGGTATTCCTTATGTTGGAATAATTTTGGTGTTGGAAAGCTTTGAGAGCATTAGGCCAAATGGGGAAGAACTGGGATATGAGGACATACAATTATGGTTGTTTTGTTGGTTTGTGATTTTTTTTTTTNGTTTTAGGTATTCCTTATGTTGGAATAGTTTTGGTGTTGGAAAGCTTTGAAATTTCCCATTATGGGAGAAATGTAGATATTTAGGCTGTATCCTTATTGAAGGTAAAGCAGTGTGGTTTTACTGAAGTTAGACTGATACTGCTTCTATATGAGCTGTCTTTTAACTTGAAGTCTTTTTCATCAGTTTGCAGAGCAAAACAAGTGTTCTTTCTTCTTAAAGACCTTGTGTTCTCTGTGGAGCTTCAGTGCTGAGAAAAGATCTTTCAATTTAAATAACTATAATTTATATTGATGATAATATGCTGAATTCTGTAACCTCTTCCATCTCTCAGAAGGATTTTAATACATCCTTGAGTTTTGGGACACTGTTTTATCTGGATGTAGTAGATGGATGTAGATGTCATGGGGTCTTTAATTTTGACTCTTTAGATTCATTCCCCTTCTTTCTGATTAATTTCTCTATGGGGTGTCTGCCTTTTACATCACAGCAAATGGAGTGCTGGGGGGAGGGAGATGTAATGTTTTATCAGCAGCCTCTGTGTAATGTAGCTGTGCCAGTCCTGTGAACTAAATATGTTACAAATGCAATTCCTCTGGGACGAACAGACTTAGTGATACTGGGAGAGCTGCAGAAGAACATATGCAGAAAAGCTTGAAAAGCCAAATCTTTTCTGTACCTTTTTTCTCAGTCTGATCCAGGGGTCTTTTCTGTTAATCTTAAATTTTTCTTGTAGAGAAGGAAAGGTATTTCAATGTCTGGTATGTATTTGACAGTTGATTGAATGAAAAGGTTGAAGCTAATGTGTGATATGTTCTGCAGCAGCCATGGGAAGGTATCAAAGACAGGCTGAAACCAAAACAGTGCATTAGGAGCCCACATGCATGAGGTGTGTTCTCTATTTAGCAGGTTTTTTGAATAAGTCTATTGATAGCACAGAACTGAAGGAACTGTGGAGTCAAAGCCAAGATCCCTCTGTTATGTCTCTGCTTTCACATCTTTAATTCAATAAGACTAAGTAAGATCCATATTTCTGCTTCTGTAGATTCTTTCCCCCATTAGTGTGAGGTGGGGTGTTGGCACTGCTGCTGAAGCACACAGGAATGAACATTTATCCTAAAGCTTCTCCCTGCTGGCAGAGGTTAGCTGAGTCCCACCAGCATTTACAAGTCTTCCTGCAGAGCCTTCTGTGTATTTCCTTGTGTGTCCCAATGCCTCTGCTGCTGGGAAGCAGCTGCACACTCACCAAGGGGTGTAGGACAGTCCACGTGGCACTGATAGGCACACGAAGCAAGTCACGATGTGAAGTTGCAGTGCACTAGCACAAACTTGCCCACAATCTTGGAGCTCCCAAACTGCCTTGATGTGAAGTCATTTTCTGCTTTGAAAGGATAGGTGGCATAAGCTGCTTTGTGTACCTGCACTGGGGGTGGTGTGTAATCTCCTTGGATTAACCTGTGCTTTAGTTCCTATTGTCTAGGACTAAGCAGTTGGCAATTAAAAGAGGAATTTTTTTTCCCTTCTTACGTATGAAAAACAACATTACTGCACAAGCAGTACTGCCTTGGCTGTGCGTGGCTGCGTCTCTTTGACGCTTTCTATATTTATCTAACTCCTGTTTAATTAGTTTCACCCACTTGTACTAAGGATGAACTCAGAGATATTTGGAAGCATGCCAGACACAAAGCAAAAGGTGTATGGGAAAGAAGTGACTTCAGATCTCCCAAGTATCAATCTGGTGCTTAGCTATTAAACTGCCTTCCTTTTCTTTGCTATAAAGCACACTTTGAATCTGCCACAGACTATTAAGGGATCTGAGGGCAGGATACTTGGTTTCTCAATCTCTGTTTACTTCTGGTACAGTAATAGTAACTGGAATATTATGAAGCTTGTGGTGATTAATAAGCATCCTTGAGAAACCCAGTTGCAATATAGCATTACATGGTGTAATAATGGTATCTCTACTGATCAAAAGGTGATAAATTTTAACGTATTATAACTAGACTCTAAATTTTTGTAGCCAGTACCAGCAGAGTCCATTGCCCAGAAAGTTTCCTGCTCTCTAAACCAACAGTTTGGATGCTAGAGTGACAAGCCAAATTTATATTAACTAGAAGTGTAGTCAAGAACTTACACATCCCTGATCACGTGTAAAGAAGTATTTTTAAAAGAAGGTAACATTCTATGAAGAGCTAGTAGTTTTTCCAGTTAGAAGGGGAAAGTCATGCATACAACTGCACCTTCTAATTGAAATTTTGAAATTTAGGTTCTGCATGTGATGTTGGAGCTAAGCAAGTGACCTTTTGATGCATACCTACCTCTCATGAAAAGTATTCCAGTAAACACCCTACCCTGCTTCCATCAGTGATTTAACACCATGGCTTCCACTGATCTCTGCTTTCCTGAACAACCTGCTGTGATGGTATTGTGGGCTTTAGGGAAACAATTCACTGATCAGTAGAGTTCTATCACAAAAAGGCCTGATTCCTGAATGGCATTTTGCTGGGATTGTTACGGCACTCTGCAGAAGAACTACTGTCATGCAGAGGCCTCTGTGGTCCCTGACACTTCCACTCAGTTTTTTGCACTGTATCTGGTTTTCATTCTTGTAATTTTTGTCTGCACTCACTGTCTCAGCCTTTAAAGCAAAAAGCCAGGAAAAACTTGGGAAGAATTGTTCTTTTCTCTCACATACTGGGATTTCTTTCTCAGTGGATGGTGTTTCTTAGGCTCTCATAGATCCACTCAAGTGTTCACAGAACCCACTTCTGATTTATTGTTGATGTTCCTCTTGGAAAGGAAGAGGGGACTTCTGATGCTTGATTTCTAATATCTTCAGAGTTGAAGAAATGAGTGTACCTTCTCCTGGAGCCAAACTCTGTTTTGTTGTCTTGGGGGATAAATCAACTGCCCTTCTCAGTAGCTTTGCCTGTGGCAAAGGGTTGGGCATAAATCTGGAGTCATGTTTAGTAACTGTGCTTTGCAATAGCACCTCCTCACACACCATACAGGGAGTGCTTGTTTCACATGGGAATGCCCACCCAGTTTGGGGAATTGGACCCTTAGTTCCTGCACATCCACCCTTAAAGCCACAAGATCATGCACTGCTTTTTCCTCCTTTTGTGACAATGTAAAGAACACAAATCAGCAGGTTTAAGCAGTGGGGATTTGCAGTGGTGACCTGTTTGAGTGGGTCATGAGTTGTTCTGTGATGGTGACCTCTGCTGTCATTCACCTCTGTGGCACCTGAAAACAGCTGAAAAAGTGGGCATTCACTATGGGCCAAAACCACAGCCACTTAATATGTGTGGATTTCCTGCTCAAACACATTGAAACAAGAAGTATTTCTTAATGAAAGACTGATGGTGCCCCCTAGACCTTCTGTGCTGCCTCACTGGGGTAATTTTCACTGAAAATAAGGCAGGTTGAGACTGGGGAGTGGACACAATACGTGCTTTATTTAAGAAAAAAGTCAAACCACAAAGTAAAAAACCCCACTACATTGTTTGTGTATACGTGTCCTTTTTCTCGATGCCCAAATTAGTGTTCAGAAATGTATATAATTTAGTAAGAAATGAAATAAAATTCTCCTGACTTGTGAGGGTTTCTGATGACAGGCAGAAAGGTTAAAGCTGGTAAACTTCTTTAAAAGGCATGCTCCCAGATCACAAGCCTCTGAAAATGAGTGTTGGGTGCTTAGAGGAACTTTATGAGCATGCTTTTGTTAAATAGCTGCTCTGATCTTGCTTATTCAGTCTTTAAATTAATGTGTAAAGGATGCCCATAAGCAACCAGCAGCTGAATTGACTGTGATTAGATGGATTATTACTATTACTCAGCCCAACAAGTTGCTATATGTTTTGTGTACTCAACCAAATTTTGCTGTGCAGGCAAGTGGAATGATATGCACATGGGCTATCATAAAATCCCTCAAAATATCCCAGGCTTAGACAAACAGATTTATGGAGTTGAAATAGGAAGGAATTGCCTGTGTTTCTAAATTAGGCTTTCTGGCATTTATGAACACAAATAGCTTCTATCTCAAAATACTTTGTTTCAAGCAAGCAGCAAGTCAGTTGCTCCTTTTTTCCCCCTGCTAGGAAATAAGAGTCAATTTATCAGAGCATCAAACTGATTAAAAAGACATTATCTGCTGTAGGGGCTCATTTAAAGAGGTCTGGAGCTTCCACTGGGTTGCAGTGTTTGGTTGAATTCATTTCACACAGTAAAACTCCAATGTCTTAGGTTTAAAATTCTTTAACTCTTTCTTTTGGGGTGAAATAACTAAGAAGTTCTAAAAATTTAGAAGCCATGCAAATTGCAGGGTGTTTTGTGGTGGTAAAGCGGCCCTGGAGGATTTGCATTATATGATGAAGAAAACACTTGGCAATATGGACTGTGAGCCAGGCCCCATAACCAGGCACTTCTCCCTGTGGCTGGGTGATCCAGACTCTGAGATTCCCTTGGGAAGGGTTGGGAGCTGTTGCTGATGGCCTGGGCTGAGGAGTGCTCTGAACTGCCTGCTTCAGGTCAGACCATCAAGGGATGGTCATGGGGTTAAGGTGGCAAACCTTTCTTAGTTCTGTAATTCCTGGAGAGCTCTGGAGCTCTAGCTGAGGTAGGAGCTGGCAGGCAAGCCTGGCTTTGAAAAACAGATGTGTGGGTTTGCCAGCTGAGATATTGTGATTGCATTACCAAGCAGGGAATCGGAGGAGTAAGGCCAGGAACATCCTGGGAGTGAAGGGAACTGGCAGGCCCTGTGGACTTCATGTCCAGCTCCTTTCTAGCCCTTGGGGTTGGAATGAAATGTCTAGATACAGAATATTCTTATATATAGAATGTGTTTTTAATAGCTGACTGGATTTTTTAGATACCAATTTATCATGTGTTTTCGAGGAGAAACTTGCCTTGCTGCAGGACTGGAAATGGCCATTAAGACAAATTCTTATTTCATAATTTCCAGGTGTTCTTTGGGAAATCTCCATATGGCAAGGAATTCAAGCCATGAGTCAAACAGTTATAACACAAACAGTATTATTCTAATCAAGAAAGCCTCTTCTGAAATAAACTATGAAAACAGAGGAGAATATTTTCTTTCTTCTTTAAGCTGTTGTTCAGGAAGGCATTTAATAACTTTAAGGCTCAGTGACTACAATGTGTCTTACACATAGGTTAAAGTGTTTTCTTGACCAGAGGCATATTCCCAGTGGGAGGCAAGCACTCATGGACTATGTGCCTTGCTCCACAGGCCTCCTATTTGGTCTGAATTTGCATTTGCTACTACAATACAGTTATTTTTATACTTTTTTCGTTGGTCTGTTGGAGCCTGATGGGCTGCTGCTCTGACTGCTGGGTTTGGGAAGAGAAGGAAATTATTGTAGCCTACACTTTCCCTAATCTCTCTGAGTCTGGGAGAAGGTATTTGCTGATGGTAGTTTGGGTAGGTGATAGCTGGGGATCAAGAAGGCATAAATTTTGTGAGAACACAATAGCAATGCACTGAAATGCTGTGGGGTTTTTTTTGCACTATTTTATAGCAAGGCTGGATCACATTGTCATTAAAGTAGCATCTGCTGAATCTGGAGGAGAGGGCACCAGTGTAATGGTGATTTTTGTCCTTTGCAGTGATTTCTGACCAACAGCTTACAGAGAAAATACTTTCTATGTATTTTTCTAGTCCTGTAAATCCCCTGCAGAGCTGTTTGTTTTCACATTATGCTGCCCTTAGGAAGGCCCCTGGGAGCTGAGACCTCCCTGGTCTGTTGTGAGGAGCCCCAAATAAGTGTTTTTAACCAAAGTAGAGCAGGCAGAGAAATGGTGGGAGATGAAAGACATGGAACAACAAATCCAGAAAGGCAAATCATCTCTAATTCTTCTTGCAGCACACACCTGAGTGCCTCCTGCACAAGCTCTTTCCTGACTATTTCAAAAGCACATTCCACTGCATGCTGCATAAATGTGAAACCAAAGTCTAGGCAAAGGCTTCTGACTTTTTGGCCCTGAAGAGAGTGTGGCAAGCTGAAAGTGGGACTTTCTTGCCTGACATTTTTGTCCTTTAACACCCTATTATGGCATGCCATGTTGATAAAGGTACTAAGGTGAAATAAAGTCAAGAAAGGGCACTTGTGTAGCCTGAAGAATATCCACTCAGTTGGTAAAACCAGCTAAGTGGGTCCAATGTCTAAAGTGAATCTTCAGTCATCTTTTCAAAGCTTGGAGATCAATGTGTTTTAATCATATTGCATGCTATCAGTCAAGTGCAAAAACAAACTTCCTTTTTAAAAGATTAATTTGCTTCATTTGCAAGAAACATACACTTAATGTTCAAGAATTTTTTTTGAGAATTCTTTGAATGTTAATTGAAGTAAGATTTCTATTTATATTTTCCATTTATATTTTATTAGAGTTGACAGAGGGGGGAAAATGAATAGCCATCTGCTAATCAGTTTATTTCCCATAATGAAAACAAATGTGCAGTTTCCCTAATCTGAAGGGCATAGAGCACTAACTTTACAGGGATTGCTGTCCAGGGAGGCTGCTTTCATCTTGCAGGAATAACTGTTTGTGCAGGACCTTGATTGTGAAATGCTGCTGCTGAAATCACTCTTGCTGCTGAAATGACTCTTGTCTGAAAAAGGGCGAGCCTGGGTAGCTGTTGCAGTGTGCAAGGCCTGTAAAGCAGATATCAGTTAGTATTGTTGGAGGCAGAAGGCTCTGGACCCATGTCTCCAGCCTAAAAGTCATGCAGCTGTTACTGACACTAACCCAACAAGCCCTGCTGTGGAGTAGTGTGCAGCACACTAAGGGATGTGATAATGTGACTGTGGAGATTCTGAAGCTGTGGGCAGGCTCCAATAGCCTCAGTTTCTGCATCTAAGATGAGAAAAAATTGGGACTCATCGTTCCCTCTTCCACTGCAGCTTGTCTAATGCCACAGGAAGCTTGGACTACAAAATAGGAGCTGTGTCTGCTGTGCCAGGTGATGTCTGAGTAGTGGGAGAGTAAGCTCTAGCAAATCCTCCTTTATTTCAAGTACATTGTAAAGTGGAAATTGCTTTTCCCTGATCTAGTGGCTTGTAGCATGTTAGCAGCAAAACTCAGAATGTTCTTGCTTCAAAATTGAATTTGGGATCTGGATTAAGCAGGAAAGTTAATCTGTACAGACAGGATGTGTCAGTGACTGACCCTGTACAAAATTAATCTCTTTGCACAAGCACAAAACAAAATCTAGCTATCTCCTAACCTCATGATAGAACAGCTCATATACCTAAGAATCTGCCTCTATAAAGGTGATAGTGAGAGAGGTAAAAATTTAGGTATTGAAAGTAATTATTATTGATGTTTAATGCAGTCAATTTAGATGATATTGAAAGATTTCAGTGTTACTGTCAGGCAAAAAAAAAAAAAAAAAGGGCAGCTTTAGGATGCTTGTGGCCTGTGTTAGTCTGGCCAGCATCCTCTTGCAGGGTCAATTTCCAATATGAAAGTGCTGGTGTGAGAAGGGGAGAAAAAAAGAAAAAAATTTCCTTGCCAACATGTCGATAGAGGGAACAATTTTCCTTGCCAGCATCCTGGAGCAAGGATTTTTTGTTTTCTATCTGTACTCACTCCTGCAAAAACAATTTCAGTATATAAAAAGTGCATGCTGAACAGTGATAATGGTGACCCTTTTTGGTGCTGCTGTTCTCCTCAAGCAGAACCAAGTGAGGACCTGGCACGGTATTCTCAGATGAATCAGTCCATGAGTTGTGGCTCAGATGCTGAAAAGCAGCAGTAAAACTTAGTCTGTATGGAACTGGTGCTCGTGAGAGCTGGGCTGGTCCAGGGGTGACTTCCAGGCTCGAGCAGATGGAAGGGAATGGAGGCCCAGGAGCCCACAGAGAGCTTGGAGAGGGGAGGACTGTAGCAGCTGGGAGGGAGGTAACATGAGACAACTCTTTCCATAAAATTTTAGGTGCAGAAGTTACATGCTGCTGTTGAATTGTATGTTGTGCTGCTTCCTGCTTTTGAATTTTCCTGCTATGGGAATAAATCAGCAATCCTAGTTTTCTGTCAGTTTAGCATGATGACTGTGATTGTATCAAATAAATGCTTGAGTGATGAATACTGAGGAGTGAAAAATAAAACCCTTCCAAGCAGATTGGAACCCTGTTATTTTTCCCCTGTCTGCTCTGGCAGAGAGGAAGTCTGTGGAACAGGGACAGTAACTCATGTCAGACTTGGTAGCTTTGTGCATCAAGCCTGTGTGAGCTTAGCAGTGCCATTTGGACTGGCCTGCTGAGAGACTGGATGAGGCTTGTCTTTTGGCACAGACTGAGAAAAGAACCATCAAATTGGAATAGAAATATGAAAGCTCATTTCTGTGTTGAAAGCTTTTGGAAGCTGCAGCTTTGTGGCATGACTCCTTCACAGCTTTGTGCTGTGTGGGTGATGTTTCCTACATGGAATCTGCAGTGAGGAAACAAGGAAACACATTTATCACCATGAGCACAGAGGTGTTCACAGTTGCTTGTTAAGGAAAATTTGTAGTTGAGTGGAAAGCTGTGGGCTTGGGAAAATATTTTACAGACTATGGCTTTTGAGTATTGAGCATCAAAGAAACTCCTGAGTCCATGGAAGGATATGGCTTTATCAGAGATCTTTTAGAAAGATAGTAGTAGTATATTTTCATATTTGACCTCTCCATGAAAATGTGGAGATTACCTGGACTGATCAACAACATGACATTACCTTAAAATCATAGTGCTTATATAGCTTTTGAAATGTTTGCTTCCTTTTGAAGTAACTGCTCAGACTCTTCAACTCCTCTAGGAAAAAAAAAAAAAGTAACTCTTAATTCATAGTTCACATTAGCTGCTTTAGTTTGGAAGGGTGTAGATGAATATTTGAAAGTGAATGTAGATCATCATCTCAAACATGCCAGGGTTTGTTCATCCTTTCAAAATCAGTGTATTTTTATATGAACTCTACTTTAAGTGCTACATAAGCAGAAAAATGAGCCTTGTGTCAGTTCATATAGGAAGAAAACTGGCCAGAACATCCTGAACTAAAGTAATGTGATGTACCATGGATTCATGCTTTAGCCTGTCTGGACTGGAGTGCTTTCTAGTTTTTCTCCTTTGATACCTAATTTTAAGACTTCTCTCGTGGCTGTCCTGGTGTAACATGAATGCAACCATTCTTGTGGTCCCTGTCAACTCCCCAGGGGCTTCTCTCCCCTTCCTGTATTTTAGGAAAGTGCTGATGAAGGAGCTATCACAGAAAAGAGATTCCCTGTTAAGTACTTTTTGGGAGAGATGCTAAATCAGATTGTCTCCACATAACTCTGACTTTTAGAGGTAAATCTTCCAGAGAACCTGAAATGCATGGCTGTTTTCCCTTCAGTGAATGAACCAAGTGCTAAATTCATGTGCAGTCTAAATTTGCCTGTAGCTTTTGATTTGAACTACTCAGCTGATGCCCGTTGCTAACATTTGATTTGCCTCTAGCCTGTAACACACTGATATTCAGGTATCTGTGCTTCACCGTGAAGCTCAAGGGCAAGGACACAGATGGATGCAGTAAACCTTTCCACAGAGGCACAGACCAGCAGTCACTGGCTGAGAAGTGACCTGTGTAGGTTGTATGCATAGGCATGGATTCAAAGTTCTGCATGCAATTCTGGCTCAAGCACATGCTCCGTGTCCATGTGCTTAGTGTGAGTATTTTTAAAGGTTGATTTTGGCCCAGGTTTATCAACTCTGTGTAGAATAAGCTGGTAGGTGAAGTTTTGGAGGTCTTTGAAATTGCAGCTCCAAGAGATTTCATTTTTACATCAATTAAGTTCTGGTAATATCTTTAGCTTGTAAAAAGGAACCTTGTAAGGAGAGGAGTGCATCATTTTAATGTTCATATGGTAATTACCTATTTTGGGGTGACATTTAGTAGACTGAAGTTCACTGCTCTTCATTTTATCCTTTTGTATGGGGATTGCTGGAAAAGAACGTGTACTTAACATTTTGGGATGTGACAAAGGAGGAGAAAATTATACCCCTTGGCTTTGCTCTTTTGATCTTGTATTTTTACCAAGGTGAAAATGTAGTGTGATTCAGATGTTAGCTACAAAGTACATCCAGGATATTTTTGGGTGGGACTTGCAGAGAAACTGGTCATTCAGATAGCAAAAGCATTTCTTTCACGGAGGAGAACTTTTTTCAGCACCTATCAGTCCTTTGAACATTTGTGGTTATTCAGACTATGCAGCTGCTTGGCAGCAGCCAGGAACTCAGTTAAGTTTGGTGAAGTTGGAAATAGAGTGGAGATATTAAATCTGTGTTATATCTGATTATACCTGAATGTCAATTTCATCTTTTCAGCAAAATAAAGGATCTGTGACTTGTTTTATTTTATTGTTTCATATGAAAGCCACATCAAAACATCCATATTTTTTAAATGCAAATAATAAACATGTGTCCAAAGAATTATAACAGGGGTACAAACCTCAGTTTCAAACAGTGAAAACTAAACCCAGTAGTATTTACCTTCATTTTAATCCCTCTTCATTTTAGTATTTGAGAATGGGCAATTGGACATTTGAGAATTAGTGATTTTAATAACAACCAAAGTTAAGTTTTCTGGCACCTTGGGAGGATATGGTGTGTTTGAAACAGACTAAATGTCTCTCAAGGCTTCATGGGGTGCTACCAGAACTACACCAGATGATCATAGCTGTTTCTTTTAAAATAAGTACTGTATACTTGTCCACAAAATGTTTTCTGAACTAATCATAAAAGCAAAGTTTGCTGCTCAAATAAAGTGCCAGAATCTGTCTAGTTCAAATCTACCAGCCAGAGAAGTTACTTTAGATTATACCAGCTTGAGGATCCATTTCAATTTTTATTCTTCTGAGAGAGGTTTTGTCTGAAAAGAGAGACAAGTACAATTGGCTGCAGTTTAAAGGAAAGTCTGCAAACAAATTTTTATGTAAATTTTTATAAGGTGAACTGATTTGCTTCAAAAAAATCAGCTCTATTGAAAAGCCAATTAAATTAATCAAAACTGTAAAAAATTTGGACTCTAGCTGATTTCATCTAGCAGAGAATTTTTGCATTTAAGTATTTTTCCAATTTAGCTAAAATTGGTGTTATTGGTTTAAAAATTAACAATAACAAAGAGAAGCTTCACAGGGTTACATCCAAATTTAAGTAGAAATGTTCACTTTGAAATTGAACCAGAAACACTTTTAAAACTTGTACTTCCTATAATGTTGTGGCGTAGTTTGTGTTGAGTTAATTTGAGGGTCTGCTTTGATTTTTTTCATTATAAAAGTGAGAACGAATTGCTCACTACATTTAGCACATCTTTCACAGTAACTTTCAGATGCAGTTTCTTTCAGACTCTGAAACACATCTATTAACTAAAGAGTGTAATATAAAGTAGAGATATTTGCTGAATAGAAATGTACTACAGTCTCATCTCTAAAAAACCTACTGTACCAGAAGGGGAAGATCAGACTCTTTCTTCTTCTCTAAGAAGAGGAGTTTTATTATTAAAATGTTTCTTCAGAGTGTCTTGCAGTGTCAGAAATCAAAGGTCATGGAGGTAGAAGGCAGGCTTCATTTATTTCTACCCAGCTGCTGTAATTAAAGGGTCAGAAGCAACCAGAGAGTCCCAGTTCCTTTTGGTTCTTAGTAAGCCTCTGCAATTTATTCTGGAATGGGTGGAGAGAAGGGAGGGTAAAATAGACACATCCTTCTGGCTGATGTCTTTTAGAGTCTTTGATCACTGTCTGCTTGATTTTTGTCTCCTTTGCAAGAGGAAGGAACAGGAAATTAAATAAATGAATTTAAGCAATCATTCATCTGATGTAGAGAGGAGTTCTGGAAGAGGAAGGAAAGAGTCTTGCTGCTGCTATGAGTTGCAGAAAGAACCATGTAGCAGTTTCAGTTCCTAATTGTCTGTCAGCTCTTACTTTAATGTTTGTCTTTAACATTATTCAAATATATGCATGCTTTTAAATTTCTTTGTTCTTGTTTTTCTGTTTAAAAATGTGCTGGAGAAATAAACTGAGCAGGTGGCTAAGGCAGTGAGTGTAACTGCAGCTGCCCTCTGGGTTGTGCACAGAAGCAGGTGAATCTCAGGATCTGAAGGGAGTGTTGTTGGACCAGAAGGTGGTGTGTGCTCTGCACCAAGGCATTTGACCCAGGATGTCATGGTCTCAGGGTGCCCTTACAGGCTGCTGTGCTGCAGGAATCCTGGGGCTGTTCTAATGTGCAGCAGAATCATGCCCACTCTCCTTTCCTTGTGCTTGGAATTTTTTGCTTATGATGGAGGCTGTGCTATTGGATTTCTGTATATATACATGAACATCTTTATGTACATGTAAGCTTGACTGGCTTTGGTAGATAATTGATTTACCTCACCCATTAATTTGCAGAACCCATTGCCATGAGGACTGAGGCTGAGGGTTTACACATTCCTGGAACAATTACACTGTCATGGCTAAATCTCAGCTGTGTGCAGGTTGAGGTTGGAGAAGAAGCAGGACTTTGCTCAGTTAAGAGTGGCCTGCTTCCTGGCTGCCTCCTGGGGTGTTTGGTTACCCTGTTTTGTACTTGCCATAAGCACCTGGGTGAATTGCTTGAAATGAAGGGTAGAGAGGCAATTAATACTTGAAGATTTGCTTCCTAATCCCATTTTCAGAGCATCAGCTTGCAAACATTACTTTTTGACTGCAGAACTGGTAACATGAGTTATGTTTCAGTGGAGTCAGCTCTCTTGCTCTTACAAGGAAGTGCTGGTTTTTTCAGTTTTTCAGCTTTCATCATGGAGCTTAATACCTGATGTTAATCTTAAAGGCCTGTCAGCCTTATTTCAAGCTACTATTTGAGATCTTTGGTTAAGCTTTTTGGTAAGAAATTTGAAAAAGTGGTTCAATTACTCTAATAATGTCTCCAAACACATGTGAACAATGATGCCATTTCTAACTGCTCCCTGAGTGTTGGAAACATGGCTCATTAGGGTCTGGTTTTTTTGAAGGTGGATGACATTAACTGTACCAGCTGTAGAAGACCTGGCATTCAGCCTTTGGTTGATCTGTGAAGATTGTCTTAAATTTTACTTTCTTTAAAAATATATTTAAAATAAATATGTGGTCTGGGTCTGCTTATATTATTTATCAAAGTTCCTTTCAAATAGTGTAACACAAAATTATACATTAAATTAAGCTCTTTACAGTTACCAACACTGCCAAACCTCAGAAATCATTATTTGGGGAAGAAGGAAGATAGTATGGGAAAAAATTGATCAGATTTGAGGTAAAGGGAAACTTTAATTATGGACTGAAGGCCTGAACATGATGAAGATGATTCGAGTAGGAAGTGATGATAAATGATGCTACACAATGCACAACAAATATTTATGGCCAGGCTGGTGGCTGATTACTGCCTCCTGGAGGCATTAGAGAATTCATCTTTTAATCTTCTCTAGAGGAACCATTTTAGGCAGAACCACTTGGGGACAGTGACTACAGCACCATGGAAGCTGTTGGAGTGCAGTCAGTCCATGGCCAGGTAGCTGATGTAGATATTGCATTATATCACCCACTATTTTAACTTGTGCAGAAATTATATAGAAATGCCAGGTCCCCCAGCCAGCAGTGCTGAAAAACATGAGCTTTGTGTTTGGTATGGGGTTCTTGTGCTGTTGTAAGTGGCACGTTACAGAAGGGTAAATGGAACTTCTCTCCTAAGCAGTTTTTCTAAACCTTGTTAAATGCTGATGTTCCATCCTTTTAATTACAACAAGCTGGCATTCATGGTAGTGTGTAATCAAGAAATGGAAGATTTTATAACACCTTTTATCCCCTAACATGTGGTGAGGGAAAATACCAGTCTCTTTTTATCCACGTGCTTCATCTGTCACAGGGCAAGGTTAGTCCAGTTTTCCCATGCATGTAGGTTTTCATTGCTGGTGCAGTTTCTGTGGACATCCACATTGTCCATCTGTTTTTGTTTCTGAAGTGAACCTAATTGTACATTATTAGGTGATGTGTACTAATCTACTGGCCTGTGCATAATAAAACAACTGTGCATGCATTGTAATGGCATATTTAGCTGAGTGGTGTTGCTTGTTTTGTTGTGCTTCTGTTGTTGCCAGTAGTTTTGGGATGCTATTAAAATGTATATGGATCATGCCTGTTCCCAGGTCCCCATCCCTACTGCCAGACTTTATGTGGGGCTGGAGTGACAAGTTGTGGTGCTTTCTGCATGATTAGTTACTCTAAATAGTTTTCATTCCTATTTAATATCTATTCTAGAATGGTCTTTTTCTCAGTTTTTTGCACCCCCTTTGCTGTACACTGTAATCCCTTCCTCCTCATTTATAATCTTTGTAAATTATCAACTATAGCCCCCCTGAAATGCTCAAGACTCTGTGCTCTTTGTATTCAAGGATTTCCAAGCTGAAAAATCAAATTGTTTCTTGGTTTTGGGCCAGTGGAGAGTTTAAATGTCACAGAATTGGTATGTTCAGACTTTAAGGGTAAAGCTGGTCTACTACTGCTTGTACATACTCAGTGCTGGTTGTGAATGAGCTGTTAACAGGTCTGCTTTTTGACTAAAACCAGAATGAAAAGTAAAGAAAAAGGAGACCAGTTAAAAAGCACAAGAGGTAAAAATGTGATCTCAGTAACTTGTAGTGTAGGTTTTAACCTGTACTCTTAGATGCAAGAGACTTGTGTTCCTTACAGTTTAAGGATAAAGCTGCCTTTGCTGGTATTCAAAGCAGAATTAATTACTTTTTATGAATTTGTAAAAAAGGTAGATACTCTAGATGTCCAGTCATCCCATTTTTATATTTACCAGATTGACTGAAGAGCTCTTTGGTTTTGTTTTTAGGCTGGGATGGGCAAATGCAGATGCCTGCTGGAAATTTCCCTGGTTGCTGCTGCCCAAGAGCTTCCCACGCTTTTTTGTAGACAGAAGCTGTTAAAAACACATAAATCTGCATGAAGATGCATTTTATTGGGTAAACTAGAATTAAGTTACCAATAACCCCCCTAAGGGTCCAGTTCCCAAAACTCCTCTCAGAACAAAACCAATGGATCCTCTAGGGATTCATGCCCTAAATTTACAGTAATTCTTTTCAGAGGTGTGCCCATAAAACTTTGGGGTGAGGAGGTCTTTAAATGTGGGTCTCTAGACATCTGACCATGTCTCCAGGTAAGATGGATTCTAACAGGCTTAACATGATGTTTTCCCCTTTCCATGGCAGCTGTTTTCAGGAACAATGCTACAAGGAGAGTCAGCCATTGCTGGGGCTGAAAGTCTTGTAAAGGGTGAAGCAATGCAGCATTCTCAGGTAATGGGAATGAGCCATAACCACCCTGTACATTTTGGCTACCAAAGGTTTGGTTGCTTGTAGAGGCATCAAGTAAAGGATCCCAAGAGCTGTGACTGCTGTTTACACAGGGTTGTAAGTGAATATACCATGTGAAAACCTTTGATTAGTTTTACATTTAGAGTGCTGCTTCTTGCTGGGCTTTGAACACCTTCTACTGAAATCTGCAGATTCCCACACTGGGGAAAATCTTCCCTGTTTTGCCAAGGCTTTTTAAATTAGAGCTTCTGATTTCTGCACACATCCTTTTATTTGGCCTTGAAACTACACAATGCTATTTTGCTTTCTTTGGGCAAGAATTATTTTCTGTTTATTCTCACACAAAAGAAAGAGAATGTAGTGATAAATTAGTCAGTTGCTCAGCTGGCATGAATCACTGCAGTTCCACTCGTTGCCCTAATTTAAATCCAAATTTTATCAAATTGTTTCAAATAGGCTTGCAGAATGAATTAAGTTGATAGGAAAAAAATCCTTAGGTGCTTAAAACCCAAGTCTAATTTTCCAGTAGAAGGGCATCAGCTGCTGCCGTGTGCATTCACAACCTTGTGTTGGCTGCTTATGGCTCAGTAACTGATATTGGCTGTGAAGGAGACACTTGGCTGCTCCTTTGGCCAGTGGAGAAGAAATGTTGGCTTCTGGCTCTTGTGAAAGAGCAGAGCTATAAAATGAGGAAATAATAAAACATGATGAGTAGGTTAGGGTCACAAAATATTGTAAATAGAAGCATATTGGCCTCTCTGCTCTTTTTAAAGTACTTTGCATGTTGGCTAGGCAGCTTCCTGGATGTCTGCCTTGCTTTAACTCTTTGGTTGTCTAAAGGTGATATTGGTAATCAGTCACATATGTGTGTGTGGGGGGGGAATAAACTGTTGGTGATCTTCTGTGTAAATTAAGGTTGAAACAACTGTTTTCTTGAAATAGTTTCCTTTCAGACCTTTATTTCACTTTGTCAAGGATGCCTCCTCTATCCAGCTCTCATGCCCAGAAGTCTTGGTAGTGGATAGGGCAGTACAGGTGAATTGCAGTGACCAGTACTTCTATTAACATGTTTAGACCGGAACTTTCAACCCATCTAATTTTGTGCAATTTCTAGTTTGTCTGAGAATTACAGGAAAGCAAATATGAAAGAATTGGTGTAGCTTGTCAGAGGCTGCTGTGCCAGGAAATGTGAGCAATTGCCAGCAGTGATGCACAGCCATGACTTGGTGTTTAAGTGTGAGCTTTTTGCTTCACAGGGGTAAGCTGGCCTGGCTATTATAAAGCCCTGAGCAGTCAGAAGATATGGAGTCAGCAGGAGTTCTGTTACCAATAGCTTTGAATATGAGATTGTGTGAGCACTGAGCAATGCTGGGCATTCCAGGGTGAGGGAAAACAAAGAATAAATGTAAAACTGCAAGTCAGGCCCATTGCACTGAATCTGTAATGTCTATGTGGATTTCATAGGAAATTTGAACAAGAGTGTGTAGGGCTTTACTGCTGAGTCTTATATGGATGACCTTGTGCTGTGTGAAGGATTTGATTTCAAGCAAAAGCTTGGGAGTGTTATATATCACTATCCTTTCTGCCCCAAAACTCAATATTGTGGATTCCACATTTATTTTTGTGGATTTTTCCTGAGCTTTTACAAGCTAGTATTTTGTAATTTTTTGGGGGTAAAAATAATTTTTTTTCCACCCCTTTTTCTGCTGCGTACAGATACCAGGGTAATTATGGGATGGTACAGACAGTTGTAACACGAAGACATGTTTGGTACACTTAGCTAGAAAGACTAAGTGGCTTTTGAGCTTGGTGCTCAATACCAGTCAGTACCCATCCAGGTGAGTTGGAGAGATGGGTAAAAGTCCTTCTGTGGACACAGACTGAGGGAACATTCTGTGTGAAAACTCAGTAGCCTGTTATTAGGGCACAGTAGCTTTACGAGCCATGAGAAGGTCTTTTGCCCATTCCCACCCAGGAATGTCCACCTGTGTGCAATTCCACCAGGTCTGTGGCTTAACAGATGGTCCTAACTAATGAAAAGAGTCATTTTAATTAGCCCATGTAAAGACATTTATTCACACTGGTGGGCTCTCCCAATAAAGTTTCAGTGACTAGGATCTGTGTTGCTGGCTTCCAGCAGTCACCATCTGTTTGGTGGCAGAAACTGGCTGTGGTATCACTGCATGTATTTCCCACTCCAGTGGGCTGGAAACAGGTTTAAAGCGTGGGGAAGGAGGGGGAAAGGTCTCCTGGTTGCTGCCTACAGCAGTTTGAAAGATGTGATATCCCTGCTTCCAGACCTAGGATTACAACAGCTTATCCTGCTATCTCTAGCAGCAGTTTCGGAAAGCAGCTTTGGAAATCATGCTCATTTCCTCTGGCAGCAGATTTTAAATATTTGAGAATACCTTAGGTGTATTTGCTAAGGCTCTTTCTTAGGCTGTTGGCCTATTTCTTAATTGAATATAGAAAATCCCTCTATTTTTAATGACTGTTAGAAAATTATCTAAAATAATTAGAAATGTCATGCAAGTAATGCTTATTCTGGGAGTACAGTAGTTTGGATGTTGAAGGAACCTCACTGGCTGCATATTAAAGTGAACCATTTAATGGCAACCATTCAATTAAAAATTGAAGGGATAGTAGGGAGTTGGAGCAGTACAATAGAAGATTTTCAAGGCTTTATTGACCATGACTAGTTTATTTGTGTCCTCTGCATATTGACAAACTAGTTTAGTTAAAGGGATTATTATGCCAGGGGGAAATTACAAAATTTCTTGGGGAAGAAAACACAGGCTATGGATGAGACAGGAATTGTGGGAGTTGAGAATCCTTTAGGATAATTCTGACAGTAAGTTTTGTTTACAGGTTTGATCTACTTACAGCCCTTCCCTGGATGACTCCTAGATCCTCCTCATTCCCAAACCCTACACAAACTCTGTTTTATTCAAGCTTTAATTTTCAGGCCTGTTTTAGTGAAAGCTTTTTACAGGAAAAGGACAGCAGCAATATTAGATTTAATAAAGACTTCTGGATAAGGTTTGATCAGGCAAAGTCAGAAGTTTGAGAGACCTTCCAAATCATTGTACCTGATGTCTCCAAGTAAATAAAGGTATATTCCATTTATTTTCTGATTTATGTGGTTTGATTTTCATGTCTTTCAGATTTTGCTGAAATTCTTTTTCTATGTAAAAGCTAAGGCACTGATGGCAATAACATTTCTCTAGGAGATATTCCTTAAATAATCACCCAAATCATGAAACATACTAAAATAACAAGATTTGACATTATTTTTATATTAGTCAAAGGCAAAGATCAGGTAGAAGCAGTGATGCCCATTGTGGGTTAGTACATTTATTTTGATATCCCCTCCCTCCCCTGTGTTAATGTGATCAGATTTTTGTTGTTAAATCACCTGCCATTCTCAAATGGCCTGAAGGGCAGCCTTGAGGTCATCTTCACTCCAGCTGTCAGTATTAGTTGTGGAACTCCTCCTCCTTCAGACTGCATTTACCTGTTGTTGTGTGGATAGTTGCCATTTTGTTGACACTGGGAGACTGACTTTTGGCAGATAAATGTGGCTGACCTTTCCTCAGAAGGACCCAGAGTTTTTTTCTTCAGAGACAAATTGGTTTAAAAGGCAGACTCATGCCAGGATGTGTGCAAACCACTTTACAGATGATGTTTCCCACTCCCAAAACCCTTCAGCTTGGCTACCCAAGTTGTAATTTTTTGTTGCTGTACTGTCTAATCATGGGACAGAATTCTCCTGTTTGTCAAACACAGATCCAGGGTGTCCTCACCCTAATGTGTCTCTGTCAAGTACAAGATGTCAAGAGATTGGCAAACACCAGGATGTAGCTCTGGGCAGACCCAGCTGTAGCTGCAGGCTATTGCCAAGCACCCCACACAGTCATGGTCACAAAAATGAAAGGATGTGCACATGTGCCATGAGGAGCCTCCTAAGGGAAAACAGAAGGATATATTGGAGAGCTCAGTAATGAGTGTTAGATTGGCTCGTGGGCTGATTGTAGGTAGAACCCAGGTGAGAAATGACATGTAAGAGCTTAAGAAAAATAGCATTTATATAAATTAATGGGAGAATATCTCATAAGAACTCTTAAATGAGAAAAGAAACCTCTGGTTCAGGAAACAGAACAGTAAAACTGGAGAAATTTCAGTAAAACTGGAGAAATTTGACTATAGATTTGCTCAGTTCTGATATGTTTCCTGTGACATTGAGTGCTAGCTGTCACCTGAGATAGATTTACTTGGCTTGGTTTCTTTCGGAGTAATCTTGATTTTATATTTATAAAAAAGTAAAGTCTGCTTAAGATGCTACAGTGGACCAAGGGCTGGTGTCAGACATGCTCTATTGTTCATGCCCAGAAAACTGGGACAGTTGAAGGTGACACTTCTAGTGGCTAAAAGGAGGACTCATCAGAAAGTGTCTGTCATGGGCTACCTCCTGTGCCACTCATACAGAGCCCACCAAAGCCAGTCCCATGGTTCCCACACGGTGAAGGAATTCCAGAAGCTAACATGGGGTATGACTGGAAAGGAGAATGCAAGCATAATTTGGACACAGTCAAAGATGCTTTGTGAAGACCAGATAAATGGTGAAAATGTAAGGCTTGATGGTTATCTTCAGGCAAGATTTAGCTAAGAATTACTGGGAGACCCTTTTGAGTGGAGAGGAGCTGTAGGGGACAATTCAGGTTAAAGCAGATAAATGGTTTTTAGACAAGTTTTCTGTTGAAGCCCTACCTGTTTGAGGCCATATTCATCTGAATGAAGCATTTATGGAAGGTTTTTCCCCAGTTCAATATTACTTTTTGGGAGAAAGGAAGTAAAGTGGTGCTGGGTTCCTTTTTTAGCCCTGAGCACAATATGAAAATCATTAATCTGGGTGATCCTTTGAAAAATTCTCATGCTAATTAGGTAGACTGAGATTTTCCCATATGTGTACCTTTGCAAGGCTTATTGTCTAGTCTGAGATAGATATCTCTGTCTCTGCTTTTAATAAAAATATCAAAGATGCCAGGTTTATTTCATTGTGAAACAGCAAAAAAGAAGACAATTAAAGCTCAGGATCTTTCATGGCATGGGAAAACTGATTCACATCCAGTTCTACTTCAAGCAGACTAGACAACACAGTTCATATTTTGAGATTAAAAACAATATCATGAAAAGAGGTAGCTGGGTAATAAACTGGACTGAAGGGTGGATTTTGTAAAGGCCAAGATCTTAATATACTTGTGACTTGGGAAAGAAGATCCTTATAGGGAGAAACATTCATAATAATAGGAAAAATGAGGTGAAAACAGACATGAGGAAGATGGGAGTTTACTGAGGAAGTAATGGGCTGAAAATTAGGAAGCCAAGAGAGATCTGTGTGATGGGAGAAGTAGTGGAAGGTGAGTTGCAGGTAGGAGGAGGAGAGGTACAGCAGAAGTGATCCCTGGTTTGAAGAACTGTCAGTCCAAACACTTGATCCCAAGGTCACCATAGTGTGAATTTTCACATAGGCTTTGTCTCAAGCCTTTAGGCTTCTGAGGTTTCATCTAAACCAGACTGATATTTAGTTATTGAAAGGCAATGCAGTTACACCTGTCATCAGTTACTTTCCATGGTATTTAATTGGTTAATATCCTTGCTGTTGCTGCTACATTGTTGTTGCATTTCTTGTACCATATGTCTTCGTTGGGATGTCCAGCTTGTATGAGCATCCTTGAATTTCTTTGATTACCTGTGTTGCCTCAAGTGCATAGACTGACTTCAAATGGAGCTGTTGCTTTCTTTCCTGATCACATTTATGGTCTAGATTAAGTGAAGGTGAAGTATGGCTTGGGTTGGTCTCTCAGGCTTGAAGCTCCCTTTACAAATTCCCTGCTGAGAAGAGTTTGTTTCTAAGCTTTTTACAAGGCAAATCCTGTGTTGTGAAAGGAGAATTTAATTTTAATCCTTATAGTAACTGACAACTGTGAGGATTCTGTTTATCCAAAGGACAGGTGTAGCACTAACCCTGACCTTCACTTATGCTCCCTCTGATATGCTGGAATAAATTTGTAGACTTTTCTCCTACAGTAAATTTCTTTCAGTGCCTTTAGCCACGGAGCTTCTTTCTACAGAAAGGATGCCTAGAAAACCTGACTGAGTTAATGTTCTTGTTGCATATGTTTGGGGTTTCTGTCTCTATCACTATTTGAGCTCTGAAGATTATAGCAATCTGGGGAGGTTTTATTTGAAAAAGCCTCAAATTGAGGCTGATCTGAAGACATGAGGATCAGAAAATCTTAACAATAGATCTTTATGAGAGATGCAGCAATGCACATTTGTTCAAGTTCTTGGAATATCAGACAAGGATTCATCTCTGTTCTTTTAACTGCTTCAAATAATAAAGATGTAATCTGTGATGCTTTTAGCTCAAGTTGTAGGCATTTATGTTAGTGATCTGAGCAATTTGTCAAAGTAATAAAGGTTTCTGAATTTTCTTCTGCATTTCACTGAATTCTTGTTATGCTCAAGTACCCAAGTGTCTGCATTTCAAAAAGCTGATTCTTGGTCAGATAGAGACAGGTCTTGGGCAGAGAACACATTCTGATGTTTTAAAGTTTATTTTAATTTATAGCAGAGCAAAATGTATTTTTTTCTTGTGTGAATTGAAGCTGGATTGAAGCGTTAAGGGAAGGAAAAAGCTCTGCTTTCACTCTGAGACTGAAAATGAGAGAAAATTTCATCATGGACCTTGCCAATCCTATGATCAAAAATGTCATTAAAATCAGTAACATTCTGTGCAACATCTTTTAACAGAAATTGCATGGTCAGACCTTCTTTGAGCAGAGATATTCATTATTATTCCAGCCTGTGTACTTAATTTTTTAGAGTTTTTGTGATTTGAAGTTTTCCAAATGATTAAGTTCCTCTGTGAAGGAGCATAAATCAGCAACATGCAGAACAAAAAGAGGAGGGAAGGAGAATGTGAAAATGGGTTGCTGAGAGAACTGGAAAAAAAACCCCATCATAATTACAATGCAAATTGAAAACCAATGCAAGGATGTATTTTCCTCTTTTTTTTAGCTGTCTTCATCTGGGTTACCCTTCCCTTTTCTTTCATGCACATTGTCTGAGCCTTAGTTATAAGGCATGAACAAGAGAAGTTAATTTTAGCTTTTCTGAGTTATGGCTGTGCTTTCATTTTCCTGCAGGTGTTCTGCACAGCAAGACAGGCTTGTTTGGTCTGTTGCACACTGCCCACAGAACATTACTAACATGCAGCTGTGCAGGAACATCTGGACAGCTTGACTGGAAAGCACTCTGAATGTGTGCATGTGAATTTTTCCTCTAGTCATGTAGGCACGATATGTAGTGTGTTCCATGGGCCATTGCTTCTCTAGCCTCACCAGTGGAGGACTTTGATGTCTTCTTGTTTCTGGTTTGTTATTTTTGTCTCTTGCAAATTTTTAAAAAAATACTTGCCTCTTCCAGTAAGGCTGGAGCACACATGAGCTTTGTGTTTGGGATGGAGAAATGAGAAACTGCTTGTTTCCAGCTGTTTTTAAGCTTTTCTGTAGTTAGAGAAAACTTTTTTGAGAAATCAGCAGTTCCTGAAGCTGCTCTAGGTAATATCAAAATTAAAGGTATAATTTTTTTTAATTGGCTTTCCCACTTGGATCTACAACCAAACCCCAAATACCTGTGTTTTGGACCCAGAGGTTTGAATCAACCCTCAATCCTCTTGTCCAATATCTTGGAGGAGAGTGTTTGAAGTTATAGTTCATTACTAATACATTGCTTATTGTTCTTTCAGAGTGGGCTGCCAGTTACAACTGTACATGGACAGGCCCTGGGGAGGCAGTTCTGGGTTAGCAAGGTTTTGCAAATGCTTGATATAAGATAAGCTTTATCTGTTTAAAGCAATTTGATGGTTGGCAGTACAAGGTACATGAATTATTTCCATGAGCTCCTGTTGCAGGACAAAGCATTGTTATCCACTCTGCCGTTTTAGGCAAAGACACTTTTTAAAGCCCAAGAATAGTGTCCTTCTGTCTTATTAATGGAGCACAGTTTAAATCCTGCTTGACCTGTGAAAATCTGAAGACAGTCTTACATGTGTTAGTGACATCCAGATTGGATTACTGTAAGTCTTTGTTTGTAGTTCTGCCAGCATCATCATTCAGAAATTACCGCTTCAAAACACAGTAAAGAGAATGAGCTCTGGATCTGCAGAAGTAAGCAAGCAAAACAATCCAGACTTCTCTCTTCAGAGGCTCCCAGCTCTGACAAAATTGGCTGGAACATCTGTTTTCTGTCTTAAACTCTTTAATGATTAGGTTCCTAATTGTTTGACTGGGTGTCTGTGTAAGCACAGATCCAGGCATTCTTCAGTTAATGCTGGACTTCTGGCACTAAAAAGCAATACTGAATAGATAAAATACAATCAATTCATATGAAGCACTTTTAAAATAATGCCTTCTTTGCTGTGGATTTTCTGGGAGAGTTTTTGTTAAATTGGTTTCTTGTTAGTTGCAGCCAGTATGGTTACTCAGCTATGTTGCAGATTTTAGGATTAGTATATTAAAGAGTTGCAGCCCTACTTTGGGATACCTCCTAGAGTTATTGGATATATAGAATCAGTTGTCATAGATGGAATAGTTTTCTGTTCCTTACTTAGAACACATGAAGACAGAAGAGTGTCTGTTCGTTGCTTTGTAGCTGGGGAAAGAACAAAAGCAGATGGTTAACTTCAACCACATGTTCTGCTAGAACATGAGAAAGTGTTCAAATGTTTTCCTGTGCACTTCTGCATTTAGGTCGTATTGAAGTTATGCTTTGCCAACATGAGAGCTTGGTCCAAAGGAATGTTTCCTGCTCTTTCTCTCAACCATTGCATCTTTGCAGGTGAAGACTAATCTATAAATTTCTTTTTCTGAACTGGAATGTGGAAAAATCACCCACCAAGGAGAATAGATAGCATGTGTTTCTGGTTTGTGTTGGCTCCACCCACAAAAAACTTTTTCTGTGACTTTTTTTTAAACAACTGATGCCAGAGGGTAGATCAAGAGTAAGCTCAGGGAAAACCTCATTTAGTTTTGATAGTATAATTTCTGGTTTTGTTATCGATATAATTCTGATTTTAAGTGTCATAGTGTGAAATGGGTCAGCAGAAGGTTTTTAACCTGCCTGGATTTAAAGTTGTGGATATTTGTTCTGAGCAGAGATAACATGCCCTGTTTAATCTCAGTAAAAAGGCAACAGAGACATGGGAAGCTTCCAATGGTTTATTTATTTCCTCTCATTTCAGGTATATCAGGCCACCAGTATGGTGGCTGTTACTAGTGTAAGTAGACTTTCCTATTTCCAAAATATTCCCACAGCATGAAACTGGAGGATTTTAAGGCTGCCTGGTGCTGTTTACTTTGTGTTGGTTCTGTAATATCAATTTTTTTGAAGACTCTACCAAATACTCTTCTTTGTACATCAATGTTCTACTGCCCTGTTTCATCTCATTAGTAGATTAGTACTTAAGTATTTTTCTGTAGCTTTTCTGAGTGGGTCTGATATGCATTTTTGTCAAACGTCTTTTTAAAATTAATTCTGATATTCTAATAATGTGTAAGTGCTTTGCACAGAAAGAAAAGATTATTGGAAATCTGAGTAGTGAGAACAAAAGAATATTTCCTCTAAAAAATATGCCTTACTTATGTAATTTCTTCAGTATCATCGTGCTTTTAATTCAGTGTGCTACACTGCTGAATAGAAAAGCTAAGTGTTTCTGTAAGATGTTTATCCTTAATTTGTAGTTACAGAAGAAACTTTAAGTGTCTGAAACATTTTGCCTTCAGGTGTGTTTAGAAATTTTAGGTAAAGTGTTCTCTTTCAGAAGTGTGAATCCATTGAAATAATCCGTGTGTAAGTTCACAGAACAGACCAGCTTCAGGGAAACTTTCCTTTGTTTAGTTTTTGAAAGAACTGGAAAGAACATGAGCCGCAGCAAAATGTCCTGGCATCCAGGAGAGTCAAGTTTAGCAATTTCAGGGAAGGGACTAGAGCCCTATCATCATCATCATAACTTGTCACTAATGTAGAGCAGTCCCTACCTGTCTGTTTGCTGTGTACAGCAGATCTGAGAAAATTTGAGTTTGTTTAAAGGTGAAACCACAGATATTTCTAATAATCTGATAGTTGGCTGTTCATGTGGTTTGGGGAAGATTGAGGACAGAGGCAAAAGCAGGTTATTTAGCATGCACCAGGCCACATTAACTGCTTTTAACACATCACAGGACTCAGAAAAGCATGAATGAATTTAAATGCTGCTGGACCAGGTTCTGCATTCCACAAGAGTTTCCTCCAGAGCATTATTTCCAGAAGGGTACTCTGCACTTGACATCTGATCTTGTACCCAGTGCAGGTGCCTGCTGGTCGCTGACTTTTACACATCTCTTTTGCCAATGTGAGACTGCTGAGTGGATGAGATACAAGAAATCAAGGCTTATGACAATCTTATGAGAGCTTATCTGAGGTGGGACCTTGCTGTGATGCCTTGTGACGGCTGACCTAGAACAGAGACTAGACAGAGCTAAAGAATAAAGTAGGGATTTATTAGAAGGCCTCAATAGATCTGCCTTGGGCAGCACAAGAGCCAGCCAGGGCTACACCCCAGGTGAACCCAAAATGGTCACAAAATGCATGACTGGTCACGGGGTCTCTCACTTTAGTAAGTTTTGCTCCATTTGCATATTGGAGCTAATTGTCCAGTTACAGCTTTAGCCCATGAAGTCCCATCCTGCTTGTTTTTCTCTCTTCAGTCCACCATCATTTATGCTCTTGGGCCTGAGATTTGGATCATTTGTCCTTGGACCCCAGAAGGAATTGTTTTGTCTCCCTACTCTGTGAAGAGAGCTCACCATCCCCTTATATGAAGCCCTGACCCACACACTAAAGCAGTACAGAATCTGAAAAATATAAAAGCTAAAACCTGAGGCATCAGCTGCATCACAAACCTGACATTTCTCATGGTGGTACAACATTATTCTGTCTCCCAGCACAGTGAAATACTGTGAATAAACTACCATAATGGGCAGAAAAGAGAGCTTAGGAAAAACGTGAGTGGCTGTGTGTGGATGTGGCTTCCTCACACATTTTAAGCTCTTCATTTTGTCTCTGATTTCCTTTAAACGTGTGATACACATTGACAGCCTTTACTTAAAATTCTATTCCCCCAAATGATGTTAATATGTTGCAAACTATTCAGCTGGGAAATGTGCAGCACAATTTCATTCCTTTTAAGGGTTGAGAGGTCCTTACCTAATGTTTCCAACAGTTCATCTGTGAGGTTCTCACTGCCTCAGACTGTGCCTTTTATTTAAAAAGAAATTTCAGCAGATTTAATGAAGGGACCATTTTGAAACCAATTTCCAGTATTCTTTTCCGTAAGGGATTAAACTACTAATGTAAATGTTCACAATAAAGCAATACTCACACAGATGATGAAATCTGAGATCCAATCATTCTCTGGAATTCACACACTCGGAAAGACTTGATTGAAATTAGTGCACCCTTCATGTGCCCCTGCCTTTTCCCTTGATTTGTCACACTACTGAGTGCATCAAATAGAAATTCCATTGGATTTTAACTGATTTAACCCCTGCAGCAGACAGGTTAAAATTAACCTCAGTTTGGGGGAAGTGGTGGAGGTCATACTGTAGACCAACATCAAGGTACAGAGTTGAATGACAGGATGTATTTTTATGGTACAGTGTTCTAGAAACACATACTAAAAGCAGCATTTCTCCAAGTGAGGAGATGGAATTTTTCTCCTAAATTAGGGGCTTAGAGACCAGAGATTTTCTTCCTGTTAGAATCGTGAATTTATCCAAGTAAGGAAATGAAATACCAGACTCCTGATTAGAGTCAGACTTAGATCTCTTTTTGGTGGGGAAAAGGCATTTTATTTTCAGAATTAAAATGTTCTGAAATATTTAATACAGCACTGAATTTTGTTTGTTGCTTTTGATGTTTAAAAGGAACTTTTCTCCCACATGGTTTTGAACAAGCGATCATTTTCAAGGGTGTGAAATCAAGCCAAATATCCAGGAAAGCTCTAGAGCTTTGAGATTTAGAAAACAAAACTGACTCGAGCAAGAATTAATACTGAAAGATGGCAAAGAATTTCCCAAGGGAAGTGTGATATGTCCCATAAACCAGAGGCAGTATGGAAAGAAGTTGATGAAAAGGCAGGTTGTTGCTACAGACCCTCAGGGTGGTTGAAAAAATATTGGCGTAATGTTTGTACCTATAAGAAAAGTACCTTAAAGAAGCCTTGGGGATTGATCATGAGGGATTTGAATTGCTCCAATATTGATTGCAATAATAACCATGCAAAATCCAAGGAAAGCAGGCTTTTAGAGCTACTCTGGTGTAGTTCTGCTTTCATAATGCAATTTGTTGAATGGTCAATATAGCCAGAGGATATTTTGGACCTAATCCCTGGAAATGAATCAAGTGCTTTATGATTTAATAAGGCTGGAAAATGGGTACTACTTGTATCTGAGTAAAACCTTCTAGAGCTATCATCCAATTTGAAATACTTGTTAAGAGAGGGCAGTAGATGAAACAACAGGAAAGTGACTTTGAGAGACTGCAAAATGCCCTGAGATATCTTGATTAGAATTCATCAGTTTACAGCACGAGAGTGGCGTGGTGGTCAGAGGGATTGCAGCTGATGTTGATCCCAGTTGCACGGAATAAATGTGTGGGCAAAGGGGCAGCAGAAACCTTTGTGGGAAAAACAGCTCAAGGCAGGATGCAAGCAACAACTGTGCAGCTTCCAACCTACAGCTGGCTGTATAAACAAATGTATTTTACAGACAATTGGGAGTAAACATGAATACTGAGCATGGAGGGCCGTGCAGTACATTCTAACCTGAGGTCAAGGGTTTTCCAAATATACTGACAGTGGTGTGTAGGTATGCAGAGGGCTGGTTCCCTGCTGAGCTGGGACAGAGCTGCAGATGGAGAATGAGGAAACAGCTGATACTTGTTTTATTTGAAAAAGCAAAATAAAGCTTGCTTATTTATTGTTGGATTTTTTTAGTCTTCAGGGAGACAGAAGAGGTGAAATGTGGCTCTGTCAAAAAAAGGGGTAAAATTTGCTAAAATTTGAGGCAGCAAACCGAAGCAAGAATGAGTAACAGGGACACGTTCATCAAAAATTAGACACAATTAAAAGGGAGAGAAGAACTCTCTCAGTATTAAAGGAAGAAAAGGCTTCACATAAAGAATAATATGTTTCTATTTTCTGAAATTAAAGGAGCAACAAAGCCCACTGAATTTAAATGTCACGCAGAAATGTTTTTTTTTATCCCAAGTGAGGAGCAGAGCGTATTACACCCCTTTCTGAGGAAAGAATTTAATCTCTTTCTCTTGGAAATTTCCTGAGCCTTTGTCCATATTAGCAAAAGAATCTGCTTGTTTCTCTTTATTTTAGGGATAAATCTTTGTCCAGTCTTTTTGTTTTTCTCTTGTGTGATTGAGAAAATAATATAGTGTGTGATGATGTTTATTCTTGGATGTGTAAACCCTGTGGCACAAGCAGCCTGATTTTGGTCTAAGAGTATTTGTAATCCTTTGTGTGAATGTACAGAAACAGTGACCATCAGAGATTGTTTAACACATGTTTTGCAGTAAATGAAAGAAATACCCTGTGCTGTGGTGAGAGGGAAGAAAAAGAGTCTATAATTCTGGGTCAT